>WNYA01000012.1:2059044-2367077 GCA_019512145.1 Engystomops pustulosus | reverse complement strand
ATGGAGGGACTACAACTCCCAGCATGCTCCAGGAGCTCACACACTATATGGAGGGACTACAACTCCCAGCATGCTCCAGGAGCTCACACACTATATGGAGGGACTACAACTCCCAGCATGCTCCAGGAGCACACACACTATATGGAGGGACTACAAATCCCAGCATGCTCCAAGAGCTACAAAAGTACATCTCTCACATGTCCTTACTTTGAGTTTTGCAAACCTGCAACCTCCTCAAACTCCAGGTACCTCTAGGTGGGCTAAACCCCCACACCGGGACTTCTCCTGTCATGGTTCTTACCACCTGGACGGCCATCTGGGACATGGTGGACTTGATGAGGGGGACCACACAACACGCAATAAGTGACAAGAGCAAAATCACAATCGCCAATATCACCCCCACTTACAGGAAACCCTTCCAATCCCCCAACTACAAAATGAAGGACAAAGTGTCCACCCCAGAGTTTCTCTTGAGTTCCCTGGACAGTCCTTCAATATTTTCACGAGCATGGGTAATGGATCCATAGGGGGCGATGTCATCCGGGATGTAACAAGCCACTCCCACCATCTTACAGACTCCTCCCTCCTCAGCAAGGATCATGTCCAAAGCCATGCGGTTCTGGGAAGCATCTCGGATACAATCACAAATCTCTGTTTATTACAATAAAAACAGTTACCCAACCAACATCTTTACTCATAGCTATCTGGGGAATAATGGACTCTAGACCTGCCCATATCTGATTGTGGGCCTTGTACTCATCTGGGACAGGCCTGACCTGACTCTCCTATCCCTACAAATCCAGTACACATCAGACACTGCTAATACAGGGTTACCTGTGCTGTCAGTGTTATAGAAGGTCATTGTCTTTTTGCACGAACCGTAGGTAAAGTCTCCTACCTGGGGGCATCCTGGTCAGCCCTATAGATACAGTGATAGTCATGGTTGGGGTGTCCCTGAGCATACAGTCAGTCAGAAGAGACCGGCTAGCAGGAAGAATAAGTTTGCAACAGTAAGTGTGGGAAGCATGCTGACTTCCCTCTAGCTTCACAGACGTGGCACTGGTCAGCAGGACTTGGAAAGGACCGTCGTGGGGAGGCTTTTAGACTCTCTGGTGTCTCTTTATCACCATGTAGTCTCCAGGCTTCAGGTTATGCGTCCTGAGGTCTCTGACTGGATCAGAAAAGGAATCAGAAACACTTTTATGGACCTTTTCCAAGGTCTGGCTCAACTGTATGACATATTCCACCTGGTTTCCTGCCATCATCTCTAGGGTTTGTGGCAAGTAGGGGCCTAGTCTAGGTGCAAAGCCAAAAAGTATCTCAAAAGGGGACAATCCTGTCTGCTGAGGGTGGTCCTGACTGAATAGAGGGCAGCAGGAAAGCACTCGCACCATGGTTTCCCTGTTTCCTCCATGGCCGCCTGGATCTCTAACTTAAGAGTGACCCTCCCCGAGCTAGTGGTAGGTTGAGAGACTAAGGGGTGTGCAGGGCCTGTTCTATACCCAGGAGGGACAAGGTTTCAGTCTTTACCTGTCCAGTGAAGTGGGTTCCACGACCGGACTCTATGGTCTCTGGGAGTCGAAATCTGCAGAAAATCTCACTCACAATTTCTTGGCTGCAATTCTGGCAGTATTGGCAAATTAAAAACAAGAATCTAAGAGCACAAATCGGCAGCCAAAAAACATAACAGTCAAACTAACGTGATACAAACAAATATGTCAGGACTTTCTAAACACATACATGAAGTACATGGAGGGGACATTTCACATCTACAAATCATTCCCATTGAAAAGGTGTTCCACCCCAAAAGAGGAGGGGATTGGACAAAATCATTAAGATCACGTGAAGCTTTTTGGATATTGGTTCTAAAACCACGTTTTCCAACAGGTCTCAATAATAGAAATGCATCGGCAGAAACAGCAAGACGGCTATTCAAAAGTGATGAGCTGAACTTTTTTATTTCTTATAGCTCTGGCAGTAGCCTTGGTCATGGGAGAAGCTTCTGCCCACCCTCGAAAGAGATCAATGCACACAGGCACGTACTCCTACGTACCACTTTTTGGTAGCTGGATAAAATCCATCTGCAGTCTCTGGAAGGGACACAGCGGCTTGGGTGTCACCTTCTGTGGGGTCTTTACCACCTTACCCGGGTTGTGGTGGGCACAGACTATAAAGGCTTTCACTAGTCTAGTGACAGGGGTAGTAATGACCGGGCAAACCACTGATGGTTTATGAGCACTAGCATGGCCATTTTGGATGTGTGTGTGTGTGTCCGTGGGCTACTTGACTTACTGTCGGGTGCAGGTGTCCGGGCAGGCACACCCTCTCTCCCAGCATCCAGGTCCCACCGGCATCTGGGCTTCAGCTTTCCTCCATACTTCCTTCTCTACTGATGACACTCAGGCCCCAGGGACTGCAAGGCCTGTAAATTAAACTTTTCAGGCTCAGTACTCACCGTTGAGACGACGGGACAGTCTCTAGGTTCCATTTGTGCAGCTGCCTTCACCATCCTTTCAGCCACATCCTTGCCCTTGGCTTGGGGAGTTACCAATTGTGTGTGCTTTTACTTTTATTATCCCCCACCTCTTGCGGAAGTAAGAGAGCATCCATGAGCTCTTTAATCAGTGTTCCATGCTTAAACGGGGTCCCTGCAGAGGTGAGGAAATCTCTAGCCTTCCATAAGGGTTCATAGTCGTGTTTAGACACCAGAACTATACCTTGAGTATAGATGTTTGCCCTTTTACCTTCCACCAGCTGTAGCGCTTCCCTCAGTGCCGTCAACATCTGACATATCCAAAACCTTCAAAACTTCACTAATACTTTTCTTTTCACCACAATGCTACCAGCCCTTATGTTCCATTATGTCAACTTTGCAGTTTTCCATCAGTCCTTCTACATACCTCTCACCCTCAACAACCAACTGTCTTGGTCCGCAGTGTGCTTGGATCAATTTATTCTGTTCACTACCTATGTCTAAAACTAAGATACTGTTACATGGACACATCCCCAAAGACTCAGCGGATGCCGACACCTTGATTTATTGATAAACAGAGAAACTAGATACCAGGGATTTTCTCACAAAGGGCTCTACACCAAGTCACTGTCTTTCAGACTTTGACATATTGCTGTCCTTCACTAGTTCTCACAGTCACACGAGACCGTTCAGTGGAATGCACACCTGGCCAGGGTAGGTCTCGGCAATATGAACTCAATCTATGGGCAAAACAAGTCCCAAGCAAACAGTTTCCCAGACACTATGATAATCTGACCAACAGGATACCTCCCACTCTAGCATTGCGGATATCTAAGGGCTACTCCTCCCCGTCTCACAGCTTCAGCTAACATGACAGACTGTCCGTCACTGTCCAGTCACCTTACAAGTGATCCTTTGCCACAATTATAGTGAGCGTACTGTCATATATGGATATATGGATAAGTCAAAGTACATAATATCACACAAGGAAATGACCTTATCCAGTCCATGCAGCCAGTGAAACTGAAGTGACAGTCAAGGTAGACAATAAAAGTAGACTTACCCGAGCGCTCTTTGTCAATTCTGGTCACTGGCCGCCTGGACTCCTGCGGAGGTCACCTCGATGGTCAAATGCCCATTTTAGTAACGCTCAACCCAGTCGACGCCAATGTAAAAGATTGTTATCTTGGCTCAAAACAACCCTTATTGGTTGTAAGGTGACTTTTTAAATCAAAAATGGCTGTCGGTATCGGGATGAGAGCAAACAATAAGACACACCAGTCTCTTAGAAAATGCAGACTCACAATCTTTATTAGCGCCCAACTGAATATAGATGAACTATGCACCGTTTCTTCCAGAGGCCTTGTTCTCATATAAACAGAATGTTTATACTAATTGTCTTGTATTATCTCTGTATAAATCATAACATGGCCTTCACACAGAGAAGCTGCAGAAAAACAACAGCGAGGACACAGTAATTTCTAAACAGTTCACACAAAATTATGTGGACAGTGGCCGGACAGTGGTAAGCATGACCTCTGGCTAAAACAAGATGGCGTCCGTTTAGACCAAGATGCCATCTGTAGAGAAATATATCTCTCATACTAATGACATTGAGTTTTGTTATATTCATTTATTTACATCATCATGGGATTTTGTATTAGACGTTCATATTCCCGGAATACCCCTTTAACCCTTTTTACATTGTTAATTTCTGAGATCTGCATGTATCCCTGTAGTCCATACAGAGGTTTTTACCTTTTTTGTGTAGTTTTGTTCTTCTGGTAATATATAATTATTTTTTATCACTGTGTAATTTGTCTATTTGACTTTCTACCTGTATTGGGGTTATCAGGTTTGTCAAGGTGTCAAATACTGAGTGACCTTTTAGTTATTAGAAGATGAGATATTTTGGACTCTGAAATATAGCAATGACCAGAGATTAGGAGCCAATTTGACCTTTATGGGAACCTAACAGATCATTCTAGCCAAATAATCCCCCCCCTCACCCTCTACCCGTGAGGGCGCAATATTTCGGAGCGACAGTCTCCATCACCATTTACTCCATATCCACGTTTCGGCTATCATCCAGCATCATTGAGTCGCACATATACCAAGGCCGATTGTCACGACATCCTTACACAGCAATCCAGTGCACTCCCCTCCCACTATGCCCGGCTACGAAGCACCGTCCTTGGAGAATCCCCCTGTCACATTCAAACTTCATGGACACAATGTGCATATTAGGTAGTTTGCTCTTTAGTTCTTCTCAATGTTTCCTCAGTTGCTATAGACACAGACTCCCAGACGGGGTTCTCTCTAAAGCTGATCCTTTCCACCATGATCCACCCAGGGATCCGGGAGAAGTACAGAGAGCATGATGGCGGCCAGCATCCTGGCAGCTCCACCCTGGGAATCTCCGCTTGACACCGGGAGCAAGCGTGAGAGTTCTCCCAAAGACCCGGCGCACTTATCGTCTCGGCATATAACGCGCGGGACAATGACGGCGAGCGACGAGGGACGATTCTTAGGTCTATGTAGGTGATTCAGGTCTCCCC
Source organism: Engystomops pustulosus (assembly GCA_019512145.1). NCBI lineage: Eukaryota > Metazoa > Chordata > Amphibia > Anura > Leptodactylidae > Engystomops > Engystomops pustulosus. The sequence goes on along the minus strand of WNYA01000012.1, from coordinate 2,362,046 downwards.
ATACACCGGAATTCACACGTCAGTTAAGAAGATCGTCTGGGAGTGTGGGACCCCCGTGGGTGTGTCCAGTGAGGATGGACCCAACCCGAGTCCCCATCAACCGACCTCCACCTCCATTCACTGTATACATGAGACAGAAGCATCTAGCACTACCCTCCAGATTCACTGGAGCTGGCTGAGGGCTGGAGGGTGAGCGCTGCCGGACTGCTGGACATTGTACATAACACCAGAGCTAGGGTCGGTGATGACTAGCTGCTCATGTGGGTGTCGGTTCCTATAAGTGTCAGGAACGTCGCTGTCTATTCTCGCTCCATGGGAGTGTGGAGCTTATAGAAGTGACACCAGGACCACGTCAAGGCAACACCTATGGAGTAACCTACCAGCCACTCACATACCACAAGGTAAAGAGGCGCACTCTCTGATTATAGCGGACAGAGTCAGTGTGTCTGAGGCTCACCCCTCCATCATCCATCATCACATATCAGACAATTGTATCAGTCACTCTGTATATCTTCCTATAAATGTGATCCAGCCAGAGAAACCACCAGAGAGCGTCCCAGTCGCTGGAGACATTCCCAACGAGATCTAGTTACACAGGAACCCAGAGAGATGTCCCAGTCCTGGAGCTTCCGAGATTATTACCCACGGAAACCCTGAGAGCTGCACATGTCCTGGAGATTCCCGGGATATTACACCGGAGACCAGGGATGGTCACGTCTGGCGATTCCCGGGGAATAGTACACAGGACAAAACCTGGCGAGAGTTGTACAGTCCTGGAGATTCCGAGCGCTATTACCCAGTCACCAGCGAGATGTCACATCTGGAGATTCCCGGGATATTCCCCAGGAACCTGGAGAGCTGTCCCGTCCTGGAGATTCCGGGATATTACCCAGGAACCGGAGCGATGTTCCAGTCCTGGGAGATTTCCGGGCTATTAACAGGACTGGGCGATGTCCCAGTCCTGGAGATTCCAAGATGCCAGAGGAGACCAGAGGCGAACATCCCCGCCTCATCGGGTAGATGGAGATGAGAAGATTCCTGTCAAATCCTTTCTAGATGATATAACGCGCTTCTACGAACATTGTCCAGCAGCACTAAGTAGGACAAATTAGGGTTCCTGAACATGACAAATTTTCGGCCGTGAGCAGGGTACATTGACACTCAGGTGTTACACACCTCTCACTCCTTCTTGTAGTCCCGTCCACGCTCACTTTTTAACATTGACCAGAGCGCTTCCTCTGGGTTGCCTGGGGGACAGCTTGAAATACTTGGTCCTCCATGGTGATGGCCCTGGGTGCCACAGAGCGGGCCTTTGCGTGCCACCATGAATCCAGTGCATAGGTTAGTCACCACTGGTCTACGGGATGACGTTGGGTGACTGCAGTAGTTAGCTAAAACTATAATGTTTTAGTTGTAAATAACATTTTGTTCAGAGCACCTGTACGTTGTGTTACATGTGCGAAGGAATCCTCTAATCCCTGGTGTCCATCCATGCGCGAACAGTCTCACCTTGAGGATCGATCACATCGGTCTCTGCAGTCATTAAGCTGTTAACTTATTGGGATGAATGTGGAGTCCCGTCTCCTCCTCAGGAGAATTCTTCCCCGTAGTTCCCTGGTTTGGAGGTTTCGGCCAAGCACTCGCGATCTAAATTATGAAGAGAAGACATGGAGGAATCCTCTACAGGCACGTGTAGGATTCTGTTTTCTTGGCAGCAGCATATGGGTGCCACCCACGGCCATTTGGTCATTATTACGTGTTCCACTCTAACCCTTTGTTCCTAGGCTAGAGGAAGCACTCCTTTGCATGAAACAGACCGTTGGCTTTCCGCGGCACTGCGGTTGTCCTATATTGATGACAGTGATAGGATTAAAACGTGCCTGATGAGCGCTTTGTGCATTTCTTTATGTCCTTCATCTTTTCCAGGAAAGTTGTGGTGGAAGGAAGGAGGAGCGGAGCGGAATCCCTCATTCACGTTGGCCCGAGGTGGGTTTGGGTAAGTTTACGAAGCCTTTCATGTATCTGTTGGGTATTTCTTCCGTATTACCATTGCAGGGGACGAGGTCCCATCCCGGGGAGGAGGTTAGGAGCTGTAATACCGGCCCAGACCTTTATCTTTGAATGTGGAGGTAGGGGCTTACATGTATTCACCCACATGCAAACCTGCTTGTCTAATGTATGGCATGTATCTGGTGATTTCCACCTTCCTTCCTTAAGATTGTGTGCAACTCGCACATTGTATTCTGATATGTTTACACTTGAGGATGTACATGGGGAGCGACATTATGTCCCTTATATCAGACTGCCCTGGGAAACCACCTACGTGATCGGCTGCCCTTGCCTAAAATCGTCGGGTGGTACCGGTGAAGGATCGTGCTGCCTCTTGCAGCAAATGATCTGGCTATGGAGAGGGTAGCCCTAGTGAGCGCTCTTGTTGTACCGCAAGTCGTTATCAGGCCGGCGAAGTGTCAGGATCGGGGCCGCCACACACACCTCATATTCCATGATGACCACTTCATAAAATTACTCAGAATAACAAAATACAAACTGCTGAATAACTGTTACTTAACATCACACAGCATTTCAACATATCTTCTCTATCCTCTCTTCAGTCCTGGATGCACATCAGAGTCTAGGGTTGTGTCAGGACAGAATGTTCTGCTCTGCCTCCTGCCTCTCCTCATGTGCATTTGTCAAAAAGACCTCACAAGAGCCAATTCCTGCGGGATTTGCAACCAGCGCCTGAGGCAGAGTTAAATCTACTCACGTACAGCCGCCTATGATTAAGGTTGATCAGGGGAGGGGGCGGCACGTCGCAGAGCCAACAGTTTCGTCCTGCGTTAATGGCGGAGCTAGAGCGTGCGGAGATGTTGTTATATCCTCTCTGGATCTCAATTTGATCGAGTTGTCATCTTCTTTGTCGGTCAGCTGTTAGTAAATGTTATAGCTAAATGAGAGTGTATAAAACCCTGGTGGTACTGTCGCATTAATCTAAAGCCATTGTCATGGCTACAGCAAATCACAATTTAAAGGAGGCATCATGAATCGTCTTGCTTAGGCACCCCCCCCCAATGGTTTTGTTTATGGGAACCTAACAGATCATTCTAGCCAAATAATCCCCCCCCCCTTCCCCTATGGGGCAATATCTGTCGCACAGTCCAGCGATATCACTCCTCCCTCAGTCCAGTGACCTCCCCTCCAGTGTCTGGAGAACAGAAGATCCTGGAGCTCACCGACAAGATCACCGAGCTGCTGAGCCGGGAGGTAACACTAATAGGACATTGTACAGTAACACAAGGGAGGTGTCTGGGTGGTGACTGTGTCATTGTGTGTGTCAGGTTCCTATAAGGTGTCAGGACGTCGCTGTCTATTTCTCCATGGAGGAGTGGGAGTATATAGAAGGACACAAGGACCAGTACAAGGACATCATGATGGAGAAGGACCACCAGCTGCCGACATCACATGGTAAGGAATCTTCTGCCAGGAACTTTGTGTCCTGGCATCATGTGGACGTTACTGTGACACGTGCCACCTACATAACATGTACCCACCATCATGGCTGTAGTCTCTTTCAGTAGGACAAAACCCAGGCCACTTGTCCAAAACTGTCCGGTAACATGACAAAGAGTTTTTTTTTTTAAATCTAGTTTTATTGGCTATGTCTCGTTTCACATTGTCTGGTTTGTACGATGAAATGTCATCGGTGTGTCTGCCAGATTCTACTTTCGGTCTAGGGCTGGAAATTTGGCCTTCACGCTGACCCAACTTTTGCCCCTGATCCTTCCGCACTCCCCTTTGCCTGGACAGTGTGACAGCCTGTGAAGCCACAGCACCAAGGGGCTCTGTTAATTCCCCCTCATTAGCATCATTTTTATAGTTGATTTTAGACGGAAGGAGACCATGGCTAACAAATATAAGAATAACAGTAGGTGCTCCTGGTTTATCATGATGGATTTTATGGTAGATTTCCTTTGTTACATATTATTTGTGAGAATACCCCTTTAAGTTACAATAACGGGATAGGTCAAGAACAATTGATCGCTTATGGTCCCACCTCTGGGAATAGTAATCCACTGACCCTATGGATATATATACACTTACACTCTTTATTCAAGCCCATGATAGGCAAGGAAACTGATCCATTTATTTTTGAGGAACTAAAGTCGCATGCAAAATTAAAAATTCCAAAAATCATAAAAGCCATTTTTTTTTTCCCCCAACAGAAAATTCTCAACAAAACTTGGAGGAAAACGTCAGGTTATCGCTAAATTGTAAATTGGAAGCCGAAGATATTGTACATTACAAAGTGGTAGATGATGACGTCATAGAATGTAAAGTAGAGGATGAAAACGTAATAGAATGTAAAGTAGAGGATGAAAACGTCATAGAATGTAAAGTAGACAACGGTGGGCAGGCTATTAGCAAATTCTATATAAATTATTAGGATGCCATCGGGGCCGGGGCCTTTGCTTTTTTAATTCTCCATAGTTTATAAGTACTTCTTCAGTACGACACCTAGCATATAAGGCCTCGCTTTTTCCTTATTAAGCTTGGGGATATGTAATGTCTCGAGGAATTTGTTTGTTCGGCCGAGGTCTGGTTTGAAAACTTCTTTTTTTCCAAATTATAAAGCTGAATAGAAATCCGCAAAACACCCAAGAATTTTTTGAGGTCGCGAATTGTCTCTCCCTGCTTTATTTTGATGGGCATTGTCCTGTTGTCGCCAAGCTTCCTTACCCCCCACACGGCTTTTCGTAAACCTTGCTTGTGTCCAGTGAGTATTTTTTTGCCTTAAGTTTTATACAGATCTCCGTTATTCTCTCAACAATGTATTTTCTGCCGGTCATTGCGAGGCTGTATTAGTTGTCCCAATATTAGCGTCTGTAGTATCCTTGTGAATTTTCTCTAATGCCTCAATTCTGTTAATATTTTATACGTTCGTTTTATCACTTTTCAACTGTTCTGTTAGTTCTGGAAAAATCCCTCTGATGTAGCTTGATGCGTAAACCATGGAGCGGTTAGCGTAACAATCCGCTGTACTATCAAATTAAATTTTTTACCTTTATGCCTATTTCCTTGTGGTGCAATTTTAGTAATCTTGTTTTCATTGCCATCTAGGTCTGGTTTTCCGAATCTGATTAGACAATGAAAGTTTAAAGGAGCATGGTCAGACCAAACATTGGCATTATTGCCATTCTTTTATACCAGGTAAAAGTTCATGTGCAACTAGGAAATTAATCCAGCGAGAATAGCTATGATGGGTCTCTAGCAAAAAAGGTTAAAATCCTTATTCATTCCATGGAGATTCTCCATACATCATGATAATCAATTGATAGTATGGTCTTTAATAGATATTCTCTTTGCATTCCGTTAGTAGGGTCTAATCAAGTCTTAATATAGAATTAAAGTCTCCCCCAATACTGGCTCCCCCATGTGGGCCTTCCATAATTTTCTAAGACTTCTTTATGAATTTTTTTCTGAATTGCTGTTAGGGGCATAGATGTTAGCGAGCGTAAACGCCGTATTGTTTTAAATACAGTTCAGTATGAATATCTGCCCGCTTCTCTCTGTTCTTTATTTATTGTAAGGTTCAGCTATTATGGAGTCTATTAAGACGCACTATTCTTCTTTCATTGGATGCATAATAGATAACCACTAAATTGGCTATTCTTAAATCGATGATATATCTTTTTGTAAAAAAGATGCAATTTCTTGTAAGAAACACAATTTTACACGGTGAATTAATAATTTTCTGGTCCACACAACAAAAAACCTTTTTCGTGCCGAATTTAACCCTCTCACCCTTAATACTAAGAAAATGCGATCTTTCCCAAGGAATGTTTGACTGTCCCTCATCAGATCGAGCCCCCCTTCACCCAGAACTCTACTGCTTTCTCCCCTATACTTCCCCTGATACATTAGAAAAAGCAAAAAACAAGGAAACACACAAGAAAAAAATCTAAGATTAGTTAAAAACATGTAAGTGCCATATATACTAAAATGTTCCCTGATCAAACCCCAAAACAATCGAGAAGGGACGTACCATCCTGGAGGTTCCTTTTCCAGATTGTGAGTGACAGTCACAGAATAATCCGATGATCCATCTGTAAGTGGCAGACCCGACATTGCGGTTTTGCGGGTTATTGTGTGCTCTATGCCATTCAAGATCCTCCAATTTTTGCGGATATTTTGAGGCGGCACGATGGTATCGCATTGTCTATGCCATCCCCATGATTTCAGGGTTCCTGGCTTGGTCGCAGAAGGGACTACATATTGACCTGTCCTTCACGTTCAAATATTAGCTTCACTGGAAGGACCCCCATCTAGAGCGTATGTTCCTAGCTTGCAGCTCATAGTCACATTCTTAATGCTCGTCTCTCTTATTACTCAGGCCCAGGGAGCACATCTTGCAGCACTTATGCCTTGTATTTTGAGGCACCGTTTTCTTTACCCTAACTGCCGGACAAATTCTTCCTTTTTAATGATAGTAAGGGATTCTCGCAGTAGTGTCCGTGGAGCCTGAGGGGGTGCGTATTTTTTTGTTTTTTGTTTCCCCGGTTTTTTTTTTTTAATCTGTTGTTGCCTGTCAATCATCAGAGTGGAATCTGTTGCTTCGGGAGGTACGCTTGCATTAATCCATCTAAAGACCAGGACTTTGGTCTTGAAGGTTCTCCGGTCACACCTCTGAGGCGGAGTTATTGCCCGCCTGATCGAATTCCTCATAGCTCTAGATCTTTAATTCTGGTCGCTCTTATTTTTTCTGCTGAGTCGAACCACCTCTATCAGTGAATTGCCGGTGCGTGCTACATATTATTTCTTCCGCGGTCCTTGTGTTCTTCTCGCCCCACTGATGGAACCTCATGTCTGATCTCGTTTGAAAGGGGTTTCATGGCATATGTGCTACATTTTATCGTTAAAATTTGTCCATTTGCGTTCCATTGCACTTTTATGTTTACTACTGAATACACTCGGTGAGATGCTTAGAAGGAGTTGGTCAGTTCTTGAAGTCCTGTAGCACGCTCCTTTTCCGTATCTCCATCTTTTTGCGGGTTTGTATGTGTAGTTAGTATTCTAGTTGTATGGCCTTGTATTATTTTCCTCAGACTCGGTTGTGTCGTATTGTGTAATTTTTCCGCCTTCTTTGGGCGGTTTTTTCGATTCTTCCTTAGGTCCAGAGCTTCAATATTTATTATTTAGCAGGTAGTTACAGGTAGGCATGTTGGACAGGAGTGGTAGGGTATGCGAGGATGGAACAGAGGGGCAGAGAGAGCAGGCGCTTTTAATGCAGCTGTATGTTCCCGTTGGCTGTTATTAAGCTTTATTAAGCAATTCCCGTACTATTACAGTAGGAAGAAGGGGCTATTGTTGTATATTAAAGCAGCAACAGTGACTAGTGGCCGGTTTGCGATGTACACTTGTCAGGGAGTTAGTGCGATTAATAATGAAAGCTTGGTTATCCTGGTTTTTATGCCAACACACAACATTTTAAAATCCAATGTCACAGAAGCAAAAATTTTGGCTGGGGCTACAATGATACATATACGTTCCGACTTTACATACAATCGACTTAAGACAAGCCTTTACCAGAACATATCTGTGTCGTAGATCGAGGGGCACTGCCTGTATTGCCACACTGTAGAATGCCACGTTACATGATAGGATCAATCAGACCACCTAGGGTTAACGTACCCTAGCGGGTTTTGAAAAAAATATATTAAAAATAAAAATAGTGTTAAGTAAAAAAAAGAAAAATTATAACAAAAAAAACCCGAAAAATCACCCCCTTTTCTTAGAAATGATATAATAACAGTAAACATCCTAAACGCATTAGACAGTGGCCTGGTGTCCGAAAATGTCTGACTATCAGAATAAAATAAAGTTTTTAACTGATTTAACCCCGTAACAGAAATGGGCGCCCAAAAGTCGAAAATTCTCTTTTTGGGATTTGTAAATATAAAAAATTCTATAAAAAAGGATGAAAGGTTCGGACAGTCCTAAAATAGTTAGTATTGGGAAAGGTCATCAAAAAGTCGCCACAAAAATGGCCACCACCACCGTCCGTACACCAAAGTATAAATAAAAGGGGTATAGCAACAGAAGTAGGCAAAATCAATATTACATTTTTGAAATGTATGAAAACATTATAAAACCATTACAAAGATGTTATCTCCATGACTAGCAATGTCACAAAGATAAAGTAGGACCTGTCATTTGGGGCGCACCGTGAAAAGCGTAAAATCTATGGCCCCAGGAGAAAAGTTTGCAAATACGTTTTTTCAACATTTCACGGCATTTGGATTTTTTCCTGCTTCCATAAACTGATTAGGAATATTAAATAATGCCACTAGAAGTGCATTTGAAAACAAGCCCTCTGTACATGGCAAAATAAAAAAAGTTATAGATTTTTAAAAGGTGGGGAGGTGAAACACCGGAAAAGAAAAAAAACAAAAAGGCCTGGTACTTAAGGGGTTTTAAACTTTTATTCCTTTGTATTAGCTTTAGTGTCCCGAAAAAAAATACACTGCAAAAAATTTAGGGTATCATCTCATAAACTTGTATGGTGTGCGTTTTTTCCCGCGGTGTGACTTGCAAAAGTAGAGCCTTGCCGCGGGAGATTTAAACGTGCGTGTGACAAATTGTAAATAAACGCGTGTGCACGTGAAAAAAAAAAAATGGCAAGTCTGAAAAAGCCCAATGATTACAAAAATGGGTCAGAGCAGAGTTGCAATGCAAGGTTGCTGGCTTCAAATGCACGGTGCAGAACACGCAGGAGCAACGCAGGGCCGGGAAAGGGGCCTAAATGAAGAAGAAAAAACCAATCTCAGAATCGCTTTTATCAGTACCAGGGTGTCAAAAGTTGATAACCATAAAAAGCGGGACACATCAGAATCCAAAACAATGGACGAGCCGTAAAGCTACAAAATGGCTGAGTCCTTTAAGGGGTTGTGAGTTTAAAAGGAAAGTGTCCCTTTTTTATTAATGAAAATGTTGGGGAAGTAAATAACCATACTGTCGAAGTCCGGCCACGCCGACCAGTGATAAAGGAGCTTAGGAACAGAAGCACAGGGCCGTCAGAACCCACGGCGACCCGACAGGGGGCCCACCCTTAGTGACATCACCACTCAAGGTGGTCAGTTGCACTAGTGGATAGTGAGAAGGAGCCCCGCCCCTCAGTGACAATCACACTCACCCTGGGGTCACATGATAGTGGCGAGAGTGAGCAGGAGACGTTTGTGTGAGGTAGAGAGTGTCCTGCAACTCAGGAGGGAGAGAAGAGGTAAGAGAGACCGCAGAGGAGGGACTACAACTCCAGCATCCTCCAGGAGCACAACAACTTATGGAGGGACTACAACTCCCAGCAGGCTCCAAGAGCAACACATATATGGAGGACTAATATTCCAGCATGCTCCGGAGCACACACACTATATGGAGGGGACTAATCCCCAGGCACTGCGGTCGAGAGGAGTGCACAAAGTTATATGGAGGGACTAACAGGCTCCCAGCATGCTCAGGAGCAAACACACTATATGGAGAGACTACAACTCCCAGCATGCTCCAGGAGCACACAAGATTATATGAGGGACTACAACTCCCAGCATGCTCCAGGAGCAAAACACAATATATGGAGGGGACTACAAATCCAACAGCGCTTTTGGAGCACACACACTTATGGAGAGCTACAACTCCCAACATGCTCCAGGAGACACACACTATATGGAGGGATACAACTCCCGCATGGTCCAGGACGTGCGCACGTTATATGGCGGGACTCAATCCAGCATTGCAGGAGCTCACACACTATGAGGAGGGACTACAACTCCGCATGCTCCTGGCGCACAGACACTATATGGAGAACTTACAACTTCCAGCATACTACAGGAACCCACACACTATATGGGTGGGGACTAAAACTACCAGCAGGCGGGCAGGAGCACCCCACACTATATGGAGGAACAACTACTCCCGCACGCTCCAGGAGCGGACACATATTATGGGGGACTACAACTCCCAGCACGCTCCAGAGCACACACATTATAGGAGGGACTACAACTCCCAGCATGCTCCAGGGAAGGAGCACACACACTATATGGAGAGGACTACAACTACCAGCATGCTCAGGGCACACACATTATAGGAGGGGCTAAAATACCAGCCTGCTCCAGGGAGAACACACACTATATGGAGGGACTACAACTCCCAACATGATTTGGAGACAAATCACTATATGGAGCGACTACACAACTTCACAGCATGCTCCAGGAGCACACACTTATATGGAGGGGACAGACAACTCCCAGCATGCTCCAGGAGCACAAACAGCTATATGGAGGACAACAAACCCCAGACTGCCGGATTTAAAAGCGCATCAGGGGAGTGGGGCACTCAATCCCCTGGATGACGCTGGTTCACCCCTTAGGACATGGCCCTTTTCGTTTTTGATTTTCATTTTTCACCCCCACCTTCAAAAATCTGTACTTTTTATATTTCCATGTACAGAGCTCTGTTTGGGCTTGTTTCTGGTAAACAAATTGCACTTCTAGTGAGGTATTATTATTCCAGCCATGTACTGGGAAGAGGACCTCCAAAAAAGAGAAATAAAAAAATCAGAATGCATGAAAATGATGAAAAAAACGCATTGCGGCAGTTTTGTGGGGCCTGGAATTTACAGCTTCATGAGTACCCAAATCAAATGTTTATGTTATTATTGGTTCGGTACGATCACAGGGGATACCAAATGGTAAAGGTTTCAAATGTTTGGATACCATTACAAAATTAAAACCTTCTGTACAAAAAAAGAAAAATTCTTCATTGCCTGTTATGGCATCGATAACTTTTCAGACTTCAGTGCACGGAGGTGGGTGGGTTGTCGTTTTTGCGCTTTTGATGAAGTGTTTTTAACGCTTTCATTTTGAGGACTGTATGGGCTTTTGATCAATTTGATCGAATTTGTATATTTTTCAAATGGCAAAAAAGTGGCCATTTTCGACTTTGGGCGCAAATTCCGTTATGGGTTAAACGCTGGGAAACAATCGCTAATACATTCTGGATTAGATCAGCCTTTGGGACGCGAATCTAATGGGTTTAGGATTTTTACTGTATCTTTTTTTTTTTTTTTTATATCAGTTCTAGGGAAAGGGGGGGGGGGGGGGGGTGGTTTAAAACTTTTACTTTTGTTACTATTTTTCATATGTTTTTTCACAATTTTTAATTTTTTTTAAACATTATTTTAGATCTCCAGGGTAATTAACCCTTGCAGGGTCCAATTGCTAATACTATATGCTGCAACTACTACTGTATTGCAGTATATAGAATTTTACAACGGGATTTAATAGCTTGCCCCTCTGGTGGCTACTTATAAATCATGGCACATGCAAGCCAGGAGTCTCATGAGACTCTAGCTGCAATAGCAACCAAATTGCCACCCTCCAATGACGTTCCAGGGGCGGCGATCGTGAATCCAAGATGGCGGCCGCCGTTTAACTGTAATGTTAGGTGACGCGGTCGGGTTTGCCTAGGCAACTTAACAGGTTTGTTAACTGCAGCTATCGGTTGCTAAGCGCTGACTGCGGCAGTGGCCAGGCGGGTGTGGCTGTTATTATACAGCGGTTACCCGCTGTGTATGGAGAGAGTCAGGTCGTGAGCGGTCTCATACACCCCTTGCGGCGCGGAGGACGATATAGTTCGTCCGCGGGGTCGCAAGGTGTTTAACCGGAGAGGGCGAACATGTGGCGGGGGTTTAGAGTGGTGTTTAAGGAAGGTGTGTGGTTTGCAAATGCGTTTGATCAACCTGCAGGGATCGGAAAACTACAAATCATAGGACATCTGGAGTAGATACTCCGCCTTTCAGGCGATACAGCATTATAATGGCAACCCCCAACTTGCAGTTGTAAAGATGTGTGTGTGAATTCAGTTAATTTACAGATTTTACTTAGCATTTATTAAAAGTTAAGTTTTGGCCTGACCCGAGAAGCATCACTCAGTCTTCGGACGATTGGTAATTAAGGTTATTCGAAAGGCCGTGGCAGTCCTAAATGGGCTAACTTTGTGTATAATTTCAGGTAAGGTCCCATCACCCCATCATTACGGATGTGCGCGACTTCTTGGGCTTTGTGTACAAGATGTATATGTGTCTATATGTCCTGCCCGTCTCCCTAAACATGAAAAGATAAAAAACGACACAGCGGTGCCCCCCTAGTGCAATAAGGTACTTACATGTGTTGCGTGGTAGCCTTGATATCTGTTCACTTAGGACACCTTGTGTCAGTGACGTTGATTGAAAGTTGCAACGAATCCAGGGGTTTCCGTGGTTTTGGACTGCTGCGTCTTCCCGCAGTAGGTGAAAGTGTCGCACGGGACTCGAGGGGAAGATGAACATATGTTGTTGTTGGATGGAATTGAAGGTAAGTCTACATGAACATATGTTCAAGTCGCATCTTCCCCTCAAGTCCCGTGCGACACTTTCACCTACTGCGCATGCGCCTAGTTTCACTTCTCTCCCGCGCGCTATTAAGCTCCCCAAACAACACGTCACGCACACTTACAAGAGTGGCCGCGTCAGGCAAGGCTACCCCAACACAGTAAGTACCTGTTCTGCCAACACAACGTACACCATTCCTTCCCGTTTTAACGTATCTCAATTTCCATTTATCTCAGCTCCACTTGACGGCCACTCCGCTTACTTTAACAAAAGCACCCTAAAGGTATCCACAATCTTAGTTACCCCCTTACATTACTTCACATTTCTCCACCAATCTAAGCCAATCACAGGATGCATTTCTTCACATTGCATGACACCAACACCAGGATTTAACTGTTATTGTACAGCATAGACATTGTGTATTTATATTACTATTTATCAATTCATTATCTACTATTTACAGATGTTTTGTATTTAAAAACTAATCAGGTTTTATTTTTTATGCTAATCCAGTAATCTTTAATTGTAAACTAATCATGCAACTGGGGTGTGTATCTAACATTCAATTGTTTGTGTGTGTATACCACCATCCACAACCTGCAAAAACATAACGCAATTTTACTATTTTATTTAGTTATTTACGTACTAATTTAATTAAAATTTAATGTATAATGTTATATAGCATTTGTTTACGACGGCTGAAGGGGGTGGGACACCCCCGAAACGGTAGTGCCAATACCTTACAATACAGAGTGTTCATCTAAGAAAATCTGTGTCGAATCAGATTACTCCACCGGAAGCGCGTCGTACGACAACCCGGTTTTTTACCTCATTGTGTGTGTTCCCTACACATAGAACCGGCGCTCATCCAACATCTTTCATTATATTCTATAATACTATTATATTAAGTTCTTCTCATGTGTGTCCAGTATGCGCATTAGTGAGGAGCGCAAGGTCCAGCGCCATCCTCCTCCCTCAGTCCAGGGACCTCCCCTCCGTGTGTTGGAGCTTCCCCATCTGTCACATCACACATGTATGGACACAATTGCTTCCTATAGAGTTTGCTTGAGTTTCTCTGTTTCCTCAGGTTCATAGCTCCAGGACTTCCCAGAGGTTTCTGCCTAACGATGTCCTTTCCATCATGATCCACAGGGATCGGAGGAAGGACAGAGAGCAGATGGCGGCCAGGATCCTGGAGCTCACCTGGACTGATCTCCTTGATACCGGAGGAGAGGTGAGAGAGGTCTCCAGGACACGGCTCTTACTCTAGGAATAACAGCGGGAAAGGGGAATGACTGGCGAGGTGAAAGGATCTTAGGATCTATGTAGTGATCAGTGTTTCTCCCCATAACAGGATTACACCAAAAAAAGAGTGAGGAAGTCGTATGGTGAGTGTGGTACCCCGTTGTGTCAGGAGGATGGATCCAGAGCCCAATCACCGAGCCTCCACCTCATTCACGAACATGAGGAGAATTCTAGAACTTACTCCAGGATCCAATGAGTGCTGAGGGAGAGGTGAGCGCTGCGGGATTGCTGGGACATTGTACATAACCCAGGGAGGTGTCTGGGTGTGGGTGAGACTGTGTTTTTCATTGTGGTTTGTAGGTTCTATAAGGTGTCCAGGACGTCACTGCTATTTCTTTCATGGAGGATGGGAGTAGGATCTAGAAGGAACAAAGGACAGTTCAAGGCATCATGATGGAGGACCACCACCCCTTCAATCACCAGGTAGAGGAGACGGCGTTCCTGATTATAGAGGATAGAGAGTGGTTGTGTGTGAGGTCACCCTCCTCATCATCTCATCACACATATAGGACAATTTGATCAGTCACTGGTTAAGTTCTATAGATTGGATCAGTCAGGAGAAAAGAAATCACAAAGGACGGGTCCCCCAGTCCTGAGATTCCCGGGGATCTTACACAGGAACAGAGAGATGTCCCAAGTCCTGGAGAGCGTCCGGAGCTCTTACCCAGGCCCCGAGAGTGTCCCAGTCTTGGGAGCTTTCCCGAGGATAGTAAAGAGGCACCAAGAGATTGTCCAGTCCTGGAGATTTCCGAGATATACACGGAACCAGAGAGAGGTCCCAGTCCTGATGATTCCCGAGATATCAAGCGAAACCAGAGGGGTCCCAGTCCTGGAGATTCCCGGATTATGACACCCCCCCCCCACCCCCCCCCCCCCCTCCCCCCCCCCCCCCCTCCCGCCAGGAAACCAGCGAATGTCCCAGTCCTGGCGGATTCCGAGAATTAAAGAGGCACAGGAGATGTCCCAGTCCTGGTGGGATTCCCGAGATATCCACAGGGGAGACCAGACGAGAATGTCCCCGTCCTGAAGTATTTCCCGCGCTATCAAAGCGGACCCGGAGAGATTGCCCAGTCGGAGGATTCCGCCGCTATTACACAGGAACCAGAGAGATGTCCCGGCCTGGAGATACCCGAGATATTACACCAGGCACCAGAGAATGTCCCAGTCCGGAGAGATTCCGAGATATCAACGAGGAACCAGAAGATGTCCCAGTCTGGAGATTCCCGATGAGATATTAAAGCGGCACCCGAGAGATGTCCCAGTCCTGGAGTTCCCGAGATATACACAGGAAACCAAGGAGATGTCCCAGTCCTGGAGTTCCCGCGGGGGAGATTACACAGGGACCCAGATAGATGTCCCAGTCCTCAGTATTTCCAGTTGTAAAAGAGGAAACCGGAGGAGGGGAGTACACCCATGGATTCATCAGGTAGGTGGCGTGATGGCGTCTGTAAATCCCTATAGATGGATGTTACGGACGCTACTTACTTGCCAGCAGCAGTGGGTGGAGGGTCTATGGGATGATGTGGTTAGTTGCTGTGGTAGGTTACAACTGGTTTAATTTTGACCTTCTTTCTTCCTCTGCAAGAGATTATTTTCCCTTCTTAAGGTGATCCTGCTGCACAATTTTTTGGCTCCATCAAGGCTCCCATAGATGTCCATGGCACCAAGCCTGGTGGCCAGCTATGCAAATTAGTGACAAAAACACTGGCTTTCAATGGCGAGGGGAGGGTGAAGATCTCTCATCCCTTGATTCTTACTGTTTCCTAGCCGTGTACGTGCATGGGTTAAGGCCAACAAAACACTATTTTTTGGCATAAGCCTTAGTTCCGTGCTTTTGAGGATTTTGCGCTGACTTGGATATAGATAATCTCTGGAGTACATTTCGTGTTTCTCATGTCTTCATGTTGGAATCTTCCAGGAAAGAGGAACGTTGCTGGTGGAAGGGAGGAGCGGAAGAGGAAATCCCTAAGCGTGACCCGAGGAGGGTAAGCGGGGGGCTTTCATGTATCTTGTGGGTTATTCTCCCTTATACATTGCAGGAGGAGGTCACATTACAGGGGAGGAGATAATGATGACAAATAGTGATGAGCTGACCAAAAACTGCGAAAAGTTTGGGTCATTTCACACTTGCCGGGATAATATCAGGGAAACCAAACCAAGCGTACTGTTTGTGGATCTCGATCCATGTTCAGAACCAAGCCCTATCTTATGAAAGCTAGAAATAGGGCAGGAGCTTGTGCTCCTCATATGGGGACATTTCAGCTAGGCAGAGAACTGCCCTTTTCAGGCAACCTAGTGTATAAAGGATGCTGCTCTTATGTGAGACAGGTGGAACTCCTAAAATAATAGCCCAGTAGGCACTATGAAGATCTGCATCGCCATGCTAGTAAATTAGATGAGAGTAGTGCATACAGCTTACTAAATAACTGATTATCCAGCAATCTGTGGAGAGCCCCCGGACAGAATATTAGACTTACCTGAATCCTCCCAGCAAGCTCTTGCAGGTCCTGTCTCTGTATGCGGATCCAACCTCGTAGACAGGCCCTTCCTTTTTTATCTTTTCTTTTCTTGCTTCACAAAACTTACATTACCGGGCGAGGTAGGTGCCAATTGTGCTGTAACCCAGTGACCCCGTTTTCGCGCTCCTTGCGCTTCATCCGGCGGTTCGACTCGTTGTGACCTCGGCATCCCTTAATCAGACCGATAACACGCCGCCTGCAAACACTCCTGGTGCAGACCCCCATTCCTCCTAGGTTCTGCGTCCTACACTCTGCATATTGTGCGTGCACTTAGATTCCGGTGCCCCTTAACCCCTTAGGGACGGCGGGTTTTTTTTCGGCTACT
Organism: Engystomops pustulosus; assembly: GCA_019512145.1. Lineage (NCBI taxonomy): Eukaryota > Metazoa > Chordata > Amphibia > Anura > Leptodactylidae > Engystomops > Engystomops pustulosus. Next base: position 2,345,479 of record WNYA01000012.1, on the reverse strand, counting down.
CTCGCTCTCCAACTTCACAATGCCATCACTTGTTCTTTTTGCCGTGTGTACAGACCTGTGTGAAGGGTTATTGTGTGGCGTCACACATTTTACTTCTTGTCATGTATTCATTTTAACATGCCGTGTCCTGCGACGCTGACCAACCATTCCACCTGTGGAGAAAAATTGAAAAAAAAACCCGCACGTGCGTCACGTTCTTGTGGTGCTCAGTTTTTATCGATTTCCCCTCTTCGCTCCAAATAAACGCCTACGTGTATATTCTTTTGTTCGGTGCGATCCGCGGTGGGTGGGTGTGCTACCAACATCTCTAGGTTATTGGTGTTACCTCCCTTTTCCCCACTTCCACGAATCGGTACCCCCACAGCACAACCCCATTTTGCCATTTTTGAGCTCAACCGTTTTCATCCTTGGCGCCGGAGCTATTTGCGGGGTCATTTTGCGACTGCAGGCGCCGTTTCATAGTGCTACTTGTTGAGGTCTGTGCGACCCTTTGATCATTTTTTTCTTTCAGTTTTATGTTTGTTCACACGGTGTTGTACATTTGTAGTCCCCGTCGCCTTTCGGAATTTGGTCGCTCCATTTCCCGCCTCGGAGGTCCCCGCCCGCCGTACCCGTTGCTCTTGATAGCTCGGCCCATTTTGGGACGCCGGCGCTCCCTAAGATGTTTTGTGATTGTCCTGGTTTATTAGTGTTTTTATATCCGTTCTCGGGACCGGGGGGTGTGATTTGAACTTTTCGCTCTTTTATTCATTTTTTTTCGTTTTTAACCTTTTTTTTTCTTTTTTTTTTCCCGATTTTTTTTAGACCCTCTCGGTCCCTTACACCCTCGATGGTAGATCGCTCCTCCCCTCTACTGCAATCCTTTGGTATCATATATGGCATTTTGCAGGGTCACCCTTACCGTGCGGCCTGGTCACTTGGACACGACCTGCATCCACCATGTAGCCTGTGTCAAAACGAAGGACGAGGGCTCCCCTGGTAACGCTCGCCGCCCCCGATGACGTTCGGGGGTCGTGGCGATCGAAACAAAAGATGGCGGCGCCGCCGCGGCGTTTCGAGGTCGACTAATAGCGCTCGCGCGATCGGGGCAAGCACCGATCCACGCGGTTTATTAGCGGTGGGGTTTTGGAAATGCAAAAACCCCACCTATGTCTGAAAGAGGACTCCGCGATTGAACGCCCTCTTTCATCATCCTTATACACTGCAGCGGTACCCTTCGAGACGTACGCGCGCCAGAGCGGCTTAAGTCCGGTGTCGTTTAACTGCCATGCTCCGAGTGTAGAGTCTCGCATACTGACGCTATGCCCCTCCCTCGGCCCTGGCGGTGAGTCCCGGAGAACCCCACGATCCAACCGCCAGACCATCCCTGGCGCATCCCACGGATGCAGGGTCCCGCCCCCGTGTTACTTCGTTACAATACCACCTGTGCCTCTGTATATGTTGCTCTATTCGCTCCTGACAGAGGGGGCGATAGTCCAATATTACCGAACCCTGCAGTACTTTTCTAGACATAAATTGGCCTAGGGCTACTGAATAATATAAAAACACAGCCTCTAGAAGATTATGAACTCCAAAAGGAAGTGAATAGATAGTGGGATGTGTATACAAACAATATCACATTTTTATTAGACAACAATCCTTGTTATTTTTAAAACCCCATTACAAAAAAACCATGTGTACTACTTGACTACAGGCCACCCGATTGGCAGTATGCCAGCAGTTGTACGGAATGCTCCACTTCCCCTTCTGAATGGCACCTCCCTCACGGGGCTGCGACCTCTCTGTCAGCCTGTAGTCTTTGCTGCCGTATTGCACAAAATGATGAACAGCCACCCACCGCTCCGGCAGCCGAAGTCTGAAACACGTTATAGCGCAGAAGACGGCAAACTAAACAAAAAACATTGTTGTCAGGGAGTTTTACTTTTTTGTAAATGTATGAAAACTATGATAGAAAACACCTACATTAAGCGTGTTGTTCCTGAGTAAACGTATGACTCATTACGCATATAAAGTAGACCTGTTATTTGGGGCGCCAGCAATGGCTGCCGTATATCCAAGCCCAAGACAAGCAAAATGGCCCGGAAGGAAATGTGCTTTTTTGTCGCACCCAGATTTACTGCATTTGGAATTTTTTTTCCCTGATTCCCAGTAAGGCATGGAAATTATTGGCCGATCACTATGAAAGTTACAGATTTGTTGAACACAACAAGCGTTCACAGCTCTGTACCTGGCACAATACAAAATGTATATTTTTGATGTGGGGAGGGAAAAATGGAAATGCAGAAACAAAAAAAGGCCTCGGGTTTGAGAAAACAGTAGTGCCAAAGTGTCAGACGCATGGGCCGTGATTAATAAATACGCTACAACCATTGTGCAAAAACAGGCAATAAAGGTATGACCACCCTTGCTAGACCAACACACACGTGGCCACCAAAGTGAGGATGGATGAGAATGTAGAAGGCCTCTAGTATTAAATCAATATACCACCGTAGCGCGTTAAACTGCTATCTATGCCTAGACACCTGACCAAGCATTAGGCTCTCCTGAGTCCGGTTAGATCATGGTTAATTAAGGGCGGCTCGCCGCAACTCGGTAGCAAAAGGAGGGTGTGGTTTTCGATTCTACCATCCTGGAAAACTTATTTACATGTATCCCCAGACAGCCCCTGGGAGCATCATGGCAATAGTCTCCCACACTAGGCCTTATGGCAATATTCCATAAGAAAAAGCTTACTCCGATCCTACTGGAAAAAAACAGTATATATCGAAAGATGTTACTATATTTCTAATACCATTTTTGTGGATTCTATAATTTTTAATACAACTGAAAATTAGTATTTTTTTTATTAATCATATTAAAATATTAATATATTAGCTCAGTTTTTATTCAATTACTTCTACATTTACTTACCTGTTCTTGGAGTTTACAAAAGTGCTTGTCTAGGTGTATTAAAAATGCGCTGTGCGCGAGGAGTCAATCAGACGGTGCCGCCTCCGATATCGCATGGGTCGTTTCACACGTAGGGTCCCGGAGTTCACCCTTCGTCTTCCTGGTGCATTTGTATATGATGCATTGTCCGTGTTAAATGCGCTGTGCGGGGAATCATAAGATCGTGCACCGATATCCGCATGTTGTCGCTTCACGACCGCTCAGGTACCCGGAGTTCACCTTCCTCTTCCTGGTGCATGTAAGTGTTTGTCGGGTATAATGCGCTGTGCGGGGGGTCACTAAGATCGGTGCACATGGATTCTGAGTGTCACTTCCCGCTAGTCTCGGAGTTACCTTCTTCTCCTGGTGCATGTACGTGGCATTGGTACGTGTCATAATGTGCTTGCGGGGATTCACTACGATCCTGCGTCTATATCCTGCATGTGTCGCTTCCACGCTAAGTGTCCCGGAGTTCACCTTCTCTTCCTGAGTGCATGACTGCATGTCCGTGTGTATAATGGCAGTGTGTGTGCGGGAGTCACTAAGATCGCGGTCAGCCGAGTATCCATGCATGTGTCGCTTCCCGTCATGTCCCGGGGTTCACTTCTTTGCCTGGTGGAATGTAAGTTGATTGTCCGTGTGCTATACATGCGTGTGCGGGGGGACGTCACTAAGATCGTTGAGTGCTACGACGCATCATGCAGTGTCGGCTTTCTGCTCAAGGTCCCTGGAGTCACCTTCTTCTTCCGGGTGATGTAAGTGCATTGGTCGGGGATGGTATAATGCGCTGTGCGGGGAGTCACTAAGAGAGTGCACACGTATTTTTCCGCATGGTCGCTTCCCCGCGCAGGTCCACGAGTTCACCTTCTTTCGTTCTTCGGTGCATGTAAGGTGCATTCCAATGTTGATGTGGCTGTGCGGGGCACGGTAACTAAGATCGTGCAACCTGATATCCTGCATGTTGCGCTTCCCGCTCAGGTCCCGGGAGTTCGCCTTTTCTTCTGGTGATTGTAAGTGCATTGTTAGCGTATAATGCGCGTGCGGGGGGCCTAAGCTCGTAGCGCCCGCTCAAACCCGATGTTCCTGCATGTAGTCACACTTCCTGCTAGTTCACCCTGGGAGTTCACCTATTTTCCTAGGTGCATGTCCGTGCCTTGTCCATGTCTGTTTTGCTGTGGGGGAGTCACTAAGATAGTCACCTGAGATCCTGCAGTGTTGTGTCGCTTCCCGCTCAGGTGTCCACCGGAGTCACCTTCTATCTTCCTGGTGTATGTAAGTGCAGTGTCCGTGATATGCGCTGTGCGGGGGCGCAGCCATAAGATAGTTGCCACCGGGAGTTCACCATCTGTTTTTCTCAAATTTGTTCTCCTCTCCAGTAACCAAAATCATCCTTGCATGTTGCCACCACTGTACCCTAACCACCAGACCCATTGGTGAGCGTATTACGCGTTGTGGCCAGCCTGTCAGCACTCCCTGTCCGTCTTCCGAGCATGGCGTACCCGTCCCACCCGGCCACACCCCCGACCCACCGGAGACAGGCCGCTCTCGGCGGCCGCTACTCGGCCCCCACGGTTTAGCTCCGCCGTTCTTAACATCACTCTCTCGGCCTACTCCCCTCACCGCAATGTTTTCCCAGCGCGCGGGGAAACTCATGGCGATTAACGACACGGCGATTTCCGGGTCCTGACTGCGGGGCGGTGGACTGTTTTGCTCCCGCGCAGATCCCAATCGGTTCAACACCTCCCCTCCCCTCCGGCCAAGGCGCGCGCCCATTTTCCTGTTCCTTCGGGGGAACGTTTTCGTCGGCCCTACTCGCCTTTGATGCTCCTCAGAGAACTCCCGCAGGAGCGCAGTTGCCATTTCTCCGCCGCATTGGGGCCTCTGTATGGCCCACTTTCGCAGTTTCTTACCCTCCCCGGCATCCGACCACAGGGGCGAGCCGCCCTCTTCACATGTACTCGCGCCTGCCGGGTCGAGTTTTCGATCCGACCTCAACTTCTGTGCCCCCCAACCCCCTCCCCCCGGCGCCCACCGCGCCCTTTTCCATGTTCCCTCTGCGGGGCCCGGTTTTTATTGGCCCCTCCGATCTTGCTCTCACCTCCTTGGCCCCTCCCCTCGGGGAGCCGCCCTTTTCCCTGTTCCGCCGGGGGGCATGTTTTGTCCTCCCCCGTCATATTTTGTTACCTCCCCCCCCCCCCCTCTCTCCACGCCGGGGCGACCGCCATTTCCTGTTCTGCATGTGGGCCTGTTTATCCGCCCCCCACCCCTGATTCCCCCCCCGCGGCCCTCCCCCGGGGGGCGCACAGCCATTTTTTCCCTGTTCTGCATGCGGCCGGCCCCAGTTTTCGTCAGCTAATATCGCGGTTTCGGGTGCCCTCGTGCGCCTTCCCCCCGGGGCGTACCCCGCAGCCCTTTGGCCTGTCGGCCTAGTGGGCAGCGATTCCGTCCCTGCCCGACGCTCCTTGTTCTCCCCTCCCCCACCCCCTCCCCCGGGGTGAGAAGCCCTTTTTTTGTTCTGCGTGTGGCCCATGTGTTTCGTAGCAACTCTCGCCGTTTGTTGCACATGTGCCGAATCTTGTCACCCCGGGGAGAAGGTCCTTTTTTCATTGTCCCAGAATGTGCGGGACAGATGTTTAGTCTGACCTTTATCTTGTTCAGACACCCCCCAACCCTCCCCCGGTGATGATCCCGCCTTTTTTTTGTCATGCATGTTGGCACCATGTTGTCGCGCACTCTTCTCCGTTCTGTTGACCTCCGAGACTTCCACAGGGGGCGACTCGACGCCCATTTTCCTGTACGTGATGTGCGGGAAACGTGTTTCTCTCTAACGTCTATTGTTAAACACCCGCCACCTCCCCACAGGAGAGCCAGCCGTTTCATGCCCTGAATGGGGGCAATGTTTTATTTGTAATATCAGAGTCTGGTTGCACATGAGCGACATACCAGCAGTGTTACGACCAGACGCCATTTACATGTTCCGCACTGGTTGGGTCCTTTGCAAACCGTCACTGTTTACACTCTTGCGCCCTGGCTTTGCACATGAGAAGAAAACTACACAGTGGGTAGAAGAGGAAGCCGTTTTTATGCTCAGAATGTGGAAAATGTTTTAGTTAGAAAATCCGTTTTTTGAAACAATGCAGCGGTGCTTCACACAGGGGAGCAAGCCATTTCATGTGGTGAATGTGTGAATGTTTAATCTGAACGTTATTTGTTAGACACCCAACAAACTCACACCTGGTAGGGAGTAAGAGCAGGACAAACGTTTTCATGTATTGGCATGGGGGAAATTGCACCAGTGTTATTTAGTTAAATCAGATCTGGACTTCGCACATGACTGTGAGGACGAACTCACACAGCGGAGAAGCCATTTTCTTGTACTGGAATGAGGGAAGTGTTCTTGGTCATAGATCATGTCTTATTGAGCTTCATGAGGAAGTCGCACGGAGTGAAGCCTTGAATATAGAATAGTCATAAATCTGATATAGTGCTATTCATATTCTGCAGCGGTTTTGGTTTAAAGATCATGGGGACATATACCAGATATAATAATACGTTAGGAAGGAGGGCGTCTTACTCATCAGAGCTGTAACAAGCTAGGAATCTGCTGAAAAACTCTTTCTTATCAAGAAGACTTGTTGGATAATTGGATGTATATTTAGTAGTTACTGGGTAATGATACACTTATGATCACACAATAATTGATTTCCTATTATTTTTTTGTTAGGTTATATGTCTTCTGTCGCATTGTAGCAGCTCCTCCGTGTTTCCCTGACGTGAAGGCTGTTACTTTAACTTTAGTTCCAGGCTGCAATGCCGAAGCTTTGTACGGTGTCTGTAATGAAGCTTTTATGATACGCCTTGGGTCTGATTCTAGCAAAAATTTTGGAAAAAGCCCCCTTGTTTTCTGGTGTGTTAGCCAGAAGCCCCCTGTGGTGTGTATGCCCGTAAGCAGCCCCCCTGTGGTGTGCTTGTAGCCAGACAGACCCCCCTGGGGGTGTTTAGCCAGAGCAGCGCACTGTTGTGGTAGCCAGACAGCGCCCCTGTTGGTGTGTAGCCAGACCGCGCTCCCCTGTGGTGTGTAGCCAGACAGCGCCCTGTGGATGTGGTAGCCAGCCAGCGCCCCTGTGGGTGTAGCCAGACAGGCGCCCCTGTGTGTGTATCCAGACACGCGCCCTGTGGTGTTGTGTAGTGTAGACAGACAGCGCCCTGTGGGTGTAGCCCAGACAGCGCCTGGGTGTGTAGCCAGACGCGCCCTGTGGTGTGTAGCCAGACAGCGCCCCGTGGCTGTTCGTAGGCCAGGAGACAGCGAAACCCTGTGGTGTGTAGCCAGACAAGCGCCCTGTGTGTGTAGCCAGACTCGGCCCCTGTGGTGTGTAGCCAGACAGCGCCCCTGTGGTGTGTAGCCAGACAGCGCCCCTGTGGTGTGTAGCCAGACAGCGCCCATGTTCGTGTTGTAGACCAGGACACCAAGACAAGCCCTGTGGTGTGTAGCGAAACCTGAAGTAATATATATATCTATAATAACTGTTTGCCCAGCACATACAAAGTAAATAAGTTCATACTCCCCTTCCAGACCGTGCTAATGCTCGTGCTCGCAGCTCCCCGATGCTACGGTCAGTCGCACATATGCAAACTTCAGCGCGACACGCCACTTCATAGCTGGCACACCGGGCAGCAGAGCTCATGGCTGCGCCACTGACGGCTGTTACAGTAAAGTGAAGAGGATCTGCAGGGACTGGAACATTGGGGGCGCCGGAAGGTGAGTATGTACGTTTATTTTTTATAGACTCGTGTATAAGCCGAGGCGGGTATTCAGAGGACCTTGTACACGAGTTCTACGGTAATTTCGAATTTAGAATGCTAATCTCTAGCGTCAAGAGGCAGAATACTGCGTGGCGCGCTGCTCACAATGCAGGAAAGTACAGACTTAATCGACAGCAGGAAGAAGGAAAATGGAGGATCCCGAGAGGCCGTATCACAAGCTGACTGGGATTGTTTCAGGACCATCGACCAGGATACCTCTTAGAGGCCCCCAACCCTCTCACTATTCCAGACAACCACTTAACCCTTGGTATACTATATTTAAATATATTATAGTACAGAACAGTTTGGCAAAACATGTTCTGAGAGCCGGTCCAAAACAAAAATGCTCCCCCCACGACCTAATGCAAGGGGAAACCCTTGTGCCATTGGCCGTACATATGTATAACGCAACCACAAATGTAAAACTTTGAGAGTGCCTAACCGCTTACATAACATCAATATATTTAATGACCCTGCCGTAAGGTGACCATAATATTAGCATCGAATTAGCGTGAAATCAGCCCACTCCACAAACTGGAGTCCTAACCTACCGCTGAAATTATCCCCACACATTCTGCACCCAATTCAATCCTTCGGCACCACCCGAGTTACTATACAAAGAAGGCGTAGGGCACCTAACCACACCAGACATGCACACGGTGAGTCACACAGAACATGCAATCACTAATATTACTATGTTAAATGATCTGGGAACGTAATCCCTCGGAAAAACCCGGTCTTTAGGGCTACAAGCAGAGGCTTATTAAAGTTAACACTTTATATACATGAAAAATGCAATACACTCAAAAAACTAACTTGTAGTGTACAATAAAAGAAAAAGAAGTTAAAACAATACCCATACAATATTGTAGCCATTTTTTGGGGGATATGAGTAATAGCTCTCCCACATCTGTGTGTATTTAACAGGCCCTGATACCCCATGAGGCGCCAGATTATGGCGAAACATGCGGGGGGGCTGATGTGCGGCACAGCTTTTAACTAAGTGATGTATGTAGTGGACAGCCTGGAATAAGTATATATGTAGGACTGCAGCGAAATAGTATTAGGCTTATCATTTACCACCTTTCATATAGGGCGACAACCAGATAATAGTGGTGACAATAAAATGTGTGAACAGTGGGATGCAAGTGAGAGTGTGTGCAATTCCTAGCAACCCCTTCTGAGAGTGTGTGGAAACAGACAAAGAGAGGATTTAAAATATACCACCAAGAGTGTTTCCTCAGTGCTGCACTAGAGACAATCCTTAAGGTGCACCATTTTTTAAAGCCCACAGAAGCCCTGTGGCACCCACTATTGAAAAATTCACTTATTTTTCAACCCGAGGCAACGAAAGACTTGCACGTACACCCCACCCACAGTCAGAGATCTGGCAGGTCACCCTATATGGTATTACACATTTACAAGTATAATCCACTACCATCACACTTTTTCAGAATTTTCGGCTCAGTTATACTTCCTTTCAACCAGAGACAAACACAGACTCAGCTCTGTCTATTGATAAAGGAATGTAAAATAAAAGTAAATTTTTAACTGCAACCATATTCAATCCCATTACCTCTTGGTCAAAAGACCGTTATTTGCAGGCAATGAGATTTGCGTCCAAAGATTAATTTATAAATAGGTCTCGACCAAGTGATGGCCAACCTTGACACGAGTGTCCGCAACTGACACACGTAGCCATTTTAAGTGGACACACGGCTGCTGGAGAAAAATGCGTAGTGCAGTTGTTGTTGTCTGGGGCCGGTCGGCATCGCGGCGGTCGGTTAACGATCTTGTGGTATTGAAGCGAGCGGCTGCATCTTCGTCAGAGAGATCGAAGCTGCTGCTCCTGTCCTCCTGTTCCCGGCTCTGCGGAGGCACCCAATGACGCCGACTGGAGTGTGGAGAGACAGAGGCAGCACCAGATCGGAAAGACGCCAACCTATGCGGTGCCTCGTGGGAACTCTACACAGGAGTGAAGCGGCCTGAGAGGAGTAACGGAGGCTCGTGGTGTCATTGGAGCCTGTGCCAGTTAGGGTAAGTTAATGTTGAGTGAGCTCTTGCCGGGCGGGCTGTGATGTACACCTTTGGGGCATTGCTCCGGACACAAATGTCCTTAAAAATAGATGTTTGCTTGAACTGCCACAGGTTCGCATCCACTGGAAGACTTCTCCCCTCCCTCTCATTATCTTAGTTCATGGCACCCCACACAAGTTAAATAACAGCAAGACCAAACAAAAGAAACCAACGGGAAAGATTAACAAAGAAGTCACTAAGCAGGTAGTTAAATGACTATACGTATTGTTATTTAAAACTCTAAACAATCACAAAAATTAGGTTTTTTTTTTTCTCAAGGTGGGACACACCACCCGAGGTATGCTCGGTTTTTTGGCGGAATTTTGACACACAAACTCAAAAGGTTGACCATCATTGGTCTAGACCTAAAATCAAAATCTCTGGATCTTTTTCCATCTATTTACTTTATACACATCATTCAACCCACGGATAAATATAATGGTACTTGCTTTTGGCGTTTCCGTGTCTCCACCCTGGCGGTGTGTATAGGGAAGTGTGCTAGAGGACAGGCAGCTGGTTGTGTGTCTGTCGGTCAGAAGTTAGGTTGCGGGCGAGGAGGAGGCCCCCTTGACGTGCTGTTTAGCGGGGAAGAGGGCCTCACTGTGACCACTGTGCGTGATTGCAGGGGAATTTCTGGACCGTGCGGCTGGTGCGGGGGGTTCAATGGGCCGACTGTGCCATCAGGCAGGGGAAGAGTGGCGGTCCTGTGCTGGCGGCTGATGGGCGGCAGTGGGCAGGCCAGGCTTTGGAAGCTCAGCAGGGACACAGGGAGGGGGCGAAGAAAGCAACGGTATCAAATAAAGTTATGACCCCACCCCTGTGTCCCCGGGCCCCTTAACTTCACAGGACCATCGGGCAGCCTCTACGGTGGTGGTAGTTACGCCATGCCTGGGGCCTTCGCCAGCAGGGCAGAGTACATCGTTCCTCCACAGGGATAGAGCCTCTGGATTACAGGGAGGGTCTTCAGGGACTTACCTATGTGATATGGAAACAGCTGTGTAACTTTCCGAATCTACAATTAGGTGCACAGATAGATACCACATTAGGGTGTAACAATAACTTTATACCGTCGAAATGACAATAGTACATGAAGATTACTGATTCAGACCCCAACGCACTACAAAACAGCAGTCTGCACGTTCCGTCAATACCGGGATATATCCTTATGTGCACAATACCTCCAGACAACACAAGAGATGACCGTTGAAGGGGCCTGTGGATTGAATTAGATCCGGAATTCCTCCAGGTGATGGACAGTGACCAACTTAGGGATGATGAGGGTGGGAGGACTTTTCCTGGAAGCAGATGTCCTGCCCTGACTACACTAGCAACTGTCCTATATGAATACGGCTGTCAATGCACCGAGAGGCCATCTATGTAGAAGCCTAACTACCCCATCCTATACTATGTCACAGGGGCTCCCGCAATCCATGTCAGGATCTCGTGGAGCTGTTGCCTCGCGGCCTGAAACTGCACCAATCTGCTTGCCCGTGCCAGCACTCGAAGATTAAAGAGCCAGGGCACGCCTAATTGGCTCTGGCACTTCGGGTTCCCCAATGACCGGCGGCTTCTCACTTCCCCCATCGGATCGTCGCTCTTTAACGCCTAGAGTCAAGCTTCTCAGTTGTGGTTCCTGCATTCCTAGTCTTTTTCTGTTTGTTGAATTCTGTAGTGACGGGACGCGGTGGGACCTTGCATCTCTGTCCGACCACGGACCGCTTACCTGTCCTGTTCTGTACTGACCCTGAGCCTGAACGTGATTCTGTAACACGACCTTGGCTGCCACCGTGGGCTAGTACGCGATCGTAAGACCTGGTGGCACCCTGCACCCAGCAAAACCATCCACTTGCGGCTGGCTCTTCGGGGAGACCAGGTGGCCATGCGGTTCATGGGATGCTGAAGCGTGGCGTCACAAGCAAACCGTACATTACTTCGTCCCTAGATGTGAATCAGAGTTACTCAAAGCCTGACACTCTAGTCTGCCCGGGAACTTTGTGGATGCCGCTTCTGTCTCCCGGTATCGCATTCCGGTGGTTTCTTCTCGAGAACCCCCTAGCATATCTTCTGTCAGTGACAAGTCTTGTTTGATCCGGTCTGTTACTGCACTGACCGTCTCTCTTCAAATTGGCGTCTTAAAAAAAGTAAAAGACTGTTCTTCTATGTCCTGCCGTGCGCCACATCATCTCTTCTCCTGGGGTCTTCCATGGCTGCAACTTTGGGCCCAGTCCTGGCACTGGAGACTGGGAAGGTTCTCTTTGGGGATCAGAATGGCCACTCACCCCGCATTGTAGACATCCTCTACACGGTCATGACTTGTATGTCTCACAAGTCTTGGAGGGCTGCCAGCATGTACGGACTTTGCGCTGTTTTTTTTCCAAAAAACAGGCAGAGACTTGCCACTGCATCTTCCCTGATTGCCAGTGGACCTGCTGCCTGGGACCCCCCCTCCTAGAGGCCGGGTCTACCTCATCTGTCCCTGAGAAGGCTGCCCTGTTGTGCATATCAAGGAGGAACTCAAAGGTCTGTCTTTCAGGAGTTTGTGAATGCCCATTTTCAGGGACCTTCTGTATATGTGTGTTGCGGTATACCTGGCTGAATCTTGGGTGTATCTCCAGGACTAAGACCCATTCACACGTACCTCAAGTTTCTGGCCGGCTACGGGCTAATCATCTCTACGCAGGCTGAAAAATGTGACCTGTGACTTGCATCTCTGCCGCCAGCCTGACTACGTGCCTGTACCTGCCGTGAGCACTGAACGCTGGTGATTCTGTACCCGCATTGCTGCACATGGGTATTGTCGCCTGTTGGAACGCCCTTCCTGGTGCACCCCGCCACAGCAAGGACCATCCCACTTATGGCGGGATTGGTGCGACCGGTGCCACTCCGCTGACACAGGTCAAAAGCACCCCCGGCGATAACACAAAACTGTGCTGCTTGATTTTCCACCCAACAAACAAACTCTATTGGCTTCGTTGGTTCTCTTTGTCCACTAGGTTGTCCGCTCTGTCGGGGAATCGGTGTTCAGTCACACACTCTACTCGCCGCGTGCCCTCACGATAGCCCCCTTGGCCTTCTTTCCAATGATTACACTCTATCCACTTTTTTCTTCTTAAGCAATACACAAGTAGGTTTATTTTTTATAAATTTTATTTTTATTATTTTTTTATTTTTGATTTTTTTGTTATAATCACTTAATTTAATAATGATCCGCATGGCATGTAGAAAAAAAACACAATGATATATGAATCACTATCCAATGTATAGCATTATTTATCCATTTGTTCAATAGATAATTATCACCATAGCCATTAGGAGAGTGGTTTGAATCTCTAATATACTGCTAAAACCACATTTCCCTTTTTTTTCAGGTCATGTGGCTGCTTTCACTAATTTAAGGAGTGGTTTTTGACCCCACTCTGGCTGTTATGTCACTTGTTTTATATGTCCCCCCCTTAGAGAGGGGTACTGGCTTGAGTCTGGGTTTCTTTTAAAAGAGTCCCATAAGTTTTGTGGACGAGGAACATGTGCGACCATTGCTTCCAAATCCACAGGGTGCTCGCTACCTGTCACCCCATACCACTTCTTGGTTGTATCTATGCACGACACAGGGGTTTTCTGTCATTGGCTGGGTTCCTTGCTACGGCTTTGATACTCGGGCCATGAGGGTACTCTAGGTCACTATAAACTTCCTCTGTAAACTGGGGAGCATCATTAGTTATGAATTATGCCCCAGTTATGGACGCTTGATATTCTTGTCTTCACCGTTCCTTTGATCTCTTTAATCCCCATAGATGAGCTAGCAGAGGTGTTAAATTTGGCACTTGGGGTAAAAAAGCTTCCTCAACCTGTTGTTAAAGGAATCTCTAGGGTGTTGGCTCCAGCTAGCCTTCCTGTCCAGTTGTTGCTAACGTATTTAAACATTGCCTCCAATAGGAGTGCTGCTTCGTGCTTTGGATTTACGATGTAAGGGACTATCTCTTCTACTCTACTGAGCCAGAGTCCCTGAGCGTGTGCACCTACACGGAATTAATCCAAATACACTGTGCGTACTCCTCAACTTTCCTGCTACTTCGTGCTTGCTTCCCCAATCAGTAATACATTAAGTACTTAGATACATTGAAAATAACAAAACAAATTTGGAAATTTTTGAATCTATATCGCCTTACATTTTCATGTGTCCTAATCTGTCAGAGAGAGTCCATAACTCATGGAAGTCTTTAGGATTTGGGAAAAGAATTTCCCATTTTCTAATGAGGCAAACAAGTCTATTGATGGACCCTCCCATCTCTGTACATTTGTAGGAAGACTTCCAGTTCTATTCATTATCAGGTTTTCAGGATTATTAAAGGATGGGAGACTCTGCGAATGGCTTTGGCCACCAAGCAATGCGACTGGCCACATAGGTTCAAAGGCCACGACTGGATCTTAATTTATGTGAGCGAGTAAATTAAAAACACCAGGGAACACTCTGGACACTTGTGAAGAGACAAGACCGATTTTTGATCAGTTATTATCCATTTTAGGAACCCAGGAATCTAAATGGTTTCACAGATTAGACTAGGTTCTCTTACCAAGGGTTGCGATGATGACCGAGTCTATATTTTAAACAACTTGTTCGTGGGCATATCCATATTATAATATATATTTTGTACCGATCTCATTATGGAAAACCATGGTAAGTCTATCATTGTCCTAATGCTGCACATTAACACATGAAATAGCCAAAAGCAATAACATAACACTCACGGCCAATTTATAGGTACACATGTAACAACTGCTCGTTAACACTAATTTTTAATAGCCAATCACATGGCGGCAGTGCATTTAGGCATTGAGAAATGGTCAGGAAATCTCCTGCAGTTCAAACGAGATCAGTATGGGAAGAAAGGTGATTGTGGCCTTTGACGTGGCACGATGGTGTTGGTTGCGCGCAGGAAGGGCTCGGTCTGAGTATTCAGAAATGTGATCTCTTGGGATTTTTCACGCACAACGTCTTAGGGTTACAGAGATGGTCCGAAAAAGAAAAACATCAGTGAGCGGCCAGTTCTGTGGGCGGAAATGCCTTGTTGAGCCAGAGGTCGAGAGGAGAAATGGGCAAGACTGGTTCGAGGCTGGATAGAAGGCAACAGTGGCTCACATCCGCACCGTTACAACAAAGGTAGGCAGAAGAGGCATCTCTGAACGCACTGTACGTACAACTGGGCAGATGGGCTACAGCAGCAGAAGGACCACACTGGGTTTGCCCCCATTTCAGCTAAGAACAGGAAATGAGGCCAATTTGCATAATGCTCATCGAAATTGGACAGTAGAAGATTTGAAGCCCGTGTCATGGTCTGATGATGTCCTCGGAATTTCTGCGGTGGACAATCGGATTGGTAGGGTCATGACAATTTGGCGTCAACCAACATGACACGCATGGACTCCATCTGCCTTGTATCAACGGGTTAGGCTGTGGTGGTGGGTGTGTCAGGGTGGGGAATATGTGGGGGCCTTCCGGTGACCAATTTGAGCATCAAGTTTGCCCTACGTCCACAGCATACCACTAGAGTAATTGTTTGCTGCCATGTACATCCCTTCAATGACCACCATTGTTACTCAGTGTGAACTCTGGATGGCACCTTCAAGCCGGATAAGCGCCAACAAGTCCTACAAGCTGGAATCATCTCATGGCCATGGAGTTTCTTGAACATGACATGTGAAGGATCACTGGACGACCAATGGCCTCCACACACATATGGGGGTCACACGGTTCCAAGATCAAAAGGATTTTGGGATGTGTGGACACGGGAGATTCAGCATCATGGATGTGAAGCCGACCGATCTGCGGCAAACTGTGTGATTGCATCATGTCACTATGGATCAAAATCTCTGCGACATGCATTCCAGGACCTTGTTGAAATCTATGCCACGAAGAATTGATGGCAGTAGTTCTTGAAGGCAAAAGGGGGTCCAACCCGTTACTAGCATGGTTAGCTGTACCTCACATAAACGTGGCCCGCGGTGAGTGATAAATGTTTGTGCATGTGAGAAGTATAATGATCTGCAGTTCTATAGCGTGTCTTACGATACACCTAACAGCATTACATTGAGGGTCTTAACAGTTTTGTAATAACATAAGCTTCCCAACAGTTCTGGAGGTTCAGCGGCGACGTCCGGAATGTTTGTACTGTTCACCGCCCGGATGGTGGGAGATTGTCCCGTATGTTCCTGACTCACTTTCTGAAACAACCCTGTCCTGGTCCCGACACGTCCCAGCTACAAAGCAGGGGGGAAACTAGGGAGGCCGGATGTCAGACGCTTCTGCGACCTCTATAAAGTGGGTGTCTTCAGCAGCGGCCTCTGCTAAGAGACAATCATGAATAAGTAGCCGTGAGGAGGACCCGGAGCTAAATCTCTTATGGGAGCCTGCACAGAACCTGTCATGGCACGTTCCTGTCTGCAGGAAACCTTACTCACCCCGAATCATCTGTAAGCTCTTGCTCCCTTGTCAGTGTGAGGATGGAAGCTGTGTCCAGGGCCTGCACGGCACGGCAGGGCCCTTTAGGTGACCATTTTTGTCGGACACCGAGCAGCCGCGTAACCAGACTGGCGCAGACCCTTGTACATACCAAAGTCCGACAGAAACTGGTTGCCGGGCTCGAAGAGTAACGTGTACCCATATCTTGTTATGTGTTGTTTAGATCCAGCAGGTCTTAGTGTTAACGCCGTTCTTCCTTCCAGGGTAGACAAGTCTCTTATATGTACTCAGGAGAACGCCAGCCAAATAACCCATTCTCTAAGTCATGTTATAACAAAATACAACATTCACGCTAGAAGTCAAACCCGTCTCTATCCGTCCTGCTGTACACAATTTCAAGTTGCCCCTAACTACGCCCCTGTGACTTATGACTTAGGCCGTGGGTGGCCACATCTTGGATTTGCTGGTGCAAGATCATTCAGATGACATTTCTGCTGTCTCTGCGTGAGCCACTCACTGATTCCTTCTGCCAGGACAGGTAGAGAGAGATGTTGCAAACTACAAGCTACAAGGAGATAAGTGATCAAATCTGCAGAGATGTCTTTAGACGCTGCCCCAGGTTCTACTGCTCACGCGCAGAGACACTCGGGGACCCCAGGGAGCAGGAGAGCGTGGGGTTCGTTACTGTTCTTACCTCCCGTCCTCACAATGAATGAGCGCGAGGTATTAAAATACAAAGGACATTTCCCCGTATATAAAAAAATCACCCGACTACACACTGACAAAAAACACGCTATAGTCGCCACTTGCCCGAGGTCTTACAATGATATTCAAAATAAAATAGGGAATTCATAAGACTGTTTCATTTTGAGTGAATTGAAAATAAAAAAGAGTACTATCAAATTACAAACAATCCCTTTTTTCCACTTCAACCCCAAAAAAATGAAAAAAAATGTGTAACCGCATTCCCACTAGGGTCGAGTTGCATCGACCGCCACGGGCAAAGTTGCGGTGGATTCAAAAAAGCATGGCGCGCCCGTGCCTCATCAGGGAGCTGCGATCGGTCGCCCTGGACAGCCTCGGTCTTCCGTCCTTGGTTCTCGTTTTAACCCAAGCATTACAATGTGAGAATAATGCGGAAATTTGTAAAAATTCCCCCATAGACAGGGTACCTACTTAAGAACACTGACTTACATACAACCCCAGTACAAACGGACTCTGGATGTTGGTTATTACTGTACTCTTTCGCCTTAGGCTACAATGAACCGCTTCTTATAACAGCATCAAATGTGTCTGTCATTGATTGTTATCCTGGTTCTTCTGAAACCCCAAACCATTTTAAACATCCCATTGTCCCAGAGGCCAAAAAATTCGACTTACCTTCCAAATTAGATAAGAACAAACCTACAGAAATATCTTGTACGTACCCCAAGGCACTGCCTGTACTGCCACACTGTGAGAATTGGCTAGTCCCTGATCGGATCAATCACGTACAATAGCTAGGGTTTTTTTAACCAGTCCCTAGAGAGGTGGAAAAATCTTAACCTAAAACGTTGAGTAACAAACATTAATTGGCGCTGTGTGAAAAAGTCGGTCGAAAATGGCTCTTTTTGCAATTTTGTAAAATATAAACCATTCTATAAAAGTGATTGACAGGGTACATCCTTAAAAATAGTAGTATGAAAATGTCATCACACGTCGCCACAAAATGACCCCCCCCACCGATCCGTACAACCAAAGTATCAACAAACAGGTATAGCGCCAGAAGTCGGCAAAAACAGTCAAAAAATTTTGTAAAATGTATGGGAAAACATTATAAAACCTATACCATGATGTATCTCCCTGATCGCCCTGTCCCAAAGAATAAAGTAGACCGGTCAATGGGGGCGCACAGTGAAGCTGTAAATCTATGGCCACAAGAAAACGCTGCAAATATGTTTTTTCTACATTTTCACTGCATTGGATTTTTCTGTTCCCAGTACACTGCCATAGACTATTAATACTGCCCCTCTGCAGTGACACTTTGACCCACAGCCCTCCTCTGTACATGGCAAAATAAAACACAAGTTGTAGATTTTTAAAGGGTGGCGTGGAAAACCGGAAATGGCGGTTCCGCCATCGCCTCTCTCTCAGCGTTTTTGTAAGCGCCCGGCGATGGTGTTTGGGATGGGAGGTTCGGCGGCCGGCCCGCCCGGTGCGCCCTCTGTCTACAAACCGGCGCACCGAGGAGCCGGGACCCGCGCGTGGGCTATCTTTTTGATGCGCTGAGCTGAATAAAACTGGGAGACGCGAAAGATTTCCACATCACTGATGCGCTGAGGTCTCAGGTTTGTTTCTTCTATCCCCGATTCCGGGGCCGCCATGAAAGAGTTTATTTGAAAGTCACCGGCACTGTTTTTGTGGTTTTCAGCCTCCTACGATAACAATATCTAACATCTCCAAACTAGTAAATTTGAAATTACCAGAGAAAACCGATATATCGATTTGTCGTCGGTGGTGACATCCAAACATTTTCAGGCATTTCACAACTGATGATTGCACTGTCAGCGAATCTCGATTTGTTGTTGGTTTCGACGTGGTTTATTGTTGGGGCCTCGTTTGGCAGGCACCCAGAGGTGTGCCGCCGCAGCGCAAGGCAGCGGGCCAGACGTAGGCGTTCTTCCGCGACTTTATTATCCTTTTTTTCAATAAACGTCACAACTTCTCCTCACGACATTTCTTTCCACTAAGGCCCCCTTCCGCCCTGTGTTGCCATCCCCCTCAGAGTTCTGATCAGGGTTTGTCCAGTTGAACCAGCCATTTTGCCTCAGCTTCCCTCAGTTTCTCGTCCGCAGGGACCACTGGGTTGTGCCTCAGGAGTGCGATTGCGTTTTTGATGCGTCTCCCTAAACTTGTTCTGGGTGCGTTTTTCACCCGCGTGCCTTGCCATCGTCGCGCATGCCGCGAGTTTAAACGTGCGTTCAAACCAATGCAGTCTGAACAGAGCCCAGTGCTTACAAAACAATGGGGTCCGCGAGTGCAATTGCAGGTTCTGTGCGTCAACAGCCATCCGCAGACCAACGCCGTGCACCACGCAAGGCGGAAGGGGCCTAAAATGAAGTAGCACCATGTGAGAATAAACATCTCGACTTCGTTTGCAAAGTGACAGTGTCAAAACTACTGTTTTAAACAATAAAAGTGGATGACTAATGTCAGAATGCCAAAAAATGGGGACTGAGCCTAAGCTGTAAAAAGGCTGTGTCCTTCAGGCGGTATTAACTAAAAGGAAATTGGTCCCTAACCAATCACTCGTCTAATCCCTGCCCCGCGCCTACACTGATAACATGATTGAATGACATCATCACAGAGTCCCACACCATCCACTACCCACATTCGACCCTGTTCTCTTTTAAGTACACAATGTGGGGCCCACCCCCTCGGGGACGATCACACTCCCCGGGCACATGACTATGGACTAGTGGAGAAGGAGCCCCCCGCCCTCAGTGAATCAAACGACAGGGTCCCTATGACTAGTGGACAGTAAAGCAGGGAGCTCCGTCCCTCAGGAGACTATCACACTCCCGGGGTCACATGACTAGGGTATAGTGAGCGGAGCCCCCGCACCTCAGTGACATTCCACCTCGGCAACCGGACGGTACCTGGACTAGTGGAAGAGTGGGCGGAGCCCACGCACCTAGTGCCACCCCACTCTCCGGGTCACATGACTAGTGGATAGTGAGCCGGAGAAGTGCTGGAGGGTAGCGATAAGAGAGTGTCCTGCACCGAGGAGAGAACTGGAGAGAGGAAGAGCGTAAGGACCAGCATGAGAAGGGGACTACAACATCCCCGCAGGCTGCTCCAGGAGCTCCCAATCTCTTTGTCTTGGGAACTGCAACTCAGATTGCTCCCCGGAGCACCCACACTATATGGAGGTTAGGAGACTACTAACCTCCCCGCATGCCGTCAGCGAGCACACCACACTCTATGGAGGGACTACAAATCAGAATGACTCAAGAGCTTCCAAAAGTACATATCTAAACATGTCCTTACTTTGAGTTTGCAAAACCTGCACAAGTCTCCTCAAACTCAGGGACCTCTAACTGGTGGGATAAACCCCACACCGGGACTTTCTGTCTGAGTTCTGTGTGTGTCCGGGACAGGCACTATGGGACATTAGGTGGACTTGGGACTGAGGGGGACCAAACAACACGCAATAAGTGACAAGAGCAAAATTCACAATCGCCAATATCACCCCCACTTAACAGGGAAAAACCTTCCCATCCCCCAACTACAAAATGAAGGACAAAGTGTCCACCCCAGAGTTTCTTGAGTTCCCTGGCCAGCCTTCAATATTTTCGACGGGCGCAGGGTAATGGATCCCTAGGGGGCGATGTTCATTCGGGATTGTTTTTTAACAAGCCACTTCCCCCCATCTTACCGACTACTCCCTCCTCCAGCAAGGATCAGTCCACAGCCCTGCGGTTCTGGAACGCATCTCGGCATACAATCCCCCATCTCTGTTATTACCATAAAAAAACAGTTACCAACCAACCTCTTTACTCCGTCGCTCTATCTGGGGAATCCTGGCCTCTAGGCCCTGCGCCATATCTGATTGTGGCCTTTACTCTCTGGGACAGGCCTGACCTGACCTCCGTCTTCCCTATCGCCAATCCAAAGTACACATCAGACACTGATAATACAGGGGTTTACCTGTGCTGTCAGTGTTATCGCCGGTCCTGTGTCTTTTCGGTCGTAACCCTATGTAAACGTATCCTACCTGGGGGGCATCCTGGTCAGCTATATGTCATAACAGTGATAGTTCATGGTTGGGTGTCCTTGGAGCAATGTACAGTCCGTTAGCAGAGACGGCATAGCCGGACGAATAAGTTTGCCTAGTCATCTGTTGTGAGGCCGCTTGATGTGACTTCCGTTAGTTCAGAAGACGTTTGGCACTGGTCATGCAGGACAAGTATTTGGAAAGGCGTCGTGGGGAGGGCTGTTTGTAGACTGTTGTGGTCTACTCTTATCACTATGGAGTTTTCCAGGGCTTTCAGGTTTAGGCGTGTGCTGAGAGGCTGCTGACTGGCTCGTACACGGGCTCTCAGAAACACGTTTCGGGCCCTTTCACGGGTTCTGGCTGCCACATTGTTACTGGTCATTTTTTCTCATCCTGCGTTTTATGCCATTCATCTCCCGGTTTGTGGCACCGTCGGGGCCTAGTATTAGGTGCACAAAAGCCCGCAAAAGCTCATCTCACAAAGGGGGACATTCTGTTCTGCTGCGGGTGGGTCTCTTGACTGAATAGAGGGCAGCAGGAAGCGACTTGGCCGCCATGGTTTCATGGTTTCCTCCATGGCCCGCTGGATCTCTAACCTTAGAGTGAGACCCTCCCCGAGCTAGTGTAGGTGAGAGACCTAGTGTGTGCAAGGAGGCCTGTTCATACCCAGGAGGGACAAGGATTTTCGAGTCTTACTGTCAGTGAAGTGGGTTACACGCCCGGACTCTCTGGTCTCTGGGGTCGAAATCGCAGAATCTCCCCCCCCACTCACCAAGTTCTTGGCTGCAATTCTGCAGTAGTATGGCCACCTTTTAAAAACAAGAAATATAAGAGCACGCAAATCTGTGAAGCCAAAAACATAACAGTCAAAACTAAAAATTCCGCCGTAGATACAAAACACAAATATGTCAGGACTTTCTCAACAAATACAACCGTTACATGGAGGGGGCCATTTCACATCTACACATCCTTCCCCTTAAAGGTGTTCGCCCCAAAAGAGGAGGGGATTGGACAAACTCCTTAAGATCACGTGAACGCTTTTTGGCTATTGGTTCTAAAAGACCATGATTTTCCAACCGGTTCTCCATCTCGAAATGCATCTGGTCAGAGAACCGCCCCCAGAGCGCTGACTTCAAACGTGATGTGTAGCTGAACTTTCTATTTCTTCTAGCTCTGGCAGTAGCACCTGGTCCAGGGGAGAAGCTTCTGCCCACCCCTCGCCAGCGATAACTCACCAGGAACGTTACTCTAGTCCACTTTGGTAGTTGGATAAAATCCCTCTGGCCGAGTCTATGGAAGGGACGTACAAGCGGCTTGGGTGTCATCCACCTCTCTGCTGGGGTCTTTAGTCCCCCCCTCCCGGGTTGGTGTGGGCCAGACTAAAAAGGCTTTCACTAGTCTACGTGCCAGGCGTAGCGCGTGGTAGTATGAACCGGGAAAACAGCTGACGGTTATGAGCTAGCCGGCCATTTGATGTTGTGTGTGTGGGTCCGTGGGCCATGGACTTACTTTCGGGTGTCAGTGTCGGGCATGGCGAACACCCTCTTTCCCAGCATCCAGGTCCCACCGGCCATCGGGGCTTCAGTTGTCCTCCTTACTTCCTCTCTACTGAATGACACTCAGGCCCCGGTGCTGCAAGGCTGTAAATTAAACTTTTCAGGCTCAAGTCGTATTCACCGTTGACGACGACGGGACAGTCTCTAGGTTCCATTGGGCAGCTGCCTTCACCATCCTTTCAGCAACATCCTTGCCCATGGCTTGGGGAGTTACCACTTGGTGGTGCTTTTACTTTATTATCCCCCAGTGTCTCTTGCGGAAGTAAGAGAGCCTCCATGAGCTCTTTAATCAGTGTCCATGCTTCTTAAACGCTGGTGCGTCCCTAGAGGTGAGGAAATCTCTAGCCTTCCATAAGGGTTCTCAGTCGTTGTGTAGACACCGAACTATACACTTGAGTATAGATGTTTGCCCTTTACCTTCACAGCTGTTAGGCTTCCCTCAGTGCCGTCAACATCTGACATACCAAACCCTTCAGAAAACTCCCTAATATCTTCTTTTCACCACAATGCTACCAAGCCCTTATGTGCCATGATGTCAACTTGCAGTTTTCTATAAGGCCTTCTACATACCTCTCACCCTCAACAACCAACTGTTCTTGGTCCGCGAGTGTGTGCGTGGATCAAATTTTTTCTGTTCATACATATGTCTTACAAACTAAGATACTGTACATATACACATCCCCAACGACTCAGCGGATGCGACACCTGCTCTATTGATAAACAGAGAGAAGACAGAGAATAGATACGGGCTTTCTCACAAAGGGCTCTTACACAAGGTCACTGGTCTTTTCAGACTTGACATATTGCTGTCCTTCACTGTTCTCACAGTCACCGAGGATCGGGCAGTGGAGGAAATCACACCTGGCCGGGTAGGCTCGGCAATATGAACTCAATCTATGGGCAAAACCAGCCAAGAAAAGTTTCCCAGCACTAGAGAATCTGACCAACAGGATACCTCCCACTCTAGCATTGCGGATATCTAGGGTACTCCTCCCACGGCGCAGTTTTGCAGTAACTGACAGACTGTCGATACACTGTCCCAGTTAACCTTACCGTGATCCTTTGCCCCCCACTTATAGTGAGCGTAATGTAGATTATGATATATGGATGTCAAAGTACATAATATCACACAAGGAAAGTGACCTTATTCCAGTCATTGCAGCCCAGTGAAACTGAACGTGACAGTCAAGGTAGAAATAAAAGTAGACTTAACGAGCGCTCTTTGTCAATTCTGGTCATTGGCGCATGGAATCCTGCGGAGGTCACTCGATGGTCAAATGCCGCATTTTTAGTAACGCTCAACCCAGTCGACGTCAATGTTAAAGATGTTATCGGCTCAAAACAAACCCTTATGGTTGTTTGTAAGGTGACTTTTTAAATCAAAAATGGCTGGCGGTATCGGGATGAGAGCAACACATATAAGACACACCAGTCCGTAGAAATGCAGACTCACACTCGTTATTAGAGCGCAACTGATATAGATGAACGCTATGCCACAGTTTCTTCCAGAGGCCTTGTTCTCATATAAAACAGAATGTTTATCTAATTGTCCTTGTGTTATCTCCGTTTTATAAATCATAACATGGCCTTCACACAGAGAAGCTGCAGAAAAAAACAGCGAGGACCACAGTAATTTATAAACAGTTCACA
Organism: Engystomops pustulosus; assembly: GCA_019512145.1. Lineage (NCBI taxonomy): Eukaryota > Metazoa > Chordata > Amphibia > Anura > Leptodactylidae > Engystomops > Engystomops pustulosus. The sequence continues at coordinate 2,321,253 of WNYA01000012.1, read as the reverse complement.
CAACATTATGTGGCCAGTTGGCCGGACAGTGGTAAGCATGACCTCTGGCTAAAACAAGATGCGTCCGTTTAGACCAAGGATGCCTATTCTGTAGAGAAATATATCTCTCATACTAATGACTTGAGTTTGTTCTATTCATTTAGTTACATCATCAGGGATTTTGTTCTTTAGGGACGTTTCATATTCCCGGCTACCTTTATTTAAACCCGTTTTACATTGATTTCTGAAAAAAAGATCTGCATGTATCCTGTAGTCCTACCAGAGGTTTGTACCTTTTTGTGCAGTGGTTCTTTGGTAATATATAATTCTTTTTTATCACTGTTTAATTTGTATTGACTTTACCTTGTCTTGCGGTATCAGGTTTGTAAGGTTGTTCACATACGCGTGACCTTTTAGTTCCTTAGAAGATGAGATATTTGGACCCTGATGAACATTAGCAACGACCCGAGATAGGAGCCTTTGACCTTTATGGGAACCTATACAGATCGTCTGCAATAATCCCCCCCTTCCCTATGGGGCAATAGCTGTCGCCAGGTCCAAGCGATATCCTCCTCCTCAGTCATGACCTCGCCTCCAGTGTATGGAGAATCCCCCTGTCACATTCAAACTTCATGGACACAATGCTGCATATTAGGCGTTTGTCTTAGTTCTTGTCTGTTTCCTCAGGTTCTATAGACACAGGACTCCAGAGGTTGCTCTCAAGCTGATCCTTTCCACCATGATCCACCAGGGACTCCGGGAGAAGGACAGAGAGCAGATGGCGGCCAGGCTCCTGGCGCTCCACCCTGGCGATATCTCCGTGATCACCGGGAGAGGTGAGAGTTCTCCCAGGACCCGGCTCTTATCTTCGGAATAACGCGGGGGGAAATGACTGCGAGGGAAGGGCTTTAGGTCTATGTAGTGACAGGTCTCCCCCATACACGATGCACAGTCGTGAAGAAGTCGTCTGGGACGGTGTGACCCCCGTGTGGTGTGTCCGTTGAGGATGGACCAGAGTCCCCATCCCGAGCCTCCACCTCATTCACTGATACATGCGCAGAAGCAGTCCTAGCCCTCCCTTCAGGATTCACCTGGAGTGGCCTGAGCGGCGGAGGGTGAGCGCTGCCGGACTGCTGGACATGTACGAATAACACCAGGGAGCGGGTCGGGTGATGACTGTGTCATGGTGGGTTGTCGGTTCTATAAGTGTTCAGGAAGTCGCTGTCTCTTTCTCATGGCGGAGTGGGAGTCTTTATAGAAGGACACCGGACCAGTCAAGGCACATCCTGATGGAGAACCTACCAGCCATACATCAAAGGTAAGAGGCGACTCCTGATTATAGCGGCAGGTGTGTGTTGAGGTCACCTCCTCCATCATCTCATCATCACATATCGACAATTTGGATCAGTCACTGTGTATATGTCCTATAGAGGATCCAGCTCAGAGAAACCACCAGAGAGCGTCCCAGTCCTGGGATTCCCGAGATATTACACAGGAACCAGAGGTAGATGTCCCGTCCTGGAGCTTCCGAGATTATTACCCACGGAAACCCTGAGAGCTGCACATGTCCTGGAGATTCCCGGGATATTACACCGGAGACCAGGGATGGTCACGTCTGGCGATTCCCGGGGAATAGTACACAGGACAAAACCTGGCGAGAGTTGTACAGTCCTGGAGATTCCGAGCGCTATTACCCAGTCACCAGCGAGATGTCACATCTGGAGATTCCCGGGATATTCCCCAGGAACCTGGAGAGCTGTCCCGTCCTGGAGATTCCGGGATATTACCCAGGAACCGGAGCGATGTTCCAGTCCTGGGAGATTTCCGGGCTATTAACAGGACTGGGCGAACCAGAGAGATGTCCCAGTCCTGGAGATTCCCAAGATTGTCCAGAGGAGACAGAGGAAAACATCCCACTGGATCATCAGGTAGATGGAGCTGAGATTCCTGTAAATCCTTTATAGATTGATATAATGCAGCTTCTACTAACATTGTCCAGCAGAAATAAGTAGGACAAATTCAGGGTCCCCTGAACATGAAAAATTATTGGGCCGTGAGCAGGAGCTACATTGACAATCCAGGTGTGTACACACCTTCTCACTCCTTCTGTAGTTCCAGCCAAGGCTATCACTTTAAAATAGCACAGAGTGCTTTTAAGTCCTGGGTTGCCTGGGACTGCTTGAAGATACCTTGAGTCCTCCCTGGTGATGGCCTGGGTGCCCACGGAGAGGGCTTTGAGTGCCACCATTGACTCCAGTGCCATAGATTAGTCACCACTGGTCTATGGGATTACGTTGGTTGCTGCAGTAGCTCATAACTATAAATTGTTTCTAGTTTTAATTAACATTTTGTTAAAGAGAACCTGTTACATGTGAGAAGTGAATAATCTAATCCCTGGTGTCCATGAGCGCAGTCTCCACCTGAGGATCGGATCACATCGGTTTATGCAGTAATATAACTGTAACTATTGGGATGAATGTGGATCCCGTCTCCTCCTGCAGGAGATTATTCCCCTTAGTTCCTGGTTCTGGAGGTTTCTGTCCATCACTTGGATATAAATTATGAAGAGAAGAAATGGAGAATCTCTCACCAGGCACGTTTAATCCTTTATTGGCAGCAGCATATCGGACAACCGGCCATTTTGCATTATACAGTGTTCCTCTAACCTCTTTGTTCATAGACTAGAGGAAGCACTCTTTTGCATGAAACAGACCGTTGCTTTCCGCGGCCTGCGTGTTGTCCTATATGCTGCTGCCAGTGAAGGATAAAACGTGCCTGATGAGCGCTGCATTTCTTTTCATGTCCTTCATCTTCTTTCCAGGAAAGTTGTGGTGGAAGGAGGAGCGGAGAGGAAATCCCCTCATCAGTGACAGAGGAGGGTAAGAGCCTTTCATGTATCTTGTGGGTTATTCTTCCCTTATACATTGCAGGGAGAGGTCACATCCCGGGGAGGAGTTAGGCAGCTCAATAAGGCCCAGAACTTTACTTTGAAGTGCAGGGCTTCATGTCTTCCCCACACAACACCTGATGTCTAATGTATGGCAGTATATGGTGATTTTCCACCTCATTCATTAAAATGTGCAAATCGCACATTGTAATGAATATGTTTAAACTTGAGGCTGTCATGGGGAGCGACGATTGTCACTAAGATTGCGGGAAAACACCTGTGATCGGTGCTAAAATCGATCGTGGCTGTTACCGGTAAGTGTTTGCTGCAATATGCAGCAAAGACTTACTGGCTATGGAGAGGGCTCAGCCCATGAGCCCTCTCCATGTACACGCACCGTAGTATCACGGCACGTGTCAGGACGGGGTTAATCATATTCCCATGATGACAACATTCTAAAATGTACTCAGAATAACAAAATAACAAATTCTGAATTCACTGTTATTAACATAAACACAGCATTTCACATATATTCTCTATCATTCTCTATCAGTCCTGGTGCACATCAGAAGTCTAGGGTTGTGCAGGACAGATTGTTCTCTCTGCCTCCTGCCTCTCCCCTTGCATTTCAAAACGAACTCACACAGAGACACTTCCTGCCGGCAAACAGCAGCATGAGGAGAGTAAATCTACAAGCTACAGGCAAGATAAGGTCTTTATCCAGGGGAGGGGGAGGCACAGCAGAGCCAACAGTTTATGTTATGGCGGAGATAGAAGAGCTGAGAATGTAACTGTATGTTATATGCATCTCCTGGATCTCATCTCTGATCAGTCTCATCTTTCTTTGTATGTGTCAGATGCTAGTAAATGTTCATTAGCTAAATGAAAGTGTATATAAACCCTGTACCTTGATAATCTAAGCACATTGTCAGCACACAGCATCTCACAATACAGAGGAATCATGAACTGTCTGCTTAGAGCACCCCCCCCCCCCCAAACTCTGGATTCTTACACTGACCATCACTGAGTGATAGGAGCTAAAACAGCAATAAAACTCAGTAAGGCTACATGCACACAAACGTTTGCCTGCCATACCATAGCACATGTCAGCGTCGGGGAGAGGAACATAGAGGAACATCGTGCACGGCGCCGTATGCAGAGAAAAGATAGGACATGCAGCACCATACACCTCCTTATGCCTATGGGGGACATATATTCAATGTATATACGTCGCCGTATGTATATGTCCCCCAACGGCAGTGTGAATGAGGCCGAACATTGTAATGAGTAAAAATTTTAAAAACTTCAATAGAGCATTGAAATTTGCGAATTTTCTTTCATGGTAAAAAATAATTTAATATAAAAAGCTGAGTGTGTGTGTGTTTTGTGTGGGTGTGTGTGTATGTCCGCAAATGGAATCTGCACCGACGCTTTTACAGTCACATGGGAATGTCATAGACTCGGTTTTGAGTTGAAATTTTCACCCCACACTTTCCAAAATCCACTTATTAACCACCATATACAGGAGCCATTGTCTGCTGCTACTGAGATGTGATTGGTGGCTATTCTGCCACAGGTCATTAATATGAGCTCTGAGCCGTGATTGGTTACTATAGGCAATGAGTATAAGACGCTTATGTGTGAGGTAAGATGGATAGGGATACAGAGAGAGGGGGAGATTTATCAGAAGTGTCTGAGGCAAAACTGTTCCAGTTGTCCATGGAAACCAATCAGAGATCAGCTGTAATTTTATAAACAGCTGTGCAAAAATGAAACCTGAGCTCTGATTGGTTGCCATGGGCAACTAGAGCAGTTCTGTTCTCAGACACTTCTGATAAATCTCCCCATAGATAAAGAGACAGTCAGTCAGTCACTGGAACGAGGGTGTGAGAGACAGTCAGATGGTCAAAAAAGTTTATAAAAAATTCATTTTACTTCTGCTCGTAACTGGGGAAAGGAAACCTCCAATACTGATTTCTTGGTTATACTTTCCAGGAGATGAAAGTACAAGAGGTTCCCATGGACGTCCCCCCTCATCTCCTTGTGGTGAAGTAGAAGATAATCAGTCACATCTTTCCACAGAGGAGGGAAATCTTGTGGGTTATTCTTCCCTTATACATTGCAGGGAGAGGTCACATCCAGGGCAGGAGTTAGGCAGCTCAATCAGTCCCAGAAGTTTACTTTGAAGTGCAGGGCTTCATGTCTTCTCCACACAACACCTGATGTCTAATGTATGGCAGTATATGGTGATTTTCCACCTCATTCATTAAAATGTGCAAATCGCACATTGTAATGAATACTTGAGGCTGTCATGGCGACCAATTGCCGCTCCCCGATGACGATGGGGAGCGACGATTGTCACTAAGATGGCGGGAAAACACCTGTGATCGGTGCTAAAACCGATCGTGGCTGTTACCGGTAAGTGTTTGCTGCAATATGCAGCAAAGACTTACTGGCTATGGAGAGGGCTTAGCCCATGAGCCCGCTCCATGTACACGCGCCGTAGTATCACGGCACGCGTCAGGACGGGGTTAATCATATTCCCATGATGACAACATTCTAAAATGTACTCAGAATAACAAAATAACAAATTCTGAATTCACTGTTATTAACATAAACACAGCATTTCACATATATTCTCTATCATTCTCTATCAGTCCTGGTGCACACAATTTCGGTTGTAAATCAGAAGTCTAGGGTTGTGCAGGACAGATTGTTCTCTCTGCCTCCTGCCCCTCCCCTTGCATTCCAAAACGAGCTCACACAGAGACACTTCCTGCCGGCAAACAGCAGCATGAGGAGAGTAAATGTACAAGCTACAGGCAAGATAAGGTCTTTATCCAGGGGAGGGGGGAGGCACAGCACAGCTGACAGAGTATGTTATGGCGGAGATAGAAGAGCTGAGAATGTAACTGTATGTTATATGCATCTCCTGGATCTCATCTCTGATCAGTCTCATCTTTCTTTCTATGTGTCAGATACTAGTAAATGTTCATTAGCTAAATGAAAGTGTATATAAACCCTGTACCCTGATAATCTAAGCACATTGTCAGCACACAACATCTCACAACACAGAGGAATCATGAAGTGTCTGCTTAGAGCACCCCCCCAAACTCTGGAGTCTTACACTGACCATCACTGAGTGATAGGAGCTAAAACATCAATAAAACTGAGTAAGGCTACATGCACACAAACGTTTGCCTGTCGTACCATAGCACGCATCGGGGAGAGGAACATAGAGGAACATCGTGCATGGCGCCGTATGCAGAGAAAAGATAGGACATGCAGCACCATACCCCTCCATATGCCTATGGGGGACGTATATCAAACATATATACGTCGAGTATTGAAATTTGTGAATTTTCTTTCATGGTAAAAAATAATTTAATATAAAAAGCTGAGTGTGTGTTTAATGTGGATGTGTGTCTATGTCCGCAAATGGAATCTGCACCGACGCGTTTACAGTCACATGGGAATGTCATAGACTTGGTTTTGAACTGAAATTTTCACCCCACACTTTCCAAAATCTACTTATTAACCACCATATACAGGAGCCATTGTCTGCTGCCACTGAGATGTGATTGGTGGCTATTCTGCCACTGGTCATTAATATGAGCTCTGAGCTGTGATTGGTTACTATAGGCAATGAGTATAATCCGCTTATGTGTGAGGTAAGATGGATAGGGATACAGAGATAGGGGGAGATTTATCAGAAGTGTCTGAGGTAAAACTGTTTCAGTTGTCCATGGAAACCAATCAGATGTAATTTTATAAACATCTGGGCAAAAATAAAACCTGAGCTCTGATTGGTTGCCATGGGCAACTAGAGCAGTTCTGTTCTCAGACACTTCTGATAAATCTCCCCATAGATAAAGAGACAGTCAGTCACTGGAACGAGGGTGTGAGATACAGTAAGATGGTCAAAAAAGTTTATATGATCAGTGACAGATGGTTTATAGATACAGTTATTGATATAGTTTTTAAATATTTTTTTTGTTAACCTATTCTATTTTGTTATAGCTAAGAGCAGTTATTTACTATCCTGGGCAACCCCGGCAACCCCTATCCATAGATGACTGTATGTTACTGTCACTTTACTTCTGCTTGTAACTGGGGAAAGGAACCTTCCAATATTTAATTTCTTGGTTATATTTTCCAGGAGATGAAAGTACAAGGGGTTCCCATGGACGTCCCCCCTCATCTCCTTGTGGTGAAGAAGAAGATAATCAGTCACATCTTTCCACAGAGGAGGGAAATCATGGAGATAAGAGGCAGTTTTCATGTCTGCAATGTGAGAAGTCTTTTAGTCAAGAATCAAATCTTCTCATTCATCTTCAAAGTCACCAAGAGGAAAAGATTTATTCATGTTCAAAATGTGAGAAAAATTATACTCAGAAAGCAAGTCTTGATCAACATATGAAAAATCACACAAGAGAGAAGCCATATTCATGTCCTGAATGTGGGAAGTGTTTTACTCAGAAATCAGCTCTTGTCCAACACCAGAGAATTCACACAGGAGAGAAGCCATTTTCATGTTCAGAATGTGGGAAATGTTTCAATAAAAAATCTAATCTTTTGGAACACCAGAGAATTCACACAGGGCAGAAACCATTTTCATGTGTTGAATGTGGAAAATATTTTAGTCAGAAATCAAATCTTGCTGAACATGAAAAAATTCACACAGGGGAGAAGCCATTTTCATGTCCGGAATGTGAGAAATGTTTTGCTCAGAAATCATATCTTGTCATACACCAGAGAACTCACACAGGGGAGAAACCTTTTTCATGTAATGAATGTGGGAAATGTTTCAGTGATAATTCAAGTCTTGTTAAACACCGGAGAACTCACACAGGAGAGAAGCCATTTGCATGCAATGAATGTGGGAAATGTTTCAGCGATAATTCAAGTCTTGTTAAACACCGGAGAACTCACACAGGGGAGAAACCATTTTCATGCAATGAATGTGGAAAATGTTTTAGTGATAATTCAAGTTTTGTTAAACACCGGAGAACTCACACAGAAAAGAAGCCATTTTCATGTCCTGAATGTGGAAAATGTTTTAGTCATAAATTAAATCTTGTTAACCATCAGAAAAATCACACAGGGGAAAAGCCATTTTTATGTATTGAATGTGGAAAATGTTTTAGTGTGAAAGGACTGCTTACTAGACATCAGAAAACTCACACGGTGGAGAAGCCATTTTTATGTCTTGAATGCGGGAAATGTTTTAGTCATAAATTGTATCTTGTTAGCCATCAGAAAACTCATGTAGAACAGAAGCCATTTTCATGCACTGAATGTGGGAAATGTTTTAGTGTGAAATCAAGTCTTGTTCAACATCAACGAATTCACACAGGGGAGAAGCCATTCTCCTGTGCTAAATGTGAAAAATGTTTTAATCAGAGATCAAGTCTTGTTAAACATCAGAGAATTCACACAGGAGAGAAGCCATGTTAAGGTTCCACTTTATATTTCTATTGTTGGATTTCCTTCTTTTGGATGACTTATGTCGATATCTGCAGCGTAAGTTAAAGCTCAGTTATACTATGGGCAGGTGGTCAGGCCAACCATCAAGAATAATCTTTCAATAAAGACTTGTTCCTGATAATTAGACTTATTTCTCATACAAACAAGGTGACTTTATATATTACATATCTCCTGTCACTGTCAGCAGCTCCTCCTCCTGTGCCTTGTTATTGTCTCATAATATACACTGCTCAAAAAAATAAAGTGAGCACTTTAATACCACATCCTGCATCTGAATGAATGAAATATTCTCATAGATTTTTTTGTACAAAGTTGAATGTGCTGACAACAAAATAAAATTTATTAACAAATGGAGGCCTGGATTTTTAGTCGCCCACAAAATTAAAGTGGAAAAACACACTACAGGCTGATCCAAGTTTGATGTAATGTCCGTAAAACAAGACAAAATGAGGATCGTTATTGTGTGTGGCCTCCACATGCCTGTATGACCTCACTACAACACCTGGGCATGCTCCTGATGAGGCTCAGTATTGTGTGTGGCCTCCACATGCCTGTATGACCTCACTACAACGCCTCGGCATGCTCCTGATGAGGCTCAGTATTGTGTGTAGCCTCCACATGCCTGTATGACCTCACTACAACACCCGGGCATGCTCCTGATGAGGCTCAGTATTGTGTGTGGCCTCCACGTGCCTGTATGACCTCACTACAACACCTGGGCATGCTCCTGATGAGGCTCAGTATTGTGTGTAGCCTCCACATGCCTGTATGACCTCACTACAACACCCGGGCATGCTCCTGATGAGGCTCAGTATTGTGTGTGGCCTCCACGTGCTTGTATGACCTCACTACAACACCTGGGCATGCTCCTGATGAGGCTCAGTATTGTGTGTGTCCTCCACGTGCCTGTATGACCTTCCTACAACACCTGGGCATGCTCCTGATGAGTCTCAGTATTGTGTGTGGCCTCCACGTGCCTGTATGACCTCACTACAACACCTGGGCATGCTCCTGATGAGGCTCAGTATTGTGTGTAGCCTCCACATGCCTGTATGACCTCACTACAACACCTGGGCATGCTCCTGATGAGGCTCAGTATTGTGTGTGGCCTCCACGTGCTTGTATGACCTCACTACAACACCTGGGCATGCTCCTGATGAGGCTTCAGTATTGTGTGATTGCTCCCTCCTATGCCTTGTATGACCCTCCCTATCACACTGGGCATGCTCCTGATGAGGCTCAGTGATTTGTGTGTTGCCCCCATGTCTGTATGACCTCCCTACAAACCCCTGGGTGCTCCTGTCTAGGCTCAGAATGTGTGTGGGCCTTCATGCCTGTCGTATGAAACCTCCCTACAACACCTGGGCATGCTCCTGATGAGGCTCAGTATTGTGTGTGCCTCCACATGCCCTGTATGACCTCACTACAAAACAACAACTGGGCATGCTTCCTGAGAGAGGCTCAGTATTGTGTGTGACCTCCACGTGCCTGTATGACCTCCCTATAATACCTGGGTATGCTCCTGATGAGGCTCAGTATTGTGTGTGGCCTCCACATGCCTGTATGACCTCACTACAACACCTGGGCATGCTCCTGATGAGGCTCAGTATTGTGTGTGACCTCCACGTGCCTGTATGACCTCCCTATAACACCTGGGCATGCTCCTGATGAGGCTCAGTATTGTGTGTGGCCTTCACATGCTTGTATAACCTCCCTACAACACCTGGGCATTCTCCTGATGAGGCTCAGTATTGTGGATGCCTCCATATGCCTGTATGACCTCCCTACAACACCTCGGCATGCTCCTGATGAGACTCAGTATTGTGTGTGGCCTCCACGTGCCTGTATGACCTTCCTACAACACCTTGGTATGCTCCTGATGAGGCTCAGTATTGTGTGTGGCCTCCACGTGCCTGTATGACCTCCCTAAAACACCTGGGCATATTTCTGATGAGGTTGCAGATGGTCTCCTACAAAAGAACACCTTCTAGCCATAGATCTGGGAGGAGGATTGTGCTAATTGCAGGCTGTGGGCATGAATATCATACCCATCAGCCTCCTGTGAATAAGATCTACATCTGCTCTATAGATCTCCCTCCTATAGCTGAAAGATCTAACCAACTACTAGTTAGTTGTGCTAAACTAAAATAACAGACCTTAACCCTGAAGATTCAGGAGAAACACTGTGGCACTTCCATTAAAAATCTGGAAGCTTTATCTCGGATTCAGTAAAGATCACATGGTCCGTAACAATACAGACAGGCTGTACAGCATGAATCGGCCTATGCGGTGCTCTGCAATCTCCGTTCCCTCCATAGAGCCATACGGCCATAGAAGATGAATGACCGTCTGCGTCATTCATCTTCGGAAGAAAAGAGGGGTCAAGGGAAGACAAGTTTTTTTATATGTACTCACTATAACAAAATAACACATTCTCTAATTCACTGTTATTAACATTATTGGTAATCAGCTATAACAGTTATCACAGGTGTCTTAAGCTTTATTGTTAATCATGGTTCTTATGACAGAAGATCCAGCGTCTGGTCCAGGGGCCACCAAGATTGTGTAAACCACCATTTTAGATGCTGTTGATGCTTTTGATAACTGAGATGACATATAAATATTGGGGCTCATTTTCTTTCCCCGTCCTGTCGCGAGCCGACGGCGCGTTCTCCGATGAGGATTCGGGTCTTCCGGCGATTCACTAAGGTCGTGCGCCCGATGTCCACCAGGTGTCGCTGCTGCGCTGAGGTCTGCTGATGTCCGCCGGAGTTCATCATCCTATTCCTGGTGCATGTAAGTGTGTGTCAAGCAACACTTTTTTTTTTTTTTTAAATAGCACGATTTTTCCGAATCCGCCAGGTTTTCCGACGGCCACGCCCCCCCCCACCCCCGTTTTTCGTTGCATGCAAGCCGGCACCAATGCGACACAATCCGTTCACGTGCGCCAAAAACCCGGGTCAATTCAGCGCAAAACAGTAAAATTCGGAAGACCTGGCGGAAAAACACGATTCGGACCCTTAGTAAATGTGCCCCATTCTGTCTAGTCAAACAGAAAAAACAAGCGTCTAAGTGGTCTATTGTAAAGTATTAATAGATATTGTCTATTGTTCTATGTATTGTTAAATGTAATTTGAGACAAATAACTATACTTGGTGTCAAAGTGATTATTCCCCGAAAATACGTCACACGGTGATACTAGAAGGACGCGATGATAGTTATAAAAAGTCTCCTTTATTGTTGTCATCCAGGTTGCAGAATACAGGATACCAGATACTTGCGCAGGTTATCAGTCACGTGTCCGTGTCAGTCAGTGTATCAGTGAGGAAATGTTCTGTAATGGCCGGGAGGTTCCATCTCTTCCCGTAGCTCTTCATATATCATTATCCATTACACCTGTTGTGTCTTCTCCTCCATGTGTCGTCCGAGATGTGAGAGCACAAGAGTTTCAGTAGTGAGCGTCGTCCAGCTGTCGTAGCCTTGATGTATCAGCCCCGATGTCACAGCCTCTCGGTATCAGCCGCCATGACACTGTCTGTCATATATAGTCCTAGTAGAGGTGTGTCTTGTAGTGTTGGACGTTCTGTGTCCCTATATATGGTCTTCATATATATTTAGGCTGGATGTAATGTACATCGCTAATGCTGATATAGATTGTATATGTCATCAGCGCGTGTATGGCTATCAGTTTAACTCTTCATGGTCTAATACTGATGAATTTGTGATTCATAATTATTTAACATCTATTAAAAGTCCTGAACTTGAAGAGGACCTGTCACTCCAATATTGCTAGCTCTGCCCTAAGTGTAGTAGTGTTTAATTACTAGCTTTATTGGAACATACCGATAAAGCTAGTAAACACTGCACTACATAGCCGTCTGAAGCAGTAAGCTTGGTCCAGCGTATTCATGAGGGGGCCCAGCGTATTCATGTCCTTTTATCACAGATGCTTGTTTTCCGTTATTGCTGCCAAGGGTGGTAGTTATTAGGTTTAGGAAGCAATTACTTTTTCACACAGGGCCCAGTAGGATTTGATTACTTTTCCTTAACCCGATAAGGACGCAGCCATTTTGTAGCTTAAGGCTCAGTCCCATTTTTTGTATTCTGACTTGCGTCGCTTTATATGGTTATAACACTGTTACTTATCAAAGTGATTTTGATAAGATTGTCTTTTCCCCACATGTTGTAATTCATCTTAGTGGTAAATTTTGCTGATAAGTTTTGCTCTTATTTACAAAATAAAAAATGATGGATTTTTCGAAAAAAGTTGCCATTTTCGAAATTTAGGAACTTTTTTTGAGAGCAGGAGTAGAAAAGCAACAATTCTGTACTGGATTTTTAACTTTTTTTTTTTTTTGGTGTTCACGTGTAGCCTAATAATCACTTTATCTTTAGTAAAATGTAAGAAAAAAAATATTCATGTCTGGTATCCCCGTAATCGTATCGAACCGTAAAATAAATTTGCCAAATAAAAACCTATTGTGGGAAAAATCTATCATTTTTGCATCGCTGTCTTCCAAGTGGCATAACATTTTTACTTTTTTGGCTACAGAGCTGGTTGATGGCTTGTTTTTTGTGGGACATGTTGTACTTTGCAACAGTATAATTCTGGAGTACATGTTTTTTTTCATCACTTTTTATTGCATTTTTGTGGGATTCAATAGGTAAAAATCTGAACTTTTGGCAGTTTTTTTACGGCATTCATCGTGCGGGTTCAATAATAATTTACTTTTATTCTATGGGTTGTTACGGATGCGGTAATACTATATATGTGGGGTTTGTGTTATGATTTATACTTTTTTGTGTTATATGTCTATTTATATGTTATGGGGATTATGGGCATTTTTATTGAATAAGATTTTTTTTTTAAATATTTTTTTACTGTTTCCACCATGGGACATGAAGAAGCAATCATAAGCAATGTCAGCCTATGCACATGCATGGGCTGACACTGTGCCTTTAAGATGACGTCAGAGACGCCATCTTTCAGGCAGTGCTTGCAGGCAGCTCTGGGGTCCTGATCGGATTGCGGCATTTAACGGTTTAAACACCCGCGATAGGAGCCCACTCTGACCGCGGGTGTTATACTGGGGTGTCGGCTATTAGTTACAGCTGGCACCCTGTGTATCCCGATGCCGATTCCGCTCATATCTTGAACTCAAACAGCATCCGCTCAGCCATATATCGGACGCTGAGCACTAAGGGGTTAATAATAAAGACCTTAATTTATAAAATGCATTTTGTGTTTACTATTCTTATGTTTGTCTAATATTATGTTTAATAATATATGAGAGCGGTTCAAGCTGTTCTGAGTGTACCCCAACCCCTTTTAAGATGGGTTAGCAAACACCTACCCAAGGAGCCTGCTTATTAGGGTTCAGAGTATAAAACTTTTGGGGAGACGGGGAGCATGAGACTCCCTAAAAGGTACCGTCCTTTCTTCAGGACCATATCAGTTCCAGCGAATGAGATACTGAACAGAACACTGAACACATCTGGAATCCAAGATGTCAATAATATCATGCTCCAGTTCACCCTGAATGACAGTGGGTTCCAGAAGACGACAATGGGGCAGATTTACTTACCCGGTCCATTCGCGATCCAGCGGCGCCTTCTCTGCGGTGGATTCGGGTCCGGCTGGGATTCACTAAGGCAGTTCCTCCGCCGTCCACCAGGTGGCGCTGCTGCTCTGAAAAGCATCGGAACGCACTTGAATACACCGAGGCCAGCTGAGTGAAGGTAAGTGCAAGCTCCGCAACACATTTTCCGTTTTTAAATGCGTCGGGTTTTCGTTCGGCCACGCCCCCCGATTTCCGTCGCACGCATGCCGGCACAATGCGCCACAATCCGATCACGTACGCCAAAATCACGGGGCAATACAGGGGGAATCCGCGCAAATCGGAAATATTCGGGTAACACGTCGGGAAAACGCGAATCGGGCCCTTAGTAAATGACCCCCATTGTGGTACAATCGGTGAAACAAAGTTTCTTAACAGAGACTTGTGAAATGTTTTATGGATTCTGAATATCTGAAAAAGAACAATACATTTTGGGGCCAATTTACATTAGGGGACTCTCTTATGCAAGCTTTTAGTAGAAAGTCAGACCTTTTCCCCTACAGCAACATTCAGTCCAGCAATACAATACAATCTTATTCTCTTGTTTGCGGATGACACATTGGACCTTCAACAGGCTCTTACAAGCCGGTGCCCAAACTGTGCGCAGGTTGGAACCATTGACAACAAAATAAGGATTACTAGATCGAGCAATAGACATGGGTGAAAAGTGAGGATTGCAAAATAATGGAGACATGACACAAGATGCTTTCTTATGGTAGTTATGTGCAAACTCAGCCAACGGCACATGTTTTCTTCATTCATTCTGGCAGTCTGACACAAAACCACCCAGATCCTGCTCCAGAACCTGATTGACCCTCTCAGTCCATCCATTTGTCTCAGACCGGGATGCCGATGAGAATGACAACTGAGCTCCCAGTCTCTTACAAAATTCTGTACAACGTGGTCACGATACTATAGATTTCATCCCAGGACGTTTGAGAACATTATCACTTAACCCTTTCAGGACACGTCCCATTTTCATTTTTGCGTTTCTATTTTTTACTACAAAAGCTATCATTTTCAATACTTTTCCATGCATAGAGATGTCTGAAGGATTATTCAAATATATAGTAGCATAAAGAATTTGTGGATCTCTCACAGTCACTTAATTATTTCTCAAATGGACCTTTAACGGGACTTTTTGCCCCTTTCCTTCCCAAGTCAGTGGTGCTCTATTCTCATGCCAAGTCTAGAAGAAAAATCGCAGAAACAGAGAGAAGAAAAAGGAGGGAGACGTTCAGGAGCCAGAAGAGCCGGCTATTTATAGTGTGTGGAGCCTAATGATCCAGCTCACTAAGAAGAGCCGGACTTCACATCACCACAGTGACTTGCGCTTCTTTCTGCTTCCTCACACAGAGAGACAAAGCTGGATCAATCCGCCCAGAAACAGAGCTGGCTTCTGATTGGCTCCCCAGTCATCTTTCTGTTTCATAGACACAGGGATTCTAGGAGATGTAGGTCACAGACTCCTTACTATGTGTAGTGTAAATAACTCACAGTGACAGCAAGATGCCAGAATAATGTTATATTGGGTCAGAGCTATATATAAGAAGCTCTCAGCCTTTAGAGGGCAGGCGAGTCTGAAGCTGAGTTATGTGTGTTCACTAGTACTGTACCCACTCCTGTCCAGCCCCTCTCTGCTCCCCAGTCCTCCCTAGGTTGTTATATCTGTTCTATATTACTCTCTCCCCTCCTGTCCAGCCCCTCTCTACTCCCCTGTCCTCCCTAGGTTGTTATATCTGTTCTATATTACTCTCTCCCCTCCTGTCCAGCCACTCTCTACTCCCCAGACTCCCCTGTCCTCCCTAGGTTATGTCTGTTCTATATTACTCTCTCCCCTCCTGTCCAGCCCCTCTCTACTCCCCAGGTTGTTATGTCTGTTCTATATTACTCTCTCTCCTCCTGTCCAGTCCCTCTCTACTCCCCAGACTTCCCTGTCCTCCCTAGGTTGTTATATCTGTTCTATATTACTCTCTCCCCTCCTGTCCAGCCCCTCTCTACTCCCCAGACTCCCTAGGTTGTTATATCTGTTCTATATTACTCTCTCCCCTTCTGTACAGACCACGCTTTCCTCTCAAACTGCTCAGATATTTCAGACTTCTGACGCAGTATCCTCTGTCCTATTCAAATGAAGATTTATCAGTGCTTCTACACCACTTATTGTCGCGTAAGAGCACTAATATAATCGCAATTTATTGTGCACTGCAATAGATTGTAATTATCTTGGCAACTACACCACTTCCACACTATGTGGGCTTAGAGGAACAAAGACGCTGGTGGAGTTTTATCTCTCGGCAATTTCCGTCAGCTCCATAGAGATGAATGGAGCAGAAAGGACATGCAAGGTCACCAGTTCCGCTAATTTCTCCGAGTCCGACCCCCCGTTCTCTTTAGCTGTGGGGGTCTCATCATTGAAACACCCACCAATAAGCAAGTTAGTCCCTATCCTGTGAAAATGGGACGAACTTGTTTCCTAGGAAAACTGCTTTAAGAAAGTGGTTGAAAGGTCGGACATCACTGCAGTAGGTAGAAAGCAGAGGTGACGGCGCCTCCAGGAGAAGACACATCACCCTCAGCGGCTGTATACACTGTATAGAGCACTGTACATCATGTTTATACTATATACTCACTATATATATACTGCATGCGTGAATTGAACACACAAAGATACTGTATGCACAATAGTATAGGGTGCACTATATACTGTAAATATTGATTGTATGGGTGCCCTATATAGGTCCTGAATGGTATAAAACAGCACCTCTGCCAATAGATGTTACAGTTGGGCTTGTTGATCCTGCATGCTAGGAGCCTGCTGAAGCCCATAAAGGCCGCTTGGTGATAGACCTGGCAACTGGGCAGCCCTAGACAATGCTGAAATCTGGAGACATTGAGCCACATTTATTAACAGTCAGGCAAACTGCAGAGTGCACCGGATTAATGAAGATTAATGCCTAAACTGAGGCACCGAAAAGGTGGACAGTATGTTGCGGCGTACTTAGTGCAGCCAAGACACAATACTGGAGCAAACGTCCTCAGGATGCCAATACGATTGAAACCTTTGACTGATCAATACTGCAGTTACTACTTGAGATGATGTGTTGGCACTGTGATAAATGAGCAGGTTTGGATTGTAGTTTGAGCACGGCTTCTAAAAAGTTTGCTTCACTGCTTTATTGGGATCCTGATAGCACAATTCAATCTTTGTGTACACACACACAAAATCCACATATCCTTCCATCTGGCGTAAGGTCATACAGTTTAACTGATCAACAGGAGGGCGTTATCATCATAATCTTTCAGCTGTCACAGGAGTTATGGTATTTGCTCCTAGATCGACGGTACACTGGAAGTCTGGTATGATGCTCTGGTCCTAAGGTCGTGGCATTGCTTTGTTATAGTCAATCTCTTGCACCAGAGGACTTGCTTACAATGCTCTGCATAATGACCACCTTGATGAAGGGGATGTTCGTAGTTTACTTTGACCGGACTGTAAATCGCTATTTGAAGTGGAAATATTCATGGAAAATTAGTTTGTGTAGAGATTTTGAAGCCAGATCAATCATCCAAAAATCTTTTTTATAATGGTTTTCTGTATGTAGCCAGACATAGGACTTCATGTTATTGTTCCCCTGTAAGACCTGCTGCCTGGGAATAATTTTGGATTCTTACCGGTGTGACTCCTGTACAATCCCTCAAGCCGTACTCATAATTCTGGACACAAAAATTACTTTTCTCTAGTGTGAATTCTTACATGTCTAAGAAGAACCGATTTTTCGTAGAAACACTTCCCACATTCCGAACACGAAAATGGCCTCTCCCCTGTGTGAGTTCTCTGATGTACCCAAAGAAGAGACTGAAGATAAAACCCTTTTCCACATTCTGAACATGAAAATGGTTTCTCCTCCAAGTGAGTTCTCTGATGTTTATGTAGTTGCACTTTAGTTGAAAAGCATTTCCCACATTCCAAACAAGAAAATGGCTTCTCTGCTTTGTGAGTTCTCTGATGTGCTTGAAGATAACCTTTAAGGGAGAAACATTTCCCACATACTGAACATGAAAATGGCTTCTCCCCTGTATGAGTTCTCAAATGTCCCTCAAATTGAAATTTGGTCGAAAAACATTTACCACATTCTGAACATGGAAAGGTCTTCTCCTTTCTGTGCGTTTTCTGATGTTTTTGAAGTTGAACTTTTGTGGAAAAGCATTTTCCACATTCTGTACAAGAATATGGCTTCTCCCCTGTGTGAATTCGCTCATGTGCCTGAAGATGAGCTTTAAATGAAAAGCATTTCCCACATTCTGAACATGAAAATGGTTTCTCCCCTGTGTGAGTTCTCTGATGTTTCTGAAGCCCACCTTTATGCAAAAAACATTTTCCACATTCGAGACATGAAAATGGCTTCTCCCCTGTGTGAATTTTTTGATGTTTCTTAAGACCATCTTTCAGTGAAAAGCATTTTCCACATAGAGTACAAGAAAATGGCTTCACCCCTGTGTGAATTCTTTGATGTTTATGAAGCCCATCCTTATGTGAAAAACATTTCCCACATTCAGGACATGTAAATGGCTTCTCCCCTGTGTGAATTTTTTGATGCTTCTGAAGATCACCTTTGCGTGAAAAACATTTTCCACATTCGAGACATGAAAATGGCTTCTCTCCTGTGTGAGTTCTTTGATGGATCTCCAGCTGACTTTTAGCTGTAAAACATTTCCCACATTCAGAACATGAAAACGGCTTCGTTTTTGTGTGAATTCTCTGATGTTTAGCGAAAACTGATTTATCGGTAAAACATTTTTTACATTCTGAACATGTAAAGATCTTTTCCAGTTTACGCCCAGTCACTTTTTTGCCAATCAGCGATTGATAATCTTCTATTTCAGAAGACAGAGATACAAAGAGATGGGCATGCGAGCCTCTTGTACTGTCTTCACCTGGAAAGAAAAAGAACATTTTTACCAAGGAATACAAACCACCTGTATCCTAATCCTCAGGATTCTATTCTCCATCCTTTATATTTAACAAAGTATGTAAATGTTCCTAAACCAAGCGCCCTCTTCTCAAACAAATTACACCAACATGTAGAGAATATTATACAGCTAGCCCTTTCCACATGTGCATCTGATTGACCACGTTGTGTAGTGGCTCCACCATACCCAGAAGCGCATGAAGTCAGTGAAAATTGCTCCATGTGCAGAAGGGACCTCCAGACCCAAACCTCTGATAACAGTAAAGAACCTAAATGCTGAGTTCAGTTTAATGATCTGAGGTTCGGGTCAGGAGATCTCTTCAGAGATTTTCACTGCCCTTTGACTACACTTGCTTAGGTGCAAAAGGCCTATCTTCTGCCCGGAACACGTCAGCAGCCATGTGCTTTGAAGATGTAATTTTAATCAGTGCCAGGAAGCCTCTTAGTTTCTTCAGTGCAAGTACCAACTAAACACTGTTCCATGGATTGTAAAAACGTTACAAATACTGTAATATTTCCCAAGGAAAACTCCTATAGACATTGGCACACAATGATCCTGGACGTCCGGTCCCAGAAATACCTGGTTTGAAAGGACAGATCAAGGGGAATTGTTCTGCCTATTCCGGGATTGCAGAAGTTGGACTTTTAATCAAAGATTTAACCCCTATCCTGTTATTTTTATAGTACGGTAATAGAACGGGTGGATATTGACAGACAGGAAGCTAGCGACAGATTGAAAAGTGTTCTTCTCTTCAACCTCCACTGGAAGGTAAGTGGTAGGAAGGTAGGTGGGTGAGGGAGCTTCATGAGTGTGGGGGGAAGGGAGAATACATGAGACACACGGGCTGCAGCTGTCCCTCTCTTGGGATTTGCCACACGCTGCTGGCAGGGAGCCAGAAAATGTTAAATGAAGTTTTATAAACTACTGAAAGGATTCAGAATGATAACAAAGACATTTTTAAAACCAGCATAAGAACCGGTCACCAACTAAAAATGACAGCCTATACCAGATAATGATCTGAATCACTGCTTTTCACAGGAATTTTACCCCTTACTCAAGGAATACCTGCTGATAAATGGTTTAAAGTCTTCCTCATATCACCTAAAATTATCTGCCACTGAGGCACTTTACCTACATTACAGCGGTTTTTCTGATATTTGAATATGTATAAAGGAGTCAACCCCTGAAGAGAAAAGTCAAGTGTCCTCCCAAGCTGCCAGTGAACCCGCCTTCTTTTGATTGACAGCTCAGTGTCTCATCAAATCTCAACCTGAGCAGACAGAAAGTTCTCTCCCAGTCCACTTCCTGTCCTTACCAGAATGCTGTCCCTCTCACTGCATGGAATATTTAGAAGTCAGCTCTGCCTGGGGAAAAGGCAGATCTTGTCAATGTTTCACACATCCCTTGATGGGCTGTAGCAAGTGGTGGGCGGTGCCACTCAGCAGTCGGTGGGGTTAACACAGACAAAGGGAGAACTAGTTTGGGGAAAGATTTTATTAGTGGAGGAGAAAGATTGAAACTGGGACACCTGGGTTGAGTAAGGTTTAGCGTGTCTATTCTTGATGACAGGTTCCTTTCAAGCCACGGTATCAAGGAAAACATCAGTGCGTGTCACATAAAAGGACACCTTACACAGCTCTGTATATCAAAGTATATAAAACGTTATAGCCGTTCTTAAACAGCAGAGAAGTGCTCCCTCCTCTTATACCTGCAGCACAGTGTGTTTGACAAAGACTTAGAGAAAGTTAAAATGTCACATGTTTTGGGCTGCAATAAAAGTAGCACTTGGCAACATACTCAATTGGTGTGCTTGGATTTCATCTGTGGTACTGACTGAAAGGGGAAAACCAGAAACAGAGCAGGTGTCTATGTCATCTCCATCTCCTCCCCTGGATGTGACCTCTCCCTGCAATGTATAAGGGAAGAATAACCCACAAGATACATGAAAGGCTCTTACCCTCCTCTGTCACTGATGAGGGGATTTCCTCTCCGCTCCTCCTTCCACCACAACTTTCCTGGAAAGATCCAACATGAAGGACATGAGAAAACAAGGAAATGTATCCAGAAAGAGGATGCATATATATCAGCTCCATCTACCAGATGATCCAGTGGGATGTTCTCCTCCGGTTCCTGTGTAATATCTCGGGAATCTTCAGGACTGGGACATCTCTCTGGTTCCTCTTTAATATCTGGGGAATCTCCAGGACTGGGACATCTCTCTGGTTCCTGTGAATATCTGGGGAATTCCAGGACTGGGACATCTCTCTGGTTCCTGTGTAAATATCTGGAATCTCCAGGACTGGGACATCTCTCTGGTTCCTGTGTAATATCTCGGGAATCTCCAGGATGGGACATCTCTCGGTTCCTGTGTAATATCTGGGAATCTCCAGGACTGGGACATCTCTCTGGTTCCTGTGTAATATCTCGGGACCTCCAGGACTGGGACATCCTCTGGTTCCTGTGTAATATCTCGGGAATCTCCAGGACTGGGACATCTCTCTGTGGATTATCTCTGACTGGATCCATCTATAGGAAATACACAGTGACTGATACATTGTCTATATGTGATGATGAGATGATGGAGGAGGTGACCTCACACCTGCTCTGTCCTCTATAATCAGGAAGGTCTCCTCTACCTGGTGATGTGAGGGGCTGGTGGTCCTCCATCATGATGTCCTTGTACTGGTCCTTGTGTCCTTCTATAACTCCCACTCCTCCATGGAGAATAGACAGTGACGTCCTGACACCTTATAGGAACCTGACACCACAATGACACAGTCATCACCCAGACCCCTCCCTTGTGTTATTGTACAATGTCCCAGCATTCCCGGCAGCCTCACCTCTCCGCTCAGCAGCTCACGTGTGACCTGGAGGTAAGTTCTAGGATCTTCTGCTCATGTATCAGTGAATGAGGTGGAGGCTCGGTGATGGGGCTCTGGGTCCATCCTCCTGACACACGGGGGGTCACACACTCAGCCAGACATTCTTCACTACTGTGTAATCCTGTGTATGGGGAGACACTGATCACTACTAGATCCTAAGAATCCTTCACCTCTCCAGTCATTTCCCGCTGTTTTCCTAGAGATAGACCGTGTCCTGGGAGACTCTCACCTCTCCGGTTATCAAGGAGATCATCTCCAGGGTGAGCTCCAGGATCCTGGCCGCCATCTGCTCTAGGTCTTCCATTACAGGTGGGACATTGATGGAGAGGATCGTAGTCTTTCAAATAAAAAGGACTAGAAAAAAAATATTGAGATTTATTATTCACTGTTCCAAAATTTTTTCTCTGTTTTGTTCAGTTATTGACATCCATAAAGGACTCTTATGACACCTCCCTTTTTTGGTAATGTAAACTGAAACTATAACTCCTCATGTTCACAATCCATTAAAAAGGAACCTGTCACCTTAGCTATGGCATGAAAGAGTTTCCTATTTTATGTGAAATCTCAGGTGCTGGAGGAGGATGTCAATTAGGCTCTACAGCGGCTAGAACAATTGTTAAGGTATCGTGTTAAAGATAATTTCATCTTAAAACTATCAATTTGTGGTTCTGTGAGCTACAAGTACGGAGAAAGGGGCTGATAGAATTGGAAATGTGAACTTCCAATAAAAATCCAATTCCTTACAAAAGCTCACAAACCACTTCTTGGGCAAAACATAAGTAATCTGCTCATTTTCACGTGATTTCGTAGGTATCCGTTAACAGGTTATAACTGTTATAGAAGGGGTAACAAAGGAACCGAAGATTGTGATGGACATCTTAAAGCTTTGTCTCTGAGTATTGTGAATATACAACTTCATTTAAATAATGGATCTGAAATTGGAGCTCTACCAGTCAAGGTAGTGCTCCCATCTGACCCCATAGACCAGTGATGGCGAACCTTTTAGAGCCTGAGTGCCCAAACTTCAACCAAAAGCCACGTATTTATTGCAAAGTGCCAGCACAGCAATTTAAGCAGTAATTTTTTTCTCCTTGTTCTTTGACAACTTTCTATCCTTCAGCCTCCTAAAGACACCAATGCAGTTGAAAGGAGGAGGGAAAATTCCTCTATCATTGTAGGAAGATTCTGTAGGAAGATTCTTTGAGTCCTGTCTGGTGAACTTCATTCTGGGGCGATGGCCTGGGTGCCCACAGAGAGGGCTCCGAGTGCCGCCTCTGGCACCAGTGCCATAGGTTCGCCACCACTGCCATAGACCTTCTATCTTCAAATATTGATCTGCAGCATTGAGTCTCCATGATTCCCAGTAGGATTCCATTCAGACATGCAGCATGGGAATGGAGAGTTTTTTGTGGAGTGGAGGGTTTCCGGGGTGATAGTCTGAAATTGGAGATCTTCCAGTCAAGGTAGTGATCCCATCTGAACCAAGAGACCTTCTATCTCCAACTACTTTATTGTGATGAGAAGGATCAATTTTTGCACTACTTCTTACAGTGAAATTTTATAATAAGAGTTGAGCACTGGTTAAAATTATCAATTTTTACTTCATGGATTGTAGAGCTTTGATGCCTACCTCCACTATAACCAGTTGGCCCTAGCTAAAGATGTTGTACCAATACCAAAATTTTGATTGCGATATGATATCTTGAGAAGTAACTTAAGAGTATCACGATATTTAATACTTTTTTCTTTTCTTCAAAATATTGTATCATTTAAATGTAATGTTTGGGGTGTAGTCTCATGGGGAGTTTACATTGCGTTTAGAAAGGCAATGCAAACATCTGGGGGCGGAGCTTTAGTTTGTTATGATAGTTTATTATATGTATTGTAAAGGTTATCCTGGTAATGTTTATATAAAATGTATACATTTATTTTGTTTTATATATTTTTATTAATTAACTTTAGCTGTATTCATTATATGGTTTGAAAATGTAGTGATAGATCTCTAGATACCAGCACATCGAGTATGTGTAACAGTGTAACTCTATGGACGCTCTAGTGAATTATTAGATAAAATCCTCTCCGTGACAACCAGGAACCCTATAGTCTAGTGGATAAAGGCGCTGTATCTCTATGGTATGGTAGAGATTGGGGGTTCAAATCCAGTCTGCCCAAAAGTGTAATCAGTGTGTGCTATATAAATAAAGGAATTATTATTAATTATTCATTTGCATCCATGTCTTGTGTGGAGGCCTAACAGGCAGGTGGTTCGGGAACTTGTAACTCCAGAAGAGTGGACACCAAAACTTTAGGTATGCTGTCCTCTGTCTGGGTTAGGCAAAGCTGCCGAACATATTTATTGACAAGCTGCAGGGGATATATAAGAATGGCTACAGACAGATCAGAAAAGAAACCAAAAGACAAAGAAGACCGAAAAGAGAACACATAAAAGAAAAGGGAACAATGGAAACTGAAGATGGAAGAGACAGAACAGACCTGAAAAGAAAATGTCACAAAAGAGATGAGGAAGAAGAAAAATGCAGGAATGGACACAAATGCATAGAAGCACCCGGACGGCTGGAAGACGAGTCCCGGGACCTCTGCCCAATATTGCAGTAAACAGCAGTTGCCTCAGAAATGCATGAAGGGTTACACAGAGGCCTAGTGATAAGGAAACATAGAAAATACACAAGGTACAAGAGGTGAGGTAAACATGACATCATTGTCACTAAACGGACAGGGGAGGGGACAGTCCGATACCCACCGGGATGAAGAAACACTCAGGTAAGTAGCCAGAAGGATAAGAAGGACCAGATAGAGAAACACTCAGGTAAGTAGCCAAAGGATAAGAAGGACAAGATGAAGAAATACTCATGAAAGTAGCCAAAGAGAAAAAAGGACAAGATGGAGAAACACTCAGGTAAGTAGTCAAAGGATAAGAAGTTGCTAGATTGAGAGATATTCAGGTAAGTAGCCAGAGGATAACGAGGACTAGATGGAGAAACTCTCAGGTAAGTAGCCAAATGATAAGAAGGACTAGCTGCAGAAGCATTCATGCAAGTAGCCAAAGAGAAAAAAGGACAAGATAAGTAACTAAAGGATAAGAAGGACCACATGGGAAAAACTCAGGTAAGTAGTCAAAGGATAAGAAGGACAAGATGGTGAAACACTCAGGTAAGTAGCCAAAGGATAAGAAGGACCAGATGGAGAAACATTCAAGTAAGTAGCCAGAGGATAACAAAGACTAGATGAAGAAACACTCAGGTAAGTAGTCAAAGGATAAGGAGGACCAGATGGAGAAACATTCAGGTAAGTAGCCAGAGGATAACAAAGACTAGATGGAGAAACACTCTGGTAAGTAGCCAAAGGATACATAGAAAGTAGGTAGAGGGCAGATGCATCTGTAATATACAATACTGGGGAGAGGTAGCAGTACTTACCTGTCAGGACTCACCACCACCAATTCTAATTGTATTTATATCTTATTGTCCTTTTCTTCGTGTTTCTATCAATAAAGCTTATTGTATCGTCCATCTCCTGCCTTCTGGCCTCTCACTGGGATGTGATGACAGATGTGTCTGACACAATGGCTGGCGCCGCCTCCTCTGTGCACAGGACACTCCCCCTGCACGGCGGCTATAGGTGACTCCATATACCTCATTGGAAGAGCCGCCGCCGTCTCTGTGCACTATGTGACAACAGCACAGACTACATTTCCCATCGACCCCGGTAGGAACCGCCCGTCCGGGTCACGTGTGTTTGAGTCACATGACCACTAGAGCTGTGTGAGAGGCCCCCGCCCTTTCAGAGACGTCGTACTGAGCCGGTCACATGACTGTCATGCTATGAGCGGGAAGATCAGTCTGAGGAGAGACCCCGCCTCTTCAGTCACGCCACACTGAGCAGGTCACATGACTGGTATTTATGAGCGGGAAGATCAGTGTGTGTTGAGGCCCCGCCCCTTCAGAGAGCATGCTAAGCAGGTCACATGACTGGTATGTTATGAGCGGGAAAGGCAGCGTGAGGTGAGGCCCCGCCTTTCAGTGACAACAAGCTGACCAGGTCACGTGACTGGCATGTTGTGATTGTGGAGATCAGTGTGAGGGGGTAAGTGAGCGGAGGTGGTCCTGAGAGCTCCCTGTCCTGTGGCTGTGACATGTTGGGGGTAGTAGTCCTCTGCTGATATCAGGGCAGAGCAGACAATTGTCACCACCTGCTCTACAAGGCTTAGAAATGGCAGCACTTGAATGAAAAGGGGGAGAATGCTGCTAAACATCATCCAACCTTGTGAAGAAGAGATGATGGTTTTAACCCCTTCACGTCGCAGCTTTTTATTATTCAGCTTTTGCTTCCAACCTTCAAAAATCTAAACCTTTTTCGTTTTTCTGTGTACAGAGCTGTGTGAGGGCTTGTTTTCTGTGTAACAAAATTTGCTTCTCAGTGACTTTATTATTCCATGCTGTGTACTTGGAAGCTGGAAAAAAAATCCAGACTTTGGTGTACGGAGCTGTGTGAGGTTTCATTTTTTGAGAGATGAGCTGACATTTTCATTGCTACCATTTTGAGGCCTGAGCGGCCTTTTGTTCACTTTTTATTCCATTGTTGATGCAATGTACAATGGTGTAAAAGTGGCGTTTTGGATAGTTGGGCGCAATTTTCCTTTATGGGGCTGCACTGCTGAAAATGACTGTTTTTAACTGTTTTTTTTTTTTTAATAGATTGGGCATTTTGGAACATGGATTCATTCAAAATTTAGTTTTCAAATGTAGTGGTATTTTTCAGAGGAGCAATTGAACAAAGAGTCAATATAAAAAGAAAAAGGCAAAAAATAAGGGTAACGGCTCACCATAGGAGGCTGTATAGTTTCCAAAAACCGTATGGTCAGGTGCACGGGATCCCCTGAAAGACGCTGGTCCAGATATCCAGTGGGCTGTATACTTGTAACAAGAAAGGCAAATTGCAGAGTGGCGGGCATCCAGCTTCAAAAGATGTGTACATAGAGCTGTTAAGATATCATCCAAAATGTAATCTTCATGTTAAAAAATTGACATATAGTAAATGGAACACATGGACACAAAAAAATAACAGAAAAACACAAGACAAAAAAGTAGCAGCGGTTATGTGTTTCGGACTATAACATCTTAGTCCTTAGTCATAACTAACCTGCAGGAGCTCGCCTAGACATATAAATAATGAACTCACTCTCTGGCACATTGCGAGTTTCCAGCGTGTTAAGAACACGCCCTTTAAAAGGTGTATTTTGCCACTACCTAATGTGAGAACCATAGGTGTAGAATCAAAGGGGGAAGGGGGGAGTAAACCAGATAAGCTACATGTGATTTAATAAAAATAGAGCAAATCCTGTTTATGGTTAAGTCCTTTTGGATGATGAGTGTCCAAACTTAGGATCCAGAAAGCTTCTCTGAATTGAAGCGCCTTTTTCCAATCACCGCCTCTATTTGGGCGGGCAACTTGTTCTATGCCTATAACATACCATTCATGTTACTGCCATGTATATCGCTATTGAACAAAGAGCCCGCTCTCAAGATTGCTCTGAAACCAAGCAAGACATAAAAACAAACAATGCTTCAAGCTTAACCCCTTAGCGCTCCACATCCGATATGTCGGATGCTGAACGCAGTGACTACTTGCATTTTGGACGTCACCCTGATGCGAGACAGGATGACACCTCAGTTTTCCCTATCCCCATAACTGCACTTTTAAGTGCGATCTGTTAGTAGTGTGGAGGAGCAGGCGTTGGTGTTGTTCTGCGGATGAGTACATTATGCTGCATGCTGCACTTTCCCAGCTGAGCTCTGCCGTGTGCCCAGCCTGTAGATTGCCACATATGGGGTATTGCCATACCATCATGATTTTTGATGTGTTTGTCTCCCATGGCAGGAGCTGGGTACAAGATGACATCATGGATAATTTGTACTATGCACTATCTATTATGCATCATCTTTAGGGTCCACCTGTGGGGTTAAAATGTTCACTACGCCCCTAGATTTATTCATGGAGGGATGTAGTTTTCAAATAGGGATCAGTACAGTAGAAACACAAGAACTGACCCCAAGGGCATCTACATCTACATATTTTATGATACCAAAATGTTTTAAAATGTTTGTTCTCCAAATGCCATTCTCTTCCGAGCCCTGCCGTGTCTCCATCTTGTAGCCTATTGCCACACATGGGGTATTACCATACCCGTAATTTCCTGCTGAATGATTTTTGGGGTGTTTATCCACAGTGGCATGAGTTGGGCTGATTTCATGTGTCACTACAATGACACATTTGAGAAAACAATGCACTTTTTACACTGACCCATTCACTTTGTATTACATTTGGGCCAGCATCTCAGAGGTTAAAATGCTCATACAACCCTAGATCAAGTCTTTGAGTGGTGCTCTTTCCTACAACAGGGTCACTACTCGGGGGTTTCTATTGTACTGGTACCTCAGGGGCACCCCAACACCACTCTAGTAAAAGAGTGCTCCAAAAGCAAAATTTCACTCCTTCCCTTCTCAGCCCTGCTGTGTGCCCAGCCTGTCAATTACTGGCACATGTTTGGTATTGCCATACTCGAGACAAACCTCAGAATGATTTTTGGGGTGTTTGTCTAAAGTGGCATGGGTTGGGCACAATATATTGGGCACTAAAATGACATTGTTAAGACAAACACATTTTTACTCTACACCATTTACTTTGCATTACATTTTGGCCAGCATGTGGGTTAAAGTGCTCACCACAACCCCAGATAAATTCTTTGAGGGGTCTAGTTTCCTAAATGGTGACATGTTTGGAGGTTTTCTATTGTACTTTTTATTTGGCTTCCATAAAAAATATTGACATCACATAAACCCTAGCACTGCATCCATGTAGTGGACTACTATATCCAGCCTACGCATTTCAAGTGCATACACACGCTCTTTGTCAAGGCTCACACATATCTGAGAGGGAGCCACTTTATACTACAAAAGGAAGGGACGTAAGGGGGAGGAGGATGGAAAGTCCGCCTCTGTTCATGACGTAAAACATGTTTGGGAAAACCTCTCTCAGGTATGTTATATAGTATAATAAAAACACAATTATTTTGTTCTACTAAAAGATAATACATAAACATTTAAGATCAACATGTTGAATAAAATATTTTACATAATATGTAGTCTTGAAGACAAAAAAAGGTTCAATGCGGGCAGACACATAAAAAGGAGTACATAATATATGATTACAAAATTATTTTTGTGTCCAGCTGAGGGAAAAAGAAGCATTATTAGCAAGTACTACTATACGTCAGCCGAAAGTTCATAAGGGGGAATATCTGCCACCTATGTGCCCCATAATTTCAGGTATTGGTTCATTGAATCAACACCTGTGTGAATGGTTAGATTCATTTCTTCAACCCCTAGTTGTGAGAACGCCAGGATATCTAAAAGACACTGGAGATGTCCTAAGAATCCTCCAAGATATGGCATGGTCTGACGAATACACTTGGGTTAGCTGCGATGCAGTTTCACTATACACCTCCATACCCCATCAAATAGCCATGATGGCCTTGAATCACTATTTAAATAAATACAGCACATACAGTGAGGACCTAAAATATTTCATAAATGAGACACTGTGGTTCCTAATGACACATAAAATACCTCATCGAAAAGGAAAAAGTTATCTCCAGATCAGAGGAGTATCGATGGGGGGCCAAATTTTCACCATCCATTGCTAACCTCACAATGGCACGGTGGGAAGAACATTCTCTGTACTGTGGCAATAATCCCTTCGCTGATGCAATCCTCTGGTACGGCAGGTACATTGACGATCTGCTGTTTATTTGGCACGCCGATGTATCTACTGTACAAAAATTTGTGGAATACATAAATAATAACGAATACAATCTCACTTTTACATTCTCCACCATGACATTTCTGGACTTGAATTTAAATACATATGAAGGTTTCATCAA
This sequence comes from Engystomops pustulosus, assembly GCA_019512145.1. NCBI lineage: Eukaryota > Metazoa > Chordata > Amphibia > Anura > Leptodactylidae > Engystomops > Engystomops pustulosus. Next base: position 2,291,469 of record WNYA01000012.1, on the reverse strand, counting down.
AACTACCACTTTTAGAAAAAAAAGTTTCAGGAAATACTATCCTGCACGCTTGTAGCCTACATCCCAGGCACACTATTAAATCAATACCAATAGGAGAGATAAGAGCAAAAAGGAATTGCAGCCTAGAACAAGATTATAAAAAGGAAACTAGAAACATCAAAGAGAGCGTGCACAAAAAGGGGATACACCCATGATATCCTCAATCGAGCCAGCAGTATTGTCGATAAAAAACCGAGGAGTCAGTTACTTATGGAAAAAATAAAGAATAAATTTCAACATAACACTAATCCATACCTTATATTGCCATACAGTAATCAATTTGCAGACATCAAGCATCTGATTTTAAAACCTTTACCTATTCTTTATCAGGATGAGAAACTAGCACAAATATTAAAAAATGGCTGTAAAGTAGTCTCCAAAAAAGCAGTTACCATCTGCAATCTGATTTCACCAAGTTTCAGATCTAATAACAAAAATAAAAACCCATGGCTCACACACAAGAGATTTTACCACTGTGGGGCACAAAGGTGTAAAACATGTAGAATAATTGAAGTAAAAAAACAATTTTCAAATACAACTAACTCCCAAATTTTTGACATTAAATCTTATTTGAATTGTAATAGTGAGTATGTTGTTTACATCATTGAATGCACTCTATGCAATCTCAAATATGTAGGTGCAACTACCCGCAAATTCAAGAAAAGAATTAGAACATCTAGGAGACATAAAACAAGTGGAATCAAATAGTGTCACCCATACCAAAAAAACTATCTCTGGAGCCTCAAGACATTTTAATGAACAACATGGGGGGAAACCCTATGGCAGTGATGGCGAACCTTTTAGAGACAGAGTGCCCAAACTACAACCAAAACCCACTTATTTACCCTGATGTGCCAATGTGCCATATTAAGCAGTAACTTATTGCTACCTGTTCTTCCACCTCTTTTAATTGTATTGGCCCCTGAGGCCACCAATACAGTTGAAAGAAGGTGGCAAATTCAGACTATCAATGTAGCTTCTCTCCAGGGTCTCTCTGTTTAGGAAGAATGGTGGGTCGAGCAGGAGGACCACAAAGATAATGCAATTCTTTTAACACCTTCTTACTTTTCAAGTAGTTCCAAACAGTCAATGAAGTGTCGCTGTAAAATAGTGCCGAGCGCAGCATCTAATAAGTTGCCTAGGACTGCAGGAAGATTTAATGGATTTGGTCCTGTTTGGTGAATTCTGTCCTAGGTTGATGGCCTGAGTGCCCACAGAAAGGGCTCTGAGTGCCACCTCTGGCACCAGTGCCATAGGTTCGCCATCACTGCCCTATGGGATTCAGAGCCTATGCCATTGATTGAATTAATTATAACATCAGGGGAGGAGATCGGAGTAAACAGCTCTTTGATAAGGAAGCTTTCTGGATACTCCAATTGGAGACCAGATTCCCCATGGGAATGAATTATAAGCAAGAATTTATGTTCCACTATGAGTACAATCCCTAAAGTTACTTACCGTGGGGTTGTTTTCTTCTTGAGCTATGTTCTTTAATAGTCCGGTCTTCCCCTTTTGTTCATCTGCCCCCAGCAACTGCACATGTACAGCGATATTAGTCTGAACAGACTGCTATGTTTTGCGGGGCTGTTTCCTTTCAAGTTGGATACACACAGTTCAGACTGCTTACTGCGTTTAGTGGGTATATTAAATATCTATTTACCGACATTCCGTTTTACCACCCATATTTATCTACTACGGGTTCGTATTTCTCATATTATAGATTTCCCACTATTTCTTGTAGTCCTCTATAAAGCGGGTTCATGATTAGTTCCCAAACTCGGCTGACGTATAATAGTACTTGCTAATTCTCCCTGATTCTTTTTCCCTCAGCTGGACACAAAAATAATTTTGTAATCATATAATATGTACTCCTGCCCGCATTGAACCTTTTTCTGTCTTCAAGACTACATATTATGTATAATATTTTATTCAACATGTTGATCTTAAATGTTTATGTATTATTTTTCAGTATAGTATAATAAAAACACATTTATTTCTATAACATACCTGAGAGAGGTTTTCCCAAACATGTTTGACGTCATGGACAGCATGATCCTCCTCCCCCTTACGTCCCTTCCTTTTGTAATATAAAGTGGCTCCCTCTCAGATATGTGTGAGCCTTGACAAAGAGCGAGTGTATGCGCTCGAAATGCATAGGCTGGATATAGTAGTCCACTACATGGATGCAGTGCTAGGGTTTATGTGATGTCAATATTTTTTATGGAAGCCAAATAAAAAGTCCGGAGTATTTCTTCCTAACTCACGCACTGGATAATTTCTTTGGATTGTTTGCCGTTTCACACGCTGGTCACGTGGGATCCGAGCTGCCTTGCTGGAAGTCTCCCCAGGACGAACCTGGCCAGGTGAGCGTAATCTACCTTCTATTTCACACTTTATTCATATGACTTTTCTAATGTACTGTTACTTCAGGGGCTCTTCAAGTACACGGTGGCACCACAAAACATTTGCAGCCAAATAGGCCTGCAAAAAAACCCCAATAGTACGAACTCTGTTCTGGACATCTGCTGTGCGGTAACATCCACATGTCTGGTATTGCCGTACTCGGAAGAAGAAGCAGGGCAAAAATTTTGGGATGTATATTTACCACAAATTCCTTCTGAATGTATCTGTTTTAGGGCTAAATGAGAATAATTGTAATCAAAAATTAAAATTTCTACATTTGCAATCCATTTTTGTTTGCTTCCGGAAAAATAATTAAAGGGTTAACAAACCTTTCAAATGCTAGGTATATAGTACAAAAGCCTTTATAGGGCACTCCCAAACTGAATTGGTCACCAAAAATTTAGTATTTTTCAGATCTCTGTAATATGGCATAAGTTGCTACTAAAACTTACATCCCCCTACTCATTAACCCTTTATATACCCAGTTATACCTGTTATTTAACCCTTTATATACAGAGTTCTCTACCTTTAAAAAAAATAAATAAAAAATATATGTTTTTTTTCCCCCCCATATACCTGTGTAATAGATTTCTTAGAATAGGCAGGTAGGACCTACGGGTCCATTGGTGCGGTCATTTTTACCGTTGCCTATTACCATGGGTAATTAACCGTTATTTTTTATTTCATTTTTTTTTTTACGTTTCTATACTAATATAAATATTTTTTTTAGTATTAAAAAAATATATATATATTTGTGTCCCTGGTGAAGTTGATGCAGCAGATCATGAGGTTGCAAGACCTACCGGTAGTAGCACTGCAGCACAATGTGTCACTATAATTGAGACACGCACTCTCCCATGGGCAACGGCTGCATCTTTTGAACCCCGAGTTCATGCCTTTGCTATCAACCCTGGCATAACAGTGGGCGATTCCAGTTTAGTTTAAATGGACTTCCTCTTATTCATAAGTGACACTCTGATTAATGATGTCGTCCACCAAACTAATTTATACGCCACCCAGTATATGACATAACCCATCATCTGTCCATGCAATAAAAGATTTTTGGGACGAATCCCAAATATATTGTAAAAAAGCCCACAATTAGGTCATACTAGTGTATTTCGCAGTTATGTCTAGGTCACGTTACGAACGCATAATGCGGTTCCTGCACTTCAATGATAATTCAAAAGCTCCTCCAAGCAGTGATCCAAACCGTGACCGGTTGTTCAAGCTAAGGCTACTTTATAAATTTTCTAAATCAAGAGTTTTATTGAAAAGTATACCCCAGAGCAGAATGTGGGTGTGGACCAGTCCCTCCTGAGTTTTCATGGAAGACTCAGCTTCTGCCAATATCTCCCTTCCAAACGGCACGATACGGAATAAAGCTATACAAGCTTTGTGAAAGCGAGTCAGGTTATACAACTGCCTATTATTTATGAAGGACGTGACTGGACTATTAATCCTCCTAGGTGCTCTACTGATCTCTCCACTAGCAGCAGGATCTTCCGGGAGATAATGCAGTCTCTGCTACATAAAGGGTGCCACTTGTACTGCGATAACTTTTATACAAGTGTGGCCCTTTTCAGACATTTGTATGCTGCAAACACTGGAGTGTGTCGAATCATGTGCAAAAACAGAACAGGTTTTTCACAACGGTTAGTGGGGAAAGCCTTGAAAAAGGGGGAGTCCTGTGCGTATACTTGTGATGAGTTGTAGGCGGTCAAATGCAGAGACCGCAAAAATGTGTGTTTATTGAGCACCCTCCATTCTGCAGAATCTGTATCAGTGCGGGAAAGAGGGGCACCGGCAGACAGGCCAGATAGTGTGACTAAGTACATGGGGTTTGGATTTGATGAATGGGGGGGGGGGGGGGGAGATTTTGGTGAATAGCGTGTTGCTATGGTACAAAAAAGCAGCAATTTTATCTGATTCAAATTGGAATCCACAATGTGTTTATTCTTTAATAAAAGGACATATTGAAAATCAAGATATGCGGCTTTTTTATAGTCATTCATCCATAAACATAAATTTAGTACAATAAAGTAGTCCTTACTGTAATGTTCTGTAGTAAAAAGAAAAAGCTAAGCAGACAGTATGCCTCACAAGACAAAAATGGAGAAAAAAACACCACAGAAAAGAACCACTAATTGGTTTTTAGGAAAGAAAATCATTGAAGGCCTCGTATTCGAACCTCATGACACCAGACAAAGCCTTCAGTCTGAAAATGTCAAAAGATTAACAGAAAGGCATTTTACCAGTCCCGTTCCAGCAACAGGCAAACAGTTACCCCCAGAAAAGTTATGTCTGCAGTAAAAACGGGCAGCGCAGAGATTCCCGTTACTTCTGTGCCTCATGTCCCTCACAACCAGGCCTGTGCATTTATCCTTGCTTTCAGAAGTACCACACCGTTCTGAATTATTAGTAATTCATTTTGAATAGCCAAATGTGCTTTTCCTTTTTTCCCAGAATTTCTCTTTATTTTGCCAAAGGGAAAAAGTATAGGGGGATGGGGACGGTGTAAAGTTTCTCTCATTAACTGAATAATGCAATTACCTTTATCTGCTTGAAAATGACTATTTTTTTCCCCTTAAAACTATCTACTTTTTATGAGTAGTTACTCGAAAAGAGTTTTATTGACCACAAAATTGCCTTCTTTTGTGCCAGGCCGTGGCATGTGCCCGTACAGCAATTCACACACACATATTGTGTAATAGCAGAGAAATCACAGAAATGTGAAATTACGTCAATATTACCCACTTCCTGAACTATGTGTGAAAAATGAGTGCATAAATTGACCCATTTGCTAAAAAACATGAAAATTTTGATTTTCAATTCAAGAAAAAGTCTGAAAAAAGTCTATCAAAATGTTAAATGGCTTAATAAATAGCTTAAGGGGTCTACTTTTAGAGGTGAAATTATTTATGGGGAGATTGCAATCCTCCTGCAGTCAAGGCTGTCCAAAACGCCTCAAAATTTACTTAAGCAGGCAGTTTGGACTTTTTTGTCCTATACATCCTTTTTGTGCCAGGCCGTGGCGCATGGCCATACAGCAATTCACACACATACATTGGGTATCCTCAGATGATTTTCATGTTTAAATGGTGTTTATATTTTAAACATTTTATACGGATATGCGTTTTATATATTTGTAATACTGAAAATGTCATACTCCTCCTCAGCTAAAAATAGCCTTCTGGGAAAATTTTAGTGTGACCTCGGAACTATTATGCATTTGTTTATACTAATTGTCTCTTCATATGGAGGAAAGATGCCTTATTGGCTTGTAAGGTTCCTTGTCCAGGTTGCAACACAACCTGATTGTGGTGCATAAAATTTCAAACTAACAATTTTTATTTAGACGTTTAGAAGCCAGTACAAACATCACAACAGTGATAATCTACACCATGAACCCACACTTTCATTTCACCCACGGAACCCTGTGTATGACTGGCAGTTGATCCCCACAGCTATCGGGCTACAATTTAAATGATAATAAAAATCTCTTTTTAATTTTTTGTCTTTTTTAGGAACTACAGTGGCTAATATCAAGTCTGTGTGATACATCGGACCAAGGGGATTCAGATAATGGATATTGCTTCCCAAATGATCCTCGTTGGGGTCCTGGGGAAGAAAGACCAGAACCAGAGGGGGATCCTGAAGGAAGACTTCTTAGCACAGCCTGGGGTTCCTGTACCCTTTGTCACACTATGCCAAGTGTATCTGAAAGTTTTTGTTGCAAAGAATCTGAAGAATTGCACGAACTTCTATGTGTAAATGAAAAATGCTTCATAGAGCAGAGTACTTTAAAAGAACAGGTTTATCACCTTCCTCAGACCCCAACACCGCCATTATTATGATATAAATGATAATCGGTAAGTAATTATTATAGAATAAAATTATTTGTAGTTCTTTCAATATATGTTACACTTTATTATTTGATGTTTTAATACAATTTAATATTTTAACTTTTATTCTTCCACACAGAGCATTGCGTCTGGCTGCATATCGCTGTTTCACCCTGTGTACCCAGCGTGTGTCGTATGCAAAATCAGAGACCTTTATCCAGATCCAAATGGACAATATACAGGTTTTGAATATTACTTTGATGTTAATCCAGATTTATTTGATATGGACCTAAACTTCTGAGGCTGGTTTGATATGTTTTTGCGTGACACTTTTGTGTTAAAATTTGTAAATAAAATGTGTTAAGATTCTACGTAAGTTTCTGTTTATTTATTTTATAGTCTCTTCTATTTTATACTCTTGTGGTGTTTCCAATATATATTTTAACCTGTAGTGTAATAATATGCAAATTTATATTTAAAAATATTCTAGACCATATTTTAGCTGTAATTATTAGTGATGGGTAACAATTGTGATAACAAAGTGTGCACTATTGTTTAATATTAAAACTTTATTACCGGTTTGTGATCGGATACATGTCACATAAATATTCAAACATTTAGTAAGAATAGTTTTGGTTTGACTGACAATCACAAAGAGGGTACATTACACCACAGGTGGTTGTGCACTCCTATGCTCAGTTTATCATGATGGATTTTGATGGTAGATTTCCTTTAAATGAACAAAGGGGCACTTACTCATGGATCCAGGCACCGGGACTGTGGTAATCTTCCATCTAAAATTAACTTTTATATTTATGCCAACGATAGATGGGGATTTTTACAGAGCTCCTCCATGCTGTAGCTCCACAGGCTGTCACACTATAATACAATCCCTCAGCACTTCCCCCTTCCTTTGCCTGATGTAATATCACACAGTAGGAGGAGGGAAGTGCTCATGCACAGTGTAACAGCCAGTAAAGCTACAGCACTCTGGTAACTCCCGCAGGAACACTTATAGCTCATAATTATAAAAGTTGATATTAGAAGGCAGGAAACCACAGATAACAAATAAAAGAAGATTAACACCTGGATCTATGAGTAAGTGTCCCTGGTTTATCATGATTAATTTTGATGTCAAATTTACTTGTAAACGGAATGAGAGAAAATAGTTCACCTCTAATAATCTATAACTTGTACCAAAATCTGTAGATAGGGTATAAATTTAGCAAAGCTGACACAATAGTCCTCAATAATCAGGAATATGTCACAGGCAACATTGTTTTAAAGGTCGACTGCTATATATTTTAAATAATAAATTATACAATTAATACAATTGAAAAAAACATTTAGTACACTGGTATATAACAAGACAAAACCTAAATGTAGAACATAAAAATTGTGTCTGCACATACTTACAACCCAAGTGCAGGTGATAATGGTAAACTTTGCAATATATTTTGTAAAAGAAAAAATGTTTCATGTACAATTTTTATGCCACTTTTCTTCTCTCCTAGTGAGCATCTTATAGCCTTCTCAACTCTGTTGACATAAATAATGACATAAGGCAAAAGAACCACTTCCATTCCTTAAAGAGAACCCGTCATGCAGAATAACCCCCCTAAACTAAATATATTTTCATAAGCTGCCATTAGAGAGCATTGCCTCTATCCCTTCATTGTCCCTCTATATGCCTGTAAACCTAAGCAATGAGGTCCTAAAGCTGTATGCAAATGACCTGTGAAATGTCCAATGAAGCATTAGCATATTCAAGCTGTCCACTCTATTCATGAGTGGGAGGCACAGCCACACCCCCAGTGCTTGACTGACAGCCTGTATAATGATGTGAGGCTGTATAATGATGTGCTTCCTGGTGCTGGTGGTCACGCCCCCTGCAGCCTGTGTGTGCATGTGTGTGTGTTTAGGAGAGATACAGCAGCTCCAGGCTGCAGCCATGTTACAGCAGAACATGTCAGATTCATGTGTAGCTGATGTCTGTGTCTCTCACCTGTGTATTAGGAGGATGCAGCATGTCAGCAGATGCAGCACACACACTAGCCATGCTTTACTATACATTACACACAGACATGAGCAGGGGGAGGAGAGGGGAGGGGTAACAGCGGTGACATCACTGCTTCTGACCATGTGACCAGCCTCATTTACATAATAAAGAATAGATGATTTTACAATGATTAATGTATGAAATAACTAGATAAAGGCTGGGATGGAATCCTTGTGAGCTGCTCCAACAGGTAGTGGTGACAGGGCAAGTGGCAGAGACCTGATGACAGGTGTCCTTTAAGAACATATGTATATATCAGTGTATGTGCACATTTTACAAGCATCATAGCAGTCTTCTCTCGACTCTCCAGCGTACTGGAGTGGCAGTGGACCCTGCTCCCTCTGGATGGAGCAACGCAACCAACCAGCGGCACTCCTTAACCTGACAACCCTCCTGAGCCATTAACAAGTGGGCAGCCCGCCACTCAAGCGGAGTGGTTGGGTTCAGCTGGCACACAGCATATCATCCAGTGACAAGTAAGGAGAACATGATCAGCAGAGATAGCTGCAGTGCTGGCTTAAAGGGCCAAGTATCACAGGGCATGTATGGTGGCTGCTGAGCCTCGGGCTCCATCTCCCCTACCCCGTAACCAGCAAAAATGGGGTAGACAAGATGACCGGGATCACAAACTGGGCGCACAATGACTGCCCTCTAAGGAGCGCCAAGTGGGTCATGTCACATAACACTTTACGCCTATCAATGGACTCACACCACCTACAGTGCCCACACGTTCCATCAATTAAAATGGACTAAACAAGCGCAATGCCACCTCCACCAAACCTCGCAACCAACTGGAACCAATACCACCAGAAACATTATCTGAATGGGAGCACCAATGACCAGAAGTGACTGTGAACACAGATGCCACAACAAAAGCGCCAGCACAGGCCTTACTTCCACCCAAACCCCAGGCATCATTGAAGCGTTAAACCTCAAGTGCACTAGGGCACCATAACCTGGCTGCACACGGCACCTGATTATGACTCTGGAATGTAAGTTTTGGTACCAGAAAGCCCACAAACTATCACCACTGCACCCCCCCCCCGTACTATCCCAATTCCTCCACTCCTCCCCAGCACCACGGTAACGTATCGCCCTGTATGGGAGCGATGCACTTTATCCATGAGCTCATGGTTGACAGCCAGCTTGATGCGCTGGTACAGGAGCAACACCCAGATGTAAGTTACAACAAGTATTGCCTTCCGATCATATATGTCAATATTGTATGTATGTAACTAAGAACCTAAGCACGGCTATAGTGTATGTCATTCCCTCTGTTTAGGTGGATAGGTTCATAGTTGTATATCTGTGAGGGCACTTCATAATTTGGTTTCTCTGGCATACTTACCATATACGAGACAGTCTTATCTGACTGCGTTACTCACACTTTTGTTTTAGTTTTTTGTCATGTAATGATACATAGTTTAATATCTTTGTGAATATATTTTATGAATTGATGCAGAGTTACAATCTTTCACTGGTTAAGTGAAAAGTTTGTTGCCACCTCTCTTTACATCTTAGGCTACATTCACACTGCCGCATGGGGGACGTATATGGGCCGACATATATACGGCCGATATACATCCCCCATAGACGGCATTGGGCTTACGGCGCCCTACGGGAGTGGTAGAGTGCCCTACGGGAGCGGTAGAGTGCAGCACCAAACCGCTCCGTAGCCCGGGAAAAGATAGGACATGTCCTATCTTTTCCTGTATTACAGCGCTGTGTGCCATACATCCCCATGGAGAGGGACGGGGGTGAGCAGCGCTCAACCCCTCCTCCTCTCCCCGCACGCTGCCGTGTGCCCGCCGAGCTACGGCAGAAACGGCAGTGTGCATCTAGCCTTAGCTGAGCTCCCAAGTTGTCGGTAGACTGCCAATCCCTTATATCAAAGTACTGTATATATTAAAGCTGTTCGTTATCAAAGCCTGCTCTGACTGTAAACTACAAGCAATGCTAGAAGACTAGACCTTTTTAGCCTCCAGAATTTTGAAAGCAGCTCCGAAGTAGAATACAGATTTGTATCCCTTTGTGGTACTCACAACAGCCTAAGCACATACACAATAGGTAGGATAAATCAAAACCAGTGTAAAGAGAAGTAAGACCATGGTTAATGACAAGCAACCAGATTGTACCTGTCTGTCCTTTTACCGTCGTTTCACACTGAGCAGTGTCCCATTTCACAGACCAACCACTGTGCTGGGGACAGGACTCCAAGCACCATATGATGTTTTTCCCCATTTATATCATTGCTGTAGTTTGGCGCTGCTGTTCCATGAAGAAGGGACTGACTCCTTGCATCATATCACTATGAGTTCAGTCTGAAACGGGACACTGCACGGTCTGGGATTCGTGGACTGACCACGGCAGTGGGAGGCTGCCCTAACTCTGCATGGAATTTGATCAGTTTCCCCAACGTGTCTACCCTTACTAGAATGGTTTTGACTAGTTTTATGCTGGACATAGTTGTTTGTATACTGTGACGAAAGTCTAATTGACTGTAAATGTGTTGTTTTAATAAATAAATGTGGAATATTCTCCTGAAAACATTCTAGATTTATTGAAACTTTTTATGAAAGGGTTTGTTCACCAGTTTCAGGTTTGTCGTAGAAATTTCTGGCAGCTGAAAATCTGTTCCATAAGGTTCATTGGCAATTTATTTTAAACACTATTGTAGTTTATTGCAGAACCTCAGGCACATTGCTGAAAAGTTCTTATATTTATTGTTATTTAACCTTTTCATTTTGACCATGTTGAAAAGAGCAATAGTAATACACAACATGAAGTCATGGTAGCCGATAGACACTGGTAAAAAAGCCAAGGCATATTGTTGTTACAATCCACAAAATGCTAATTTTTTTTTTCTGCACATCAAGTAGTGATGAAACAATTGATGAACATTTACTTTGTTGATGTCCCTATTTACATCCTCTATTAAAAAGCTGAGTTTAATAAAGTCTTCAATATGGATCTGTATCCTATTGTTTCCAAATTTTGCCTCCCCTGACTTTATAAAATTATATATATTTGCACTACTGTTCCGAAATTTTTACAATTTTTTTTTTTTTTTTTTATAAATTGTACAGAGAAAGGAAAGGTTTCTCTTGCATCTAAACATATTTGATCAAATAATATCTTCTTATACAGGTAAAACTACACTATATAATCAAACGTATCACAGAATAAATCAATGTCAAATGCCGTTTTAGAATTTTAAACAATTATTCACTGAGCAAAAACGGATATATAGGATAAAACATAACTTTTATTGTGGCGTCTAAAACAAAATTGGGAGGGACAAACCAATCTAAAATCCAGCCACAGTCATATATTTCTCTTGACTTGGCTCTATAAAGTTAATGGAGTCTAAGCTCGGTGTAGAACACTGTCGAGGTAACACCTAAATTTGCAATATAACAGAATTGATGATCCACTGTATTAGACTTCCATTACTCCTAGAAGTGTGTTTGGTTGAGCAGACAACAACACTGAATGTGCATGCACTTAGCCACACTGCTGGTGAGGATTGAGTTGGGAATATCGACTATTTGTCGGTCTTGTCTGGTATCAACACCAACCCTGGACGACTAGATTTAGATCAATTCTCTATGTCACCACTAGATGTCAGTCATATCCCATTAATTTATACGTGACTCACACACAGCAGGTCACTGGGAGACGTAGTGGCATCTAGATCCTGACACAACACTCCTCTCTCTAGGAATTCTGTGGCAACACATCACATGCACATGTAGACACCTATAGGTTCCCCAAGTTTCATTGTCTCACTATCATGGGACCCTACTGACATGTTATGCCTATTTACAGATGTCTACAGCTATAGAGTATGACTAGTCTTTGATAGTATGGACACACATAATCATATTACTGCACCAAATTTTTAAAAACACACATTAGTACATCATATTCTTCTGATATACTTAGCCCTATTAGGTACAAAATGTCAACATGCACACTGCTGAGTTCAGATTCACATATGCATGTTTGTTTGAGATGCATATGATGTTCATGCATACCCAAAGACCTAACTAATGCTGGTACATGACAATACTATGCACTATAGCAGATCTTTTCTACTTCTAATTTCATCCCTACGCGTTTCCCCCCACAATACTGATGGGTTCATCAGGGGATATAGAAATCTAAGATATAGAACAAGTAGGTATTTAAAATAATAAACAGAGCACCGGGGTCCTGATGGTGGGCGCCGGTGGTAACATAGTCAGCCGCAAGTTGCAGCTCTAAGACGCCAGAATTTGAAGAGAGGCAGGTCCCACCCCTCAGCCCAGCCCTCCCGAGGAGGCCTCTCGATTGGCCCATTGGTTCAGGCAGAGTGACCAATCACGGGAGGGAGTGGGAGGGGCAAAAAAAGGGATGACAGCCTGTAGATAGTGGATGAGAAAGGATAGAAGACATCAGGGTAAGTATCCTCTTAGAGGTCTTCCAGTACTTTAATGCAACCCTAGATCATTTAGTTAGTGCAATAAAGCCCTTAACATTCAGTATTAACTTCCAACAGTAGTTAGAAAGCCTGTGGAGGTCCTCATATTCGCAAAGCAGACATTATGTTGATAACCATAATAACAATGTCTGCAGGGCAGACAGGTTTTCTGGGCAGACACTATAATAACAATGTCTGCAAAGCACCTATCAGAGTGTCAGATTACCCGACCTGATATTAGATTGTATATCATGTCGGCCAAGGGTATTTACACAGTATGTGAGCTCATATTATCTAAAGGGGGTAAAGATAAACCCCTAACATACAGAAACGAGCAACGAACATACAGGACTGTTTCTGGTGTATCACATAGCATAGTTAAGGACGTCAGGTATAAGGTGAAGGCTTATAGATCAATCAATAAATGCCGAGAACGAGATGTTATTGTTCAGACCTGCTGGCTTGACGCAGTTGATGCGAAAGATCCATTGTGCCTCTTTCCTCAATATCTGTTTGTCCCAGTCCCCTCTTCTTGGGGACTTCCTTACCTTCTCTGTAGCCTGAAAAGATAAGGCTCTGGGGTCACCTCTATGACATTGATGTATGTGATTGGAGATGGGTTTGTCTCTTGAATTTCTCACATCCCCCACGTGTTCCAGGATGCGATTTCTAAATTCCCGGTATGTTTTCCCTACGTAATTTAGGGGACATGGACAAGTGATCAGGTAAATCAGTCCCATTGTCTGACAATTTACAAATTCTCTGTTGTCGTAAACGATGGATGTTGATGCACTCATAAATGATTTGGTCTGGTGTACATATTTGCAGGCCTTACACCTTCCGCATTTGAAAGTACCCTTGATACGGTTTCTATTCAGCCAAGTGTTTTCCGAGGCAGAGGGAGTGAGGAAGCTGTGGACCAAACGGTCCTTTGGGTTGCGCCCTCTTCTGTACGTGATAGAAGGGTGACTATCGAGTTTATCCCTAATATCACTATCTTTTTTCAGGATGTACCAAAACTTTTTCATGATGTCCCTCACTGCTGGAGCTTGGTTATCATAGGTACCAATCAGGTGAATTACTTCTTCGCTTTCCTCTCTCCTCTTGGGAACCAGCAAGTCAGCTCTCTTGGTGGCACTTGCGTTTTCTCTTGCGGACTCAATCTCTGTTAAAGGATATCCCCTATCAAGGAACCTTCTTGTGAGGTCGCCAGATTTGACCTGAAAATCCGCATCTGAAGAACAATTTCTCCGTATCCGGAGAAACTGTCCTTTCGGAATGCCTCGCTTGAGTGGAGGAGGGTGATGGCTTTGCCATGCTAGAAGGCTATTCGATGCCGTAGGTTTTCGGAACACCGTCGTCTCTAGTTTACCGTCCTCTTTTTTAACTATTTCCAGGTGAAGGAAAGCAATTTTATCCTTATGAAATAGTTACGTAAAACCTCAACCCACCAGGGTTAACATTGAGTAATATCTTATAATAAAGAAAAAACTACACTATATAATCAGTAAAAATCATCTGATTCCAACACAGAATTTTTTCATTAGTCTTCACCATTCCTGAATAGTCATTGTCATCAATTCTTGATTTATCAAACTGTTTACCCCATAAATCTGGAGTAATTTGTGCCAAAATACTGTCTGAAATGCATTGCGACACTTTTATTTTACTTCACATATAACAGTTTTACGTAGTTTTTAGGCATTTTTTTTCAACTACAACACCTATTTAACTATGAAGTAACAGACTTAAGCAACACTATGGTGTAAAAAAAAACATTAAAATAATATTATATATTTCAGTATAAACAATGACAAAAAGTGAATCCTTTGTGTATAAATGTAAGTTACCATTTTACTCAGGCTGAACTTGGTCCTATGTTTACTTAAGCACTTTACTGTTTGTAAGGGAATCTTTTCCTTTACATGTTTACATTTGGGCACTGTGCAACCTTTTCTGTTGTTGCTCCAAATTTGTCATTTGTTGCTTACATCTGTTACTTCATAGTTAAATAGGTGTTGCATTTTGTTAGAGGATATAGTCATTGGCCCATGACCATTCCCTCTGGATACTTTATTGGTGTCACATTTTTTTCAACTAGTAAGAAAAAAGGGCATGACCAAAAACGTATTATTCTTTTCCAACAATACAAAAATAAAGGTAAGTACAGGCGGTCCCCTACTTAAGGACACCCGACTTACAGACAACCCATAGTTACAGACGGACCTCTCTGCCCACTGTGACCTCTGGTGAAGCTCTTTGGATGCTTTACTATAGTCCCAGACTGCAATGATCAGCTGTAAGATGTCTGTAATGAAGCTTTATTGATAATTCTTGGTCCAATTACACCAAAAATTTTGAAACTCAAATTGTCACTGGGGCAAAAGAAAAAAATTGTCTAGAACTTCCATTATAAAATATACAGTTTCGACTTACATACAAATTCAACTTAAGAACAAACCTCCAGACCCTATCTTGTATGTAACCCGGGGACTGCCTGTAGATGGTACAACTACACAGTCTTAGGCCTATTGCCACACAAGAGACTGTGATGCAATTTACTTGCATCATGAGCTTGCCTGAACGTCCCGCCCAAATGAATCATAAGCATGTCAGTTCAGGAAAGCAGTGTGGGGACCTATAGTTAGCAGGATATTCTCAAGAGAGGAAATAGACATACCGGTACTCTATGGTGGGTCCTAACTAGAAATAAGAAGATAAGGGAAGCTGGAAGCCAGTTGCATCTCAGGGAGGGAGGGCAGGGGGGGGGGGATAGGGAAGTGTATGTAAGCAAATTTGATAATTGTAAAAAAGTATTTTTTGTAAGAGGTCTAAGTACATGCAAAGTTATGAGCATGGTGCCCTGTGAAGGGCCATGCGATGTGCAGAATTGTTTTTTGTAAAACCTAATAAAGATGATATAAAAAAAAAAAAGTGTCAGTTCAGTTCCGGCCTCTAAGCCTTCAGGCTGGACATTCAGACAAGCTTACCATGCGAGTCTGGTGCAATTAAATCACATTTGCTCGTGGGGAATCGGTCTTAAACTAGATCAGATTTATGATCCAGCATTAGTCTGATAAATCTGGCGTAGAAGACTGGTCTGATGTGTGAAACATTGATAAATCTCCCCATCTATGTTAATTTGCCTCAATGCTGTCTCATGGCTAAAGCAGACCTGACCATAAAGAGCCTAGTTATCTTATTGGGTGCTGAAACAAAGGGCTTATTCACATACACAGAAGAAGTCATATGTGTGCTGATGTTTTTCACCTCAGATGTTGCTAGGGAATAATGTTTTAACCAACCATTGATTTTGTTATAATTCAAAAAGTTATTATTCATTTTTTGTATTAGGAAAACACACAAATAACAGAGATGCATTGGCACTGGTAACACGCAAATCAAGTACATAGAAGATGTCAAGCACAGCAACAGACATATCACCACCTGAGCTGACTTGGTGTGCTATAGAGTCTGAATCAACACTGACAAGGAACAGAAATGAAGTGCAACTGTGAAAGGGCACATCTACCAAAGCATGGCCATTTGCCTCAGGTTGGGGCATCGGGGCAGCAAACTACCGTACTATACATCTGTGAGGGTTGAAACAGCGCTCTGAGTACCAGGAATATATCTATATATTTGTCACTTTCTGCTTTGTTGCTATAAGTGATCTGTCATATACAAAATGTGATAACTATGTTGGGAAAGATCCTGTTATGCCCTTTGCTGAGTCATGAACACATCACACAAGTGCACTAGGACTTGCTCTTGTGACCGGGTATGCTGCTACAAAGGATCTCCAGGTCCATTAAGCTACGCTGAAGCCATAGCTGCTGATCTTTCTCCAACATAATCATGGTAGCTTTATGACCCTCACTCCGGCACTGGACAACACGCTCACACTTAATATAATGAAGCTGTCTGCAGTGACTGCAGCGGTAATGGGGTAAATGTCCAGGCTGCAGACAGCAGTGGAGCTGGTGTTTCCTCCCTTGCTCCTCCATCACTGCTTGGATCTTCTCATACGGTGTCATTTGGGTTACCCTATGTTGTTT
The DNA here is from genome assembly GCA_019512145.1 of Engystomops pustulosus. Taxonomy (NCBI): domain Eukaryota; kingdom Metazoa; phylum Chordata; class Amphibia; order Anura; family Leptodactylidae; genus Engystomops; species Engystomops pustulosus. The sequence continues at coordinate 2,274,603 of WNYA01000012.1, read as the reverse complement.
GTCTCTGCAGTCTTTCGCAATGGAGCAGAAGGCGCTGTGGAACGTGTGGCATGGGACACAGCAGTGCTCTAAAGATTTATCTACAAATACACAGTCATGCATGATGAATTCCATCTGTGGTACTTGGGTTTGGGGTCTGTCATCCTTAGGGTGATGCCCATCAACCTTTATACAGTCCCCATTTACATGCTTATCCCAAGATTCATAGCAATGGTCACATACTGGTGGTTGGTATAAGACTTCTGCACTGGAAGTTCCAGTGTCACTCTCCACGCCATTAAAGGGACTGTACTGGACTGCAGGGACTGTGCTTGGCTCTAATATCAGTTTTTGCAGTCTTTTCATACATGCATCTTCCCCACGCCAGCAACTTCTTTCTCTGATGAGATCGGCCCCATTCACCAGAGCAGATCCTGAACAGGACACGAGGTCAGCCAAGATGTTACACTCCATCTGAGCAGCCAGAAATCCAAGAGCAGCTATAGCGAGAATATCTGGTGTGGGTAGGACCTGTATCTTTAGACAAGTTCCATCTTCTACTGCTTGATAATTTAATCTTTTCAGGGCTTGTAATATTGTTTCCGGAGGGAAGGCTGTCTCCAGCGTGTGCACATAATGTCCAGAGTATGTCTGGTGGGAGAGGGAAACAAAGCAAAAATGAGAAATTAACAGGTTTTTCAAAAGGATGAATTCAGTAATGGGAACACTTACTGGATAGACCAGTAAAATTGGAGGGCTCTATGGCTACTGTCACATGGTGCGTTCTTTGGCCGTTCTTTGTGCGTTTTTAAAACGCATTGAAAACATATGCATTTTAAAAAGCATGCGGTTTTGTATGTTTACCATGCGTTTGGCTGGTTTGATTCCCGTATTAACATTTCCACAGCTGCTTAAACGTTCCCAAATGAAGAAAAACAGATTTAAACCAGTCGAACGTATAGTAAAGTTGGTGACACACATAGTGTTTTTGTCGCGTTTCTGCAGTGATTTTGAATGAGTTTTTCAAATGTTTGCGCTTTTTAAAAACGCAATGTTTGATGTGCATTAATTGCATTTGGCTGTATCTCTTTGAATTTGTAAAAGCGCAGTCATCTTGTCCCTGCTGTTTGTGCATGTGTGCGTTTCACATGTTTTACAAATCGCAGACCACAAACACATGCTTTTTCAAAAACCAACCGTTTTGAAAAACGCAGTAAAACCGCACCTCAAAAAAAACGCCACGTTTAGACAAAAACCCATTGAAAAAGCCAATATGCAAATTTGATGCGTTTTTTTAAAAAAACGGCATGTGTGTCACCAGCCTCACTCTCAAAGATACATGCGTTTTAAAACGCACACAGAACGCACAGTGTGACAGCGCCCTACATAATGAAATTGCCTACTGAGGGTGCAGTCACATTTTCAAAGCTGCTTACACTTCCAGAAATGAAGAAAAGCAGATTCAGGGTGCAGTCACATGTACCGCTAGTGCTGCAGGGGCAGACCTCGGCCCGATTATGTATGCGTTTCTATGGAAATGAATGCAATCGGTAACCAGAACCCAGGTGTATTGCATTAAAACAACGCAAGACACTGGGTTCTGGTAACCGATTGCTTGCGTATCCATAGAAAAGCATACATGATTGGGCCGGTCACACGCAGTGCTAGCGGTGACTGCACCCTCAAAGCAGTTTTTCAATGCGTTTAAAGAGGAATTGTCACCCATAAAAAACGCACTAGGAGCTGCCTACTAAAGTAAGCAGTTACTAGCGCTGCTCCAATGACTTCCCGGCTTCATGCAGCACCTCCTCCTAGACCCACCCCATCATGAATACGCCAAACCGCTTTGAGCTTGGTCCAGCGTTCTGAAGGTTCAGCACGGCAGTGTCTGCTAGCTTTATAAGAGGGTTCCGATAAAGCTAGTAGTTTATCACTGCTAAGAACAGACAGTGTAACTGCACCCTGAGGGTAGTCTCACTGGCGTTTTTTTTTTTTTTTGCTTCAAAAACTGCATCTGAAAAACTGAACATTTAAACGCACCTTTAGGCTGCATTCTTATTGATGTGTGGCTGCTGTATCGTAGTAGGGTGGGCATACGTCGGCTCCGCTCACCCCTGCCCCTCTCTCGGTAGAGGAACATTGCGCATGGTGCCGTTTTCTGGGAAAAGATAGGACATATCCTATCTTTTTACAGGGTACGGAACGTAGGGCGCCATGCACCCTTGCCCTCCATGGGGGACGTATATATGTCAGCCGTATATATATGTCCCCCATAGGGCTGTGTGAATGCAGCCTTATAGATACTTACGGATTGGTTTTCTCTTCCTGGCTTCAGTGATTTTTCACTGGTGCCTCAATTCACACCTTCAGATGCAGTTTTCAATGTACAAACCAGGAGTGAAGTGAAAAAGAAGAGGAGTAGTAGCACCGCTCAAAGATATGTTCTCACTCATTGTGATCCACACCTGTTTTTGGCTTTGAAAACTGCATCTGAAAAACTGAATCTTTTCAATGGGCTTTTTCACACGTAAATTTTTTTCACTGATCAGTGGTCCATTTAGAACCTGTTCTTTTTGTGTCCATTCACAACAGTGGAAAAAAAATGAGGTGTGAAAAACCCCATGTGACAAAATGGGTTCAGTGAAAAATCACTCATACCAGTGTCCAAGTCCACCCTAAGGCTGCGTTTACATGTGGCGTCTATGTTGCGTTTTGTTGTTAACATTTGCATTACAAAATGCAAAGATAACACAATGGGGCTTATTTTCTAATGGTCAGCGGATCGCATTTCCGTCGGACTGTTCATGGTATTCAGGATTTGCGCTGCTGGGACAGGGATTTAGAAGGGGAGTGTGCCTCACGCGATTGGATTTTGGCACAGCGGCACCGGCTTTCATGCGACTAAAATAGGGGTGGGGGGCATTGGACGATCCAACTGATTCGGACTAAGCGTGGCATTTAAGATTAAAATTGAGTCGCTAGCGATGCACTTACATGCACCGGGAAGAAGGTGAACTCCGGCAGACCTGAGCGGTGAAGCGACAGATGCAGGATATCGGGAGCACGATGTTAGTGAATCGCGGCACAGTGCACTGTCGTCAAACAATGCACTTTTGGAAACTCCTCCGGACAGGTAAGATATAGTGACAAACCATCAATTAGAAGGAAGGGGGTAAAGGTACGTAGAGTTGATGTTGATTTAGAATTATTTACTCCGGTCTTTTTCTAAGATAAGACATAAAGCTACTACTCACTTTTATTGTTTGGAACTCTTTCCTCCATGGAGAGAAGTAAAGATGGAGAGCTGTCTGCTCCAGGGTGTAAAAGGCACCAGCCAAATGTTCAAGTGTAAGGAGAAGGTCCGTCTTACCCTGGAGTCCACAGCCAATTAGGTAGAAAGCGTCATTCTGGAGAACGTTGTGAAGGTCTGGGTTTTCCAAAATCCTTTGTCTCACCAAGTCAATGGTCTTCTTATCTGTGCATGGAGTAAATGTTCCTTCAGAGGAAGCACTGTGCAGCCAGTTGTTGTACAGAGCAAGGAGGGAGTCTGCACTCATCCTAGGAGATACATGGAAGATAACGGTAAGATCTACATGACATGAGCCAGTGTAATAGATGGACTTCCCTATAATAAAGGTCCCGTACACTTTCAGAAGCTGTTTAATTAACTCGACTCCACACACACACACTTCAGGGTCTGTGTTATGGAACCTGAAAAAAAGCTGTCTGTGGTCACCTAATAATGGATCTTCTGCTGACTGCAACCACCCTACATTGTGACCGCTGCTGACTGTCCTCGCCCTATACTATATTCTCCAGTGTCATCCATCTACATTGTGTCCTCTACTAACTGTGGTCAGCCTATACTGTGCCATCTGCTGACCAGCCCCACCCTACACTGTGCCATCTGCTGACTTTACTCAAACAAAATTGTGCCATCTGCTGACTGTCCCCATCCTACACTGAGCCCTCTGCTAACCGGCCCCACCCTACACTGTTCCATCTGCTGACTGTCCCCATCCTACACTGTGCCATCTGCTAACCGGCCCCACCCTACACTGTTCCATCTGCTGATTGTCCCCATGCACTTAGCCACACTGCTGGTGAGTACTGAGTTGGGAATATCGATTATATGTCAGTCTTGTCTGGTTACAACACCAACCCTGGACGACTAGATTAAGATCAATTCTCTATGCCACCACTAGATGTCAGTCATATCCCATTAGCTCATAGGTGACTCACACACAGCAGGTCACAGGCAGACGTAGTGGCGTCTAGATCCTGACACAACACTCCCCTCTCTAGGAATTCTGTGGCAACACATCATATGCACATGTAGACACCTATAGGTTCCCCAAGTTTCATTGTCTCACTATCATGGGACCCTACTGACATGTTATGCCTATTTACAGATGTCTACAGCTATAGAGTATGACTAGCCTTTGATAGTATGGACACACATACTCATATGACTGCACCAACTTTTTAAACACACATTAGTACATCATATTCTTCTGATATACTTAGCCCTATTAGGTACAAAATGTCAACATGCACACTGCTGAGTTCAGATTCACATATGCATGTTTGTTTGGGATGCATATGATGTTCATGCATACCCAAAGACCTAACTAATGCTGGTACATGACAATACTATGCACTATAGCAGATCTTTTCTACTTCTAATTTCATCCCTACGCGTTTCCCCCACAATACTGATGGGTTCATCAGGGGATATAGAAATCTAAGATATAGAACAAGTAGGTGTTTAAAATAATAAACAGAGCACCGGCGTCCTGATGGTGGGCGCCGGTGGTAACATAGTCAGCCGCGAGTTGCAGCTCTAAGACGCCAGAATTTGAAGAGAGGCAGGTCCCACCCCTCAGCCCATCCCTCCTGAGGAGGCCTCTCGATTGGCCCATTGGTTCAGGCAGAGTGACCAATCACGGGAGGGAGTGGGAGGGGCCAAAAACGGGATGACAGCCTGTAGATAGTGGATGAGAAAGGATAGAAGACATCAGGGTAAGTATCCTCTTAGAGGTCTTCCAGTACTTTAATGCAACCCTAGATCATTTAGTTAGTGCAATAAAGCCCTTAACATTCAGTATTAACTTCCAACAGTAGTTAGAAAGCCTGTGGAGGTCATCATATTGGCAAAGCAGACATTATGTTGATAACCATAATAACAATGTCTGCAGGGCAGACGGGTTTGCTGGGCAGACACTATAATAACAATGTCTGCAAAGCACCTATCAGAGTGTCAGATTGCCCGACCTGATATTAGATTGTATATCATGTCGGCCAAGGGTATTTACACAGTATGTGAGCTCATATTATCTATAGGGGGTAAAGATAAACCCCTAACGTCCAGAAATGAGCAACGAACATACAGGACTGTTTCTGGTGTATCACATATCATAGTTAAGGACGTCAGGTATAAGGTGAAGGCTTATAGATCAATCAATAAATGCCGAGAACGAGATGTTATCGTTCAGACCTGCTGGCTTGACGCAGTTGATGCGAAAGATCCATTGTGCCTCTTTCCTCAATATCTGTTTGTCCCAGTCCCCTCTTCTTGGGGACTTCCTTACCTTCTCTATAGCCTGAAAAGATAAGGCTCCGGGGTCACCTCTACGACATTGATGTATGTGATTGGAGATGGGTTTGTCTCTTGAATTTCTCACATCCCCCACGTGTTCCAGGATGCGATTTTTAAATTCCCGGTATGTTTTCCCTACATAATTTAGGGGACATGGACAAGTGATCAGGTAAATCAGTCCCATTGTCTGACAATTTACAAATTCTCTGTTGTCGTAAACGATGGATGTTGATGCACTCATAAATGATTTGGTCTGGTGTACATATTTGCAGGCCTTACACCTTCCGCATTTGAAAGTACCCTTGATACGGTTTCTATTCAGCCAAGTGGTTTCCGAGGCAGAGGGAGTGAGGAAGCTGTGGACCAAACGGTCCTTTAGATTGCGCCCTCTTCTGTACGTGATAGAAGGGTGACTATCGAGTTTATCCCTAATATCACTATCTTTTTTCAGGATGTACCAAAACTTTTTCATGATGTCCCTCACTGCAGGAGCTTGGTTATCATAGGTACCAATCAGGCGAATTACTTCTTCGCTTTCCTCTCTCCTCTTGGGAACCAGCAAGTCAGCTCTCTTGGTGGTACTTGCGTTTTCTCTTGCGGACTCAATCACTGTTAAAGGATATCCCCTATCAAGGAACCTTCTTGTGAGGTCGCCAGATTTGACCTGAAAATCCGCATCCGAGGAACAGTTTCTCCGTATCCGGAGAAACTGTCCTTTCGGAATGCCTCGCTTGAGTGGAGGAGGGTGATGGCTTTGCCATGCTAGAAGGCTATTCGATGCCGTAGGTTTTCGGAACACCGTCGTCTCTAGTTTACCGTCCTCTTTTTTCACTATTTCCAGGTCAAGGAAAGCAATTTTATCCTTATGAATTTCTGACGTAAAACTCAACCCTACAGGGTTGACATTGAGTGTCCCCACAAATTCCTGAAAGGTATCTGCAGTGTCTGACCACAAGATGAGCACATCATCGATGTACCTAATCCACAATAACATCTTCGATGTCCATTGTTCCATCTCTTCTGTAAAGACAAATCGCTCCTCCCACCAGCAACAGTGAAGAATAGAATAAAAACAGTGAACACAGTGAACACAGTGACCACAGGATCATTTAAGATAAAAACATCGATATTCCCAACTCAGTACTCACCAGCAGTGTGGCTAAGTGCATGCACATTCAGTGTTGTTGTCTGCTCAACCAAACACACTTCCAGGAGGAATGGAAGTCTAATACAGTGGATCATCAATTCTGTTATATTGCACATTTAGGTGTTACCTCGACAGTGTTCTACACCGAGCTTAGACTCCATTAACTCTATAGAGCCAAGTCAAGAGAAATATATGACTGTGGCTGGATTTTAGATTGGTTTGTCCCTCCCAATTTTGTTTTAGACGCCACAATAAAAGTTATGTTTTATCTTATATATCCGTTTTTGCTCAGTGAATAATTGTTCAAAATTCTAAAACGGCATTTGACATCGATTTATTCTGTGACACTCAAGGAAGAACTGCAAGGTAGAGAGGTTCTACTCACTAAATCCAAGAGAGGCTCCTTGGAAGCTGGATGCATTCTCACAGGTCTGGAGCCAAGATCTGGTATATGCCTTTCCCCCAATCCCGTTGGTAAGCAAGGTTCAGCAGAAGCTATTGATCAGTCCAGCCAGTCTTATCCTGGTCGCACCTTTCTGGCCGAAGAAGAGTTTGTTCCCAATTCTACAGAAGTTAGCAGTGGAACTTCCATTTATTCTTCCCGAGAGGCCAGACCTTCTGCATCAGGGACCAGTCCTGCATCGGAACCCAGAGTTTCTAAAATTGTCAGCCTGGATCCTGAAAGGGACTATCATGTAAGGTAATTAAAACCTTAAAAAATAGTAGGAAAACAGTAACTCATGCCATATATCTTAAAATATGGAAAAAGTTTTGTTCCTGGTCTAAGGATGTGCCTAATCAGGATTCTCCTAATATATATCAAATCCTTGATTTTCTACAGGACGGGTTTGAAAAGGGCCTACTACCTAGCACCTTGAAAGTCCAGGTCTCGGCCCTGAGTGCATTCTATGACACCGCACTAGCAGAACACAGGTGGGTTAAAAGATTTTTCCAGGCCTGTACACGCTTACGTCCTACTGTTAAAGAGTCATCCCCTCAGTGGGATTTACCTTTAGTCTTCGACGCCCTAACTGAGAACTCTTTTGAACCAAATGACTCTAACAACGTGCGTCTCTTGACTTTATAAGACTGCCTTTCTTATAGCTATCACATTGGCTAGAAGGTTAAGTGAGTTGCAAGCCTTGTTTATCTCTGAGGATAGGATTACACTTAAGCTTGACAGAAATTTCTTGCCTGAGGTTGTCTCTAATTTCCACAGGAATCAGGAGATTGTCTTACCAACGTTTTGCCAGCATCCAAGAAGTCCTATGGAGGAGAAATGGCATCTATTGGATGTAAGGCGTACAGTGCTTAATTATCTTGAAGCATCTGTTCCTTGGAGAAAGGATTTAAATCTGTTCATTCAATTTCCAGGAAAACATAAAGGCAAGAAGGCTTCAAAAACCACGATTGGACGATGTATTACTGAGGCCATCAAAGAATGCTACAAGGTCAAAGGTGTTCCCCTACCGCTCTCAGTCAAAGCCCATTCTACTAGGGCTATGTCTACATCTTGGGCAGAGTGAGGGGGAGCCTCTATTGAAGAGATTTGTAAAGCTGCCACATGGAGCTCGAATACTACTTTTGTAAAGCACTATAGACTTAACGTTCTAACTCCCAGAGATCTGGCCTTTGGCCGGAAAGTACTTCGGGCTGTGGTCCCTCCCTGACTGGGCATAATTTGGTATGTCTCCATGGGGCCGTCATGGGGGACAATATGGAAAAAAGGAATTGGTCCTCACCGGTAATTCAGTTTCCATAAGTCCACCATGACGGCCCTATTTTTTTTCCCTCCCACTTGTATAAGGAATTTTGTGTTTTATCTATGTATGTGAAATTAATGTACTGAATAAATTTGAGTTGGATCCTATATCGGTGTAGTTATTTGATAAACACTGGTGAGAGGTTGAGGGTGTGATCTTTAATACTCTCAATTTCCTGTCACTACAGAGGAAGGAGAAGCAACCTCCAGGGGGCCGTCATGGTGGACTTATGGAAACTGAATTACCGTGAGGACTAATTCCTTTTTTCTTCACCCCAAAGAAAAAAGTTTCTTTACAGAGGAAAGGTGGAGCTATAGATGGAGCTATCCCAAAGGTTGAAGAGGAAGAGGGTTCCTACTCGGTTCCAGTAACTCAAGCTCTACCTTTAGAAAGCAATGACGCCAGAGTGGGAGGAAGGCTACTTCATTTCCGTCATTACTGGACCCAAATAACCTCAAATACATGGGTCTTAAGAATTCTGTTAGACGGATACAAGTTAGAACTAAATTCTCTTCCTCCCAGCAATTTAATGGTGACAAATCAACCAACTTAGACATTAACCACTCAATTATGGTAAGAAGTTTTGAAACTCAAGGACATGGATGTGATAACTCCAGTTCCCAAAGAGTCGCAGAGAAGAGGACATTATTCACCTCTATTTCTCATAAAAAAAAGCCAAATGGAACATTCCGTCTGATATTCGACCTGAAAAATCTAAACGGACATATTCTTTGCAGAAAATTCAAGATGGCGACTATTTGCTCGGCCACACTCTTAATTCCGCCGAATGTGTTCTTATGTACCATTTAACTTAAAAGACGCATACTACCATGTGCCAATCTATCCACCATCCCAAAAATTTCTCAGATTCGCAGTTGTGACTCCGGAAGGAGACACCGCTTGCTTGCAATACAAAGCTCTTCCATTCGGGATCTCTTCTGCCCCAAGGACATTTTCAAAAATAATGAAGGAAGTGGTGGCATTCTTAAGATCCAGAAAGGTGTCAATTATTCCATACCTGGACAACTGATATTTGGTCAAAAAGAGCAGGAACTTATCCTACACGGGAATCTAACGATTACTACTCTTCAACATCTGGGTTGGTACATAAACTGGGAAAAATCCAAACTTAACCCCAGCACAGAGACAATATTCCTAGGAACACTTCTAAATACATCTCTACAAACGTCTTTTCTCCCCCGAAAAGATGTCCAGACTCATTCAAAAAACAGCAATATTGTATAATAAGAGAAGCCATGGGAATTCTGTGGCAGATGAAGGCCTGTATCCAATCAGTACAATGGAGTCAGAGCCACATTTAGAGATTCCAGTGCTGGATTTTAGAAGTTTGGGATAAGAACCCACTCCACCTAGACCAAAGAGTCCATTTGCCTCCCCGAGCCAAAATGTTCCTAAATTGGTGGACACAAAGCCCACACTTGGAGAAAGGAATACCCTGGCGTCCATGGCCAGTCAAAGTAATCCAAACAGATGCCAGTCTATCAGGTTGAGGTGCAAGTTTGGGAGACAAACTTCTTCAAGGCCAATGGACTACTTCTATCCAGAATCGCTCTTCAAATTACAGAGAACTGAGAGCAGTTTGGGAAACTTACTCCAGAGCTAGAAAATTGTCATACAAAAATCTATACGGACAATGCTACTACAGTAGCCTACTTGAAACACCAAAGGGACACAAGAAACAAGAAACACCTATATCTTTCGGAAATCTTCTCCTGAGCATGTCCTCTCATTAAAGGCAGAAGAGAACAAAGTTGCAGATTTCTTGAGCCGAAATCGCCTGGATCAGAACGAATGGTGTCTGAACGACAAAGTATTCCAAGAGAGAACTCAGAGTTTGGGTCATCCGAAGATAGATCTATTTGCCACCAACCAACCAACTCCAAAGTGAAATTTCTACTCTCTGGACAGAACTTGGTCAAGCCTTCTAATGGATGCATTCAATCAAGTCTGGAAAGCTCCTCTATTGTATGCCTTTCCTCCTAGTCCAGTGGTTTCCAGAGTGATCCAGAAGATCCGAGCAGACAGGACTACTGTAATCCTAATAGTACCATATTAGCCAAAAAGAACTGGACCTTTGACCAACAACAGATGGATCAGAAGGTTTGTGAAAGCCACGTCTAGGTTGAGACCAAATTATGTACAGAAGACCCTATCATGGGACCTTTCTTTCGTGCTTAAAGGGGTATTCTCATCTGGGCATTCACAATCCGTTTCATTAATCTGCCATATATAAACATTTCTTCAATTGGATGTTATAAAAAAAAAAAAATGTTCCTCTGTGAAGATAATTTCTCATAAATGTAGCCATGTTGTCCCTTAGAAACGAGATGGCTTCCTCGGTTACAACCACCCCACACTCTGGCAGCAGTGGCCAGACATGCGCTATTGAGCCCTGCCTGACCACATGGCTTCAGCGATCATTACCACAGGACGGCTGTGGGACATGTAGTAACTCCCGGACATTTCACATACAAACATTTTTTATTTATTTGTGCAATCCCTCCAGCAGAGGTGTTTGTATCCAGGGACACAGTCTTGTTTCTAAGGGACCATATGACTACATTTATGAGAAATTATCTTCACACAGGAACATTTTTTTCTTTTAATAACATCTTATTGAAGAAATGTATATACATTGCAGATTAACCCCTACGAGACTCAGCCTCTTTTGGCCTTAAAGGGGTATTCCCATCAGGGCATTTACATTTTAATTAAATTCATTTGCCATATGTAAACATTTCTTCAATTGGATGTTAATAAAAAAACAATGTTCCTGTGTGAAGATAATTTGTCATAAATGTAGTCATGTTGTCCCTTTAGAAACCAGATAGCTTCCTCGGATACGACCACGTCACACTCTGGCAACAGTGGCCAGACATGCGCTATAGAGTCCTGCCGGACCACCAGGATTCAGCAATCATTACCACAGGACGGCTGTGCGACGTAGTAACTCCCGGACATTTTATATACAATAACCTTTTGTTTCTTTGTGCACTCAATCCATCTGAGGTGGCCGTAATCGAGGAAGCCATCTCGTTTTTAAGGGACAACGTGACAACATTTATGAGAAATTATCTTCACACAGGAACATTTTTTTTAATAACCTCTAATTGAAGAAATGTTTACATATGGCAGGTTAATGAATCTGAATGTGAGTGCCCAGACGAGAGAATACCCCTTTAAGGACGCGGCTCCATTTTTCAAATCTGCCCTGTGTCACTATAAGTGGTTATAGCGTGGGAACGCTATGAGATTGTTTTCTCATGACACATTGTACTTCAAATTAGTTTAAAAATTTGGATGAAATCTTTTGCGTTTAGTTATGAAAAAAAACAAAATTTGGCAAAAATTTGGAAAAATTCTTTATTTTCAACGTTCTTAATTCTCTACTTTTGATGCAGATAGTCAAAGCACCCAAATAAATTCATAACTTACATTTCCCAAATGTCTGCTTTATGTTGGCATGTTTTTTTAAGATTCCACATATTTTACTAGAATGTTATGAGGCTCAGAATTTAGTTATCATTTTTCACATTTTTTGTAAAATCACCAAAACCCGTATTTAGATGGACCTGCTCAACTTCTAATTGACTGTGAGAGGCCTAAATAATAGCGAGACTCATAAATTACCCCATTACGGAAACTACACCCCTCAATGTATGAAAAACCACTTTTAAGAAGTTTGTTAACCCTTTGTGTTTTATAGGGGTTAAAATGGTTAGGGTTTTTCACAATACACTCATTTTGGGAGGAAAATTAAACATTTACAATGGATTAAATGAGAAAAGGCTCCACAAAGTTTGATACCCAATTTCTCCCGAGTACACCGATACCCTATATGTGGTGGTGACCTGCTGTATGGGCGCACGGCCGGGCATAGAAGGGAAGGAGGCGCCATCAGATTTGCTATGTCACATTGTACAGGCTATAATTTTTTTTCTTTTGTGGACCTATAGGGGATTATTTCTTTTGCCACATGAGATGCACTTTTCTGGTACATTATTTTGGGGCATCTATAGCTAATTGGTGAGATTTAATTAACTCTTTGTTGGTGGAGGAAATGAAAATCATCAATTTTTAGCAAAATTTTTATGTGTTTGCCGTTAACCATACCATAAAAATAGTATATTATTTTTATTCTATGGGTCGCATGGGATTATGAAATACTTCATTTAATATATTTTTATTTTTTTCCATTTTTTTACTGAATAAAAATATAATTTGGCAAAATTGTTGTTAATTATAGCATCACTGTCTTTATATGCATAACTTTTATATTTTTCACCTCACACAATTGTTTTAAGGGCTTATTTTTTTGCGAGAATGATTGTTCTTTTTAGTGGTCTTATTTAGATTGCGTAACTTTTTAAAATCACTTTTAGAGCATTTTTTTAAAGGGCATTAATAAAAAATCATCATTTTTTTTCAGAGTTTTTGAGGTTGTTTTTTACGGGGTTCACTTTGCAGATCTAATAACGATTCTGTTTTATTATACAGATGTTACGGACGCAGGGATACCAATAGGAGGGGGTTTTGTGTATTTTACAATTGTACTGAATAAAAACTAATTGGAGAAAATCTTGTTCATTTTAGCATCACCATCTTTCATATGCATAACTTTTTTATTTTTTGGCTGACAAATCTGGTTAGGGGCTTATTTTTGCGAGAAGAATTGTTCTTTTTAGTGGGCTTATTTTAGAGTGCATACAATTATTAAATCAATTTTTAGAGCTTTTTTTTATAGGGTATAATTAAAAATTATCTTTTTTTGGAACGTTTTTGCTTTTTTTTTTTTCTCCAGCGTTTTACCGTGCGGGTCCAGTAACGATTGTTTTATTATGCAAATTGTCACGGACCGCGGCAATACCAATATGCGGGGGTTTTATGTTTTTTTTTTTTTTTTATATACTTTATTAGTGTTTTTATGGGAAAGTGACATTTTAGGGGCTTATATTTTTATGTATTTATTTTTATTATATAAGTGTAGTGTTGAGTGTTTTGCATGTTTTTACTTATCAGGCAGCCCCCGGTTACGTCACGATAGGGTCTGGAGGGTTGTTCTTAAGTTGAATTTGTATGTAAGTCGAAACTGATATTTTTATAATTGTAGATCCATACGGGGAAGACCCTTACATCGCGAGTGTTACAGCGCCGGTGTCAGCTGTACTAGACAGTTGACAACCGCTGCTTCTGGCACCGGCCTCCGTTCGTGACCTGGTGCCAGAAGCAGCGGTTGAGATGCCTTAGAGATGCCTCAACCCATCTTCATCTTCTTTATGCAGATCACCATCTGGCAATAAGTCCAGACCTTACTCCAGTTGGGGGCCTCTAAGAGTTCACATGGATAGACAGGAACAGGGGTCTATTCCCCTTAATCACCGTAAGAAAAACCCAATGGCCGAACCGCCTCATCATAATTTTAAAGTGGCTAAACCATTTCATTGTCTACAGATGCTTCAAAATGGAGTTGGTATCCCCCTCATAAACCCAAATTCCTTTATGTGCACCACATATCTCTAGGACATGTATTATCATGTTCAATCCATCCTTCCTCTCAGAAATTCTTGAGATTTTCTGTCATATCCTTGGAAGGAGGGAAATTCACAATTTAGCGGGGTTTCATTTGGGTTTTCTCCAAACTGATGATAGAGGTGGTTGCTTTCCTAAGAAATCGGAATCTATCTATTGTCCCATACTTTGATTTCCTGATTATAGCCAGATCTAAACCAGATCTATAAGGTCTCAGTTTTAAAACAATTTCTACACTCACACAAACTAGGCGGATGATCAAATTCCAGAAGTGAAACCTATCACCACTTAATCAGATAAGATTCCTAGAAGTAATTCTGGACTTGTGGTCGTCAAACTTCTTTTTTTCCAAAGGACAAGAAGGACACAACATCAGACATATAATACACTCTTTCAGAGAAAACCCAAGATCTCCATCCGTTCAGCAATGAAACTTCTAGGACAGCTGGTATCGCAGCCATATCCTGGTGCCAGAACAGTACCAAGACCAATTGTGGCTAGCTTGTGCAGGCTGCTTAATCTGTAGGCACTAATATATATATATGAATTATTACCAGGATTCTACAAAATTCGATCCTATTATCTTGGGAAATGACTCCAGGGGACCTAGAAAGGAAGATTCGATCCCCTTAAAAGTGAGAGAAGACCTTCTTTGGTGGGTGAAGACGGAAAATCTAGGAAAAGAGGTTCCCTGGATTCAACAAACCCCTGTAACCATCCAGACGATTGCAAGCAAGTCTGGATGGGGTGCTTGCTTCCAGGACTATCTGGTTCAGGGTCAATGGCCACAAAAGTATCAGAATGAAGTCTTCTAACTACAGAGAATTATGAGTAGTGTAGAGACATTGAAATCCAACAAGACCCATCTAAAAAAAGCTCATATGTTATACTATTCAACAACATCGGCACAGTATCATATCTGAAGAGACAGCGGGAACCATATCTACTGTCACATAGAAAATTCTTGTGAGGCAAAAACAATTGTTTCTCCCTATCAGCTACTCTTCTCTGGGGAATAGAGAAGTAACAACAGATTTTCTAAGCAGGAAGGCGCTCCTTCCAAACGAATGGTGTGCCTGAAATAAGAGATCTTCAACCAACTTATATCCATATGGGGTCATCTCATAACCTGTTTGCTACAAGGGAAAACAGGAAGTGCAAACTTTTTTATTTTCTAGATGCAAGAGAACAGTGTCAGTCGGGTGCCTTCAGCCATCCTTGGAATCAGCACTAGCCTATGCCTTTCCCCCAATTCCCCTGATTCAAAGGAACTATGGAAGATCTATCTAGACAGTACAATACAGGAACCTTATCTAAAAATACTGACGATAGAATTATAATAACACTTGACCCTCTTCTTCAGAAGGTGATCTGGAACTTCCACAGGAATCAATATATGTCCTTCTGTTTTTGTGATAATCCACCCTCATCCAGGGAGACTGAGTGGCACACACTTGACGTAAGACTCATTAGAGGCTTATTTACGAAGGTTCCCGCAGATTGCACTTTCGTTGGATTTTGGGGATTTGCACCTAGGACAGGATATAGAAGGGGATTTTGGCGCACGCAATCGGATTTGGCGCAGCAGAAACCGACTTTCATGGGACACAAATAGGCGGGGTGGGCGTTCGGTCGGACGATCCAAATGATTCAGACAAACCGTGGGATATTTAACTTTAAATTGTGTCGCAAGAATGCACCTACAACTTCGGACAATGTATAGTGGGAGAAAGATGGGAAACGCGGCGACTTGACGGGAGAAACAAACACATTCAGAAATCAGGCGCACGATCTTATTAAATCGGGCACAGTGCATTGTCGTTGGACAATGCACTTTCGGGAAATCCTCCGGAACCGGGTAAGTAAATGTGCCCTATTGTGTTAAGATACCTTCAATCCACTGAAACTTGGTGTGTGGATAATAATCTTTGTTCAATTACAGGGATCTAACAAGGGGAAAAAGACAGCCAAGATTACTATCGCTGGATCATATATGCAGAGCTGCATATACCAAACACCAAACACTGTCTAAACATTATAGACCGCGACCTTCCAAAAAATAAGACTTGGCTTTCGAAAAGAAAGTTCTTCAATTGATTTATCCCACCCTAACTTATCATCTCATTGGATAAGTCTCCAGGTGGCCGTCATGGGGGACTTGGTGAAAATTCAGATTTAGTACCTAACAGTAAATCAGTTTCCACTAGTCCACCATGACGGCTTATTATATCCCTCCTAGAACTCCTTTTTTGAATTTATAAATTTTTTGAAATTATTATTCTTGTAGATAGGACCCTCATGCCTATTGTTCTGTATGTATGTATTACCACTCTGTGTGATGAGTTGTACACCTCTCCCCCCAGCTAAAATCATCCTGGCTAAAAGATAAACTAATTCACACCTCTTCAAGGGTAAATGTTTCCTACTGTTAAAGTTATTAATGCCAGACTTTCTGTCATCAAGTGCTTTGTTCCTATTTCATGTCTGTTAAAAGAGACTGCTTAGATCTGCCAAAGCCAGACATGGGTAACAATTTTTTTGTCAATTAATCTGCGATCAGCATCCTTCAATGTTGAAGAGCCCCATGGATTTGCGGGAGTTACAATCTAATACAATAAGTATTAGACAATGTCTCAAGATTTATAGTGGTGTTTGATATGCCTAGATTTGTAAATGCATGTTGGGAATGCGCAGGACAATTTTCTCATTAGGGGGCCCCAGGGAAGAAGATTATGATATTATGAATTAGGAATATTGTGCCCCAATGTAGCAACTTGCTGGGGGTACACACACCCTGACACATGGCGAAGAGGGCGAGTTTGGTCCATAGGAGCCACCACTAGCATCTACATGCAGGCCATTTCACAAGGCTTCAGCCAACGTTTGCAGACCTGTCCAGGATTTAATTTTTCTCCTCAGGGATATATTGCAAGAGGTTGGTTCTTTTATTTTATGCCTTTGTTTATTTTTAAAGTTTTGCTTTTAGTAGGACTGTTTATTGCAAATTGTCTGATCCTATAAGCATTGGCAACCTTACATAGTACACTGTCTTAACCCCTAAGGATGCAGGTTGTTTTACACTCAGTCTTTCTCGCTCTCCCCTTCAAAGAAAACCAAACTTTAATTTTAGTGTGTACAGGCTGTGGGAGGGCTTATTTTGTACGTACAATGTTACTTTCATTTGATGTTTATTTATTTCCAGGCCGTGTGTACTGGGACGAAGAAAAAAAAAAATTGAAAAAAAAGAACATTGGGGGTCAGTTTTTAAAAATTTTACTCTGCGCTCCAAATAACACTCTGCTTTAATTCTTGGTTCGGGTACAATCGTGGTGATATCAAATTTATAATACATTTACATTAAGTTTTAATACCATTTTAAAAATTAAACGACTGTGTACGAAAAAGAAAAATAAAAAATACTATTAACGTTTCATACTTGGTGCAGAGCTGTGTGATGTGTCATTTTTTTTTTTTGTGAAATGAACGGACGTGTTTCATTGCTATATTTTGAGGGACTGTGTTACATTTGATAACTTTTTATACATTTTTTTATGCATGTAATAAGTGTAAAAGTCGCGTTTCAGACATTTGGGTGCCATTTCCCGTTTTGGAGGTCACGCTGGCAATAACCGTTTTATATTTTGATTGCACATTGTGCGACGCGGCGTGGATACCTATTGTGTTCGTGATTTTTTTATGTTTTTATTATGTTTTATATCAGTTTCTAGGGGAAGGGGAGTGATTAAATTTTTTATATTTTAGTAATTTCTCATGAAGTCCCAGGTGTCATGGACCCGATCGCCGCACCCCGATGACGTTGGGGGAGGGCGACGACGTGGCGCCACTGCGGCAAGAGAGCGGTTAACACCCGCGATCAATGCAAGCACAACTGCGGCAATAGCGATGGGTCTTTGCTGCAATATGCCATCTCTGATAGAAAGAGGGCTCCTGAGCGTGACCCTCTTTACACCCTCCATAGCTTCGGTGAATATATCCATCACAGAGCGTGAAGGGGTTAATAAGTTATTCTTATTGGTTCTGTGTGTTCCCATGCCTTTCGAGAGGTGAATTACCACTAAGCGGTTGACCTGTGAGTGTATGTGTGCTAGCAGTTAGCACCAAAACCCTGTGTGTGTTCATCTACAGCTAGATGAGTGTGTATCTGGGTATATGTGTACATCCCTGTTGAAGGCAACCCGTAGCGATAAGTAACGGCAGAGACGTATTTGTTGTTGTTGCTGCCTTTGGCACTGTCAGGCTTGGTCCCCTATTGGAGCCATACAACCAAACTCCTCTACATAACCCCAGCAAGTTATGGAAGAGAGCAACGCTGGACCAAGGACGGCTCTCTCCAGGATCCACTGCTAGCATAACATTCAAACTGCTTCAGGCTGTGTTCACACGATGCGTTTGCCCTTTACATGTGATGAATCATTTTGTCCAATACATTTTGTTAGTAGCATTATGCATGTGACATTGCTAGTCATCACTAGTAATGATAAAGATGGAACACATATTTCTACTTGCAGACCCATATTGTTTGCAATTTGATGGTTTTTTTTCCCAATGCATTTAACCCCTTAAGGACGCAGCCATTTTGTAGCTTAAGGCTCAGCCGATTTTTTGGATTCGGACCTTGCTTCGCTTTATATGGTTATAATTTGAACACTGTTACTTATCAAAACGATCTGAATTGTTTTTTTTCCCCACGTGTTGTATTTTCTTTTAGTGGTAAATTTTGGTGATAAGTTTTTGCGTTTATTACAAAAAAAAGAAAAATATGATAAATTTTTAGAAAAATTTGCCCATTTTCGAATTCTAAATCATTGCGTTTTCAGCAGATAGATTTACACCCTAAATAAGTTGCTGAATAACATTCCCATTTGTCTAACTTACTTTTCATAATTTCTGAATGTTTGGTAATTTATTTTGATGTCACGCGGCTTACAAATAGAATAGCGATTTTCAGGATTTTCAGAATTGACTATTTTGGGATAATACAGTTTGCTTTGATGAAATTTTACTATTTAGCACTCAAAACCCCCTATATAACCAACCCATTTTCAATCTGCACCCCTCAAGCTATCAGAAACAGCTTTTACGAAGATGTTTAACCCCTTGAGATCTTCTAGTAAGTGAATTCAAAATTGCGGGTGAAATTTAGAATGGTCAATTTTTGTCGGTTATACGTTATTTAGCCCTAACATTTACACATTTCCAAATAAAAAAGAGACAGAAAACCCACCATACAATTTGTTCTGCAATTTCTACCTGAGTACAAAGACCCCCCACATGTGGCCCCGTACTTGTTTTATGGGGGCCACAGGTGTCAGGAGGGAAGGAGGGCGCTGCAGATGCCAGGATTTTAGTTTCCTCATTGGCCCCTTTTGAAGGCTATAAAATTTCGCTTTTTCGTTATGGGGGGCCATGTGATGCATTTTCTTTTGTTGGGATGAGATGCTTTTTCCATTGTTACCATTTTGGGGTTGGTACCACCTATTGTTGAAAATTTAGGAACGTTTTTGAGGGCAGGAGTAAGAAAAGCATCAATGTCGTACTGGATTTTTACTTTATTTTTTTTGGTGTTCACCGTATAGACTAATAATCATGTTATCTTTATTCTATGGGTTGATACGATTACGGGGATACCAGACATGAATATATTTCTTACGTTTTACATAATTTGTCAAACAAAAACCCTAATGTGGGAAAAAAGATACTTTATGTATTGCCGTCTCCAAGTGGCATAACATTGTTACTTTTTTGCCTACGTGCTGGTCGATGGCGTGTTTTTTGAGGGAACATGTTGTACTTGCACCAGTATCATGTCTGAGTACATATGGTTTTTTGATCGCATTTTATGCATTTTTTGGGATTGAAAATGTAAAAATCATAATTTTTGGAGGGTTTTATACCAGTTTTTTTTAACGGCGTTTATGGGGGGTTCACTAATGATTACTTTTATCTACGGGTTGTTACGCGACGCGGTGAACTATATATGTGGGTTTTGTGTTATGATTTTAGACTTTTTTTGAGTTATATGTCTCTTTATATGTTGGGAGTTTGGGGCATTTTAGTGATTTATGTACTTTATTTTTTATTGAATAACTTTTTTTTTTCACTTTTATACCTGGGACAATAACAAGCAATCATCTGATTGCTTCTCATGATAATATCTGCAATACTGGTATTGCAGAGTATTATCGTGTCAGCCTATACATTGCATAGGCTGCACTGTGCCAGTAAGATGACGTCACAGACGCCATCTTACTGGCAATTCTTGCAAAGTACTCTGGGGTCCAGATCGGACCCCAGAGTGCTATAGCAACGATCGGCACGCCCCCCGAAAACGGTTCGGGGGGGGCGATCGTGGGGGGAAAGACCCCCCAGATGCATGTTAGATGCCGCGGTCGCGCTGACCGCGGATTTAAACGGGTTAAGCACCCGCGATTGGAGACAACTGCGATCGCGGGTGTTACACTGGGGTGCCGGCTATTAGTTACAGCCGGCACCCGTGGTTTCCCGATGCCGGTTCGGTCTCTGATCCCAGAGCCGACGGCATAAGCGCCCGTGGGGATATTCCCCACTGAGAGCTAAGTCACTCGCGCTCCGTGGCGGATATATCCGCCACTGAGAGCTAAGTCACTGCGCTCCGTGGCGGATATATCCGCCACGGAGCGTGAAGGGGTTAAACTCCGCATCAAAATGCAGCCACAGCTTAGTCTTCCTAAATGTAATTTAATGTAATTTACTTCAGCACACTGGGTTTCTATCAATCGCGTCTGTGTCTACACTGAAACTGTTGGGATTGGGAATGTGCACCACTTGTTTTGCATTGTGAGAAACTCCTCCCCACTCTGCATGAATTGCGTTCCTAAATGTAAATCAAGTGCAGCACGGGAACTTAAGTGTGCCCACTAAGCCTAGCCCCACTATGCTATTCTATTGACCTACTAATATATTCAGTGGCATCCATAATTAAAGGGAACCTGTCAGCACATTTGTACAGTCACAGCCAGTGACAGGTTCCTATAGAGCCCTAGTAACTAACTGACCCCTTCTTTTAGCTAAAAATTGTTTTGCTTTCATCCACATAAATCACCTTTTATCTTATATTACCTGGCATCAGTGGGAGGGTTGTCCTGCTTGGCGGGCCCCTCCCATCTAATCCTCCCCAAGCCTTATGCCACCTTACTGGTCACAGTTAATGTCATGTGACCAGAGTGACGTCATCTCAGGTACTTTAATCTCAGGTACTGTATGTGACCACATTAAGTCACAGCAGCCTCCATGGACTCCTCTCCATACATGTGTATCAGTTTTGCTTTATAAGAAGGTGAAAGACCTGCAATGATGTCACTCTGGTCTCATGCCATAAATGTAACACAAGGCACTGTGTAAAAACAAATTGACACAATATTTCCCACATGTATGTAGAGCTTTATTTGTCTGTAGTTGAATATTAGCAGAAAGTCCCTAAGTACAAGAAGGCAGAGCAGTGATTTGAAGAGACAAAGAACTGGGGGTATGGCTCACTGCCAGCCTGGGGGAGAGAAGAGTCACAAAGACCAGAGATGAGTCAGAAAAGCTAATTTGCATATCAGGGCCTCACTGGCAGCTAATTTTAGGTGATATGGGGTGGACTTGTAACCTTTTATCAGCAGGCATTGTTAGTCAGGGGTGTCAAATTCTGGTGACAGGTCCGTTTTTAAATGAGTTGTCCAAGCTGGGGGTGGTTGCGTAAAAACAAGAAATTAATTTTACTTGCCTTTCCCCGACCTACCCCTTCACTACGGTCCAGCACTGTGCCTCCCATCACACATGTCAAGGACACAATTGCTTCATATAGAGTTTGCTTAGGTCTTCTCATGTTTCCTCAGTTCTATAGATACAGGATCCCAGAGGTTTTCTCCTAAAGATCATCCTTTCATCAGATACCACCAGGGATCGGGGAGAAGGACAGAGAGCAGGTGCGGCCGGATCCTGGAGCTCACCCTGGAGATGATTCTTGATAACCGAGGAGGTGAGAGTCTCCCTGACACGTCTCTTATCTCTAGGAATCAGCGGAAATGACTGGAGAGGTGAAGGATTTTAGGTAGGAATCGATGTATTTGTTGGTGGAGGAAATGAAAATCATCAATTTTTAGCAAAATTTTTATGTGTTTGCCGTTAACCATACCATAAAAATAGTATATTATTTTTATTCTATGGGTCGCCATGATTATGAAAATACTTCATTTATATATATTTTTTATTTTTTCCCATTTTTTTTACTGAATAAAAATATAATTTGGCAAAATTGTTGTTAATTATAGCATCACTGTCTTTCATATGCATAACTTTTATATTTTTCACCTCACAAATCTGTTTAAGGG
Source organism: Engystomops pustulosus (assembly GCA_019512145.1). Lineage (NCBI taxonomy): Eukaryota > Metazoa > Chordata > Amphibia > Anura > Leptodactylidae > Engystomops > Engystomops pustulosus. The sequence goes on along the minus strand of WNYA01000012.1, from coordinate 2,252,190 downwards.
CTTATTTTTTGCGAGAATGATTGTTCTTTTTAGTGGTCTTATTTTAGATTGCGTAACTTTTTAAAATCACTTTTTAGAGCATTTTTTTAAAGGGCATTAATAAAAAATCATCATTTTTTTTCAGAGTTTTTTGAGGTTGTTTTTTACGGGGTTCACTTTGCAGATCTAATAACGATTCTGTTTTATTATACAGATTGTTACGGACGCAGGGATACCAAATAGGAGGGGGTTTTGTGTATTTTATTCAATTGTACTGAATAAAAACTAATTTGGAGAAAATCTTGTTCATTTTAGCATCACCATCTTTTCATATGCATAACTTTTTTATTTTTTGGCTGACAAATCTGGTTAGGGGCTTATTTTTTGCGAGAAGAATTGTTCTTTTTAGTGGGCTTATTTTAGAGTGCATACAATTATTTAAATCAATTTTTAGAGCTTTTTTTTATAGGGTATTAATTAAAAATTATCTTTTTTTGGAACGTTTTTGCTTTTTTTTTTTTTTCTCCAGCGTTTACCGTGCGGGTCCAGTAACGATTCTGTTTTATTATGCAAATTGTCACGGACGCGGCAATACCAAATATGCGGGGGTTTTATGTTTTTTTTTTTTTTTTATACTTTATTAAGTGTTTTTATGGGAAAGTGACATTTTAGGGGCTTATATTTTTATGTATTTATTTTTTATTTATTATAATGTGTAGTGTTTAGTGTTTTTGCATGTTTTTACTTATACAGGCAGTCCCCGGGTTACGTACAAGATAGGGTCTGGAGGTTTGTTCTTAAGTTGAATTTGTATGTAAGTCGAAACTGTATATTTTATAATTGTAGATCCATACGGGGAAGACCCTTACATCGCGAGTGTTACAGCGCGGTGTCAGCTGTACTAGACAGTTGACAACCGCTGCTTCTGGCACCGGCTCCGTTCGTGACCTGGTGCCAGAAGCAGCGGTTGAGATGCCTTAGAGATGCCTCAACCCATCTTCATCTTCTTCTATGCAGATCACCATCTGGCAATAAGTCCAGACCTTACTCCAGTTGGGGGCCATCCTAAGAGTTCCCATGGATAGACAGGAACAGGGGTTCTATTCCCCCTTAATCACCGTAAAGAAACCCAATGGCCCGAACCGCCTCATCATAAATTTTAAAGTGGCTAAACCATTTCATTGTCTACAGATGCTTCAAAATGGAGTTGGTATCCCCCTCATAAACCCAAATTCCTTTATGTGCACCACATATCTCTAGGACATGTATTATCATGTTCCAATCCATCCTTCCTCTCAGAAATTCTTGAGATTTTCTGTCATATCCTTGGAAGGGGAAATTCACAATTTCAGCTGGGTTTCATTTGGGTTTTCTCCAAACTGATGATAGAGGTGGTTGCTTTCCTAAGAAATCGGATCTATCTATTGTCCCATACTTTGATTTCCTGATTATAGCCAGATCTAAACCAGATCTTATAAGGTCTCAGGTTTTAACAATTTCTACACTCACAAAACTAGGCTGGATGATCAAATTCCAGAAGTGAAACCTATCACCACTTAATCAGATAAGATTCCTAGAAGTAATTCTGGACTTGTGTCGTCAAACTTCTTTTTTTCCACAGGACAAGAAGGACAACATCAGACACCTCATACAGTCTTTCAGGAGAAAACCCAAGATCTCCATCCGGTCAGCAATAAAACTTCTAGGACAGCTGGTATCGCAGCCATATCCTGGTGCCAGAACAGTACCAAGACCAATTTGGCTAGCTTTGTGCAGGGCTGCTTAATCTGTAGGCACTAATATATATATATGAATTATTACCAGGATTCTACAAAATTCGATCCTATTATCTTGGGAAATGACTCCAGGGGACCTAGAAAGGAAGATTCATATCCCCTTAAAAGTGAGAGAAGACCTTCTTTGGTGGGTGAAGACGGAAAATCTAGGAAAAGAGGTTCCCTGGATTCAACAACCCCTGATAACCATCCAGACGATTGCAAGCAAGTCTGGATGGGGTGCTTGCTTCCAGGACTATCTGGTTCAGGGTCAATGGCCACAAAGTATCAGAATGAAGTCTTCTAACTACAGAGAATTATGAGTAGTGTAGGAGACATTGAAATCCAACAAGACCCATCTAAAAAAAGCTCATATGCTTATACTATTCAACAACATCGGCACAGTATCATATCTGAAGAGACAGCGGGAACCATATCTACTGTCACATAGAAAATTCTTGTGGGCAGAAAACAATTGTTTCTCCCTATCAGCTACTCTTCTCTGGGGAATAGAGAATGTAACAACAGATTTTCTAAGCAGGAAGGCGCTCCTTCCAAACGAATGGTGCCTGAAATAAGAGATCTTCAACCAACTTATATCCATATGGGGTCATCCTCTTATAGACCTGTTTGCTACAAGGGAAAACAGGAAGTGCAAACTTTTTTATTTTCTAGATGCAAGAGAACAGTGTCAGTCTGGGTGCCTTCAGCCATCCTTGGAATCAGCCACTAGCCTATGCCTTTCCCCCAATTCCCCTGATTTCAAAGGAACTATGGAAGATCTATCTAGACAGTACAATACAGGAACCTTATCTAAAAATACTTGACGATAGAATTATAATAACACTTGACTCTCTCTTTCTTCAGAAGGTGATCTGGAACTTCCACAGGAATCAATATATTGTCCTTCTGTCTTTTTGTGATAATCCACCCTCATCCAGGGAGACTGAGTGGCACACACTTGACGTAAGACTCATTAGAGCTTATTTACGAAGGGTCCCGCAGATTGCACTTTCGTTGGATTTTGGGGATTTGCACCGCTAGGACAGGCATATAGAAGGGGATTTTGGCGCACGCAATCGGATTTTGGCGCAGCAGAACCGACTTTCATGGGACACAAATAGGCGGGGTGGGCGTTCGGTCCGACGATCCAACTGATTCAGACAAACCGTGGGATTTAACTTTAAAATTGTGTCGCAAGACATGCACCTACAACTTCGACAATGTATAGTGGGAGAAAGATGGTGAACTGCGGCGGACTTGATCGGAGAAACAACACATTCAGGAAATCAGGCGCACGATCTTATTAAATCGCGGCACAGTGCATTGTCGTTGGACAATGCACTTTCGGGAAATCCTCCGGACCGGGTAAGTAAATGTGCCCTATTGTGTTAAGATACCTTCAATCCACTGAAACTTGGTGTGTGGATAATAATCTTTGTTCAATTACAGGGATCTAACAAGGGGAAAAAGACAGCCAAGATTACTATCGCTGGATCATATATGCAGAGCTGCATATACCAAACACCAAACACTGTCTAAACATTATAGACCGGACCTTCCAAAAAATAAGGACTTGGCTTTCGAAAAGAAAGTTCTTCAATTGATTTATCCCACCCTAACTTATCATCTCATTGGATAAGTCTCCAGGTGGCCGTCATGGGGGACTTGGTGAAAATTCAGATTTAGTACCTAACAGTAAATCAGTTTCCACTAGTCCACCATGACGGCTTATATATTCCCTCCCTAGAACTCCTTTTTTGAATTTATAAATTTTTGAAATTATTTTATTCTTGTAGATAGGACCCTCATGCCTATTGTTCTGTATGATTATGTTACCACTCTGTGTGATGAGTTGTACACCCTCTCCCCCCAGCTAAAATCATCCTGGCTAAAAGATAAACTAATTCACACCTCTTCACAAGGGTAAATGTTTTCCTCTGTTAAATGTTAATTAATGCAGACTTTCTGTCATCAAGTGCTTTGTTTCCTATTTCATGTCTGTAAAATGACTGCTTAGAATATGCCAAAGCCAGACATGGGTCACAATTTTTTTGTCAATTAATCTGCGATCAGCATCCTTCAATGTTAGAAGAGCCCCATGGATTTCGGAGTTAGCAATCTAATACAATAAGTATTAGACAATCGTCTCAAGATTTCATAGTGGTGTTTGATATGCCTAGATTTGTAAATGCATGTTGGGAAATGCGCAGGACATATTTTCTCATTAGGGGGCCCCAGGGAGAAGATATGATATTATGAATTAGGAATATGTCCCCAATGTAGCAACTTGACCTGGGGGTAGCCACACCCCTGACACATGGCGAAGAGGGCGGATTTGGTCCATAGGAGCCACCACTAGCATCTACTCAGGGCCAATTTCACAAGGTTCAGCCAACGTTTGCAGACCTGTCCAGGATTTCATTTTTTTTCTCCTTCAGGGATATATTCGCAAGAGGTTGGTTTTTCTTTTATTTTATGCCTTTTTTATTTTTAAAGTTTTGCTTTTATGTAGAATGTTTATTTCATAATTTCTGTATCCTATAAGCATTGCACCTTTACATAGTACACTGTTCTTTAACCCCTTAAGGATGCAGGGTTTTTACACTCATTTCTCGCTCTCCTCCTTCAAAAAACCCATAACCTTTTAATTTTTATGTGTACAGAGCTGTGGGAGGGCTTATTTTGTGCGTAACAAATTTTACTTTCCTTTGATGTTATTTATTATTCCAGGCCGTGTACTGGGAAGCAAGAAAAAAATTGAAAAAAAGAACATTGTGGGGTCAGTTTTTACAAATTTTACTCTGCGCTCCAAATAACACTTCTGCTTTATTCTTTGGTTCGGTACAATCGTGGTGATATCAAATTTATAATACATTTACATTAAGTTTTAATACATTTTCAAAAATTAAACGACTGTGTACGAAAAAGAAAAAAAATAGCTATTAACGTTTTCATACTTTGGTGCAGAGCTGTGTGATGTGTCATTTTTTTTTTTTGTGAAATGAACGGACGTTTTCATTGCTAATATTTTGAGGACTGTGTTACATTTTGATAACTTTTTATTACATTTTTTTTAATGCCATGTAATAAGGTGTAAAAGTCGCGTTTCAGACATTTGGGTGCCATTTCCCGTTTTGGAGGTCACCGCTGGCAATAACCGGTTTTATATTTTGATTGCACATTTTGCGACGCGGCGATACCTATTGTGTCTGTGATTTTTTTACTGTTTTTATTATGTTTTATATCAGTTCTAGGGGAGGGGGAGTGATTTAAATTTTTTATATTTAGTAATTTCTCATGAAGTCCCGAGGCTGTCATGGCAACCGATCGCCGCCCCCCGATGACGTTCGGGGGAGCGACGATCTGGCGCCCATGCGGCAAGAAGAGGTTAACACCCGCGATCAATGCAAGCACCAACTGCGGCAATAGCGATGGGTCTTTGCTGCAATATGCCATCTCTGTATAAAGAGGGCTCTGAGCGTGAGCCCTCTTCATACACCCTCCATAGCTCTCGGTGAATATATCCATCACAGAGCGTGAAGGGGTTAATAAGTTATTCTTATTGGTTCTGTGTGTTCCCATGCCTTTCGAGAGGTGAATTACCACTAAGCGTGTTGACCTGTGAGTGTATGTGTGCTAGCAGTTAGCACCAAACCCTGTGTGTGTTCATCTACAGCTAGATGAGTGTGTATCTGGGTATATGTGTACATCCCTGTTGTAGGCAACCCGTAGCGATAAGTAACGGCAGAGACGTATTTAGTGTTGTTGCTGCCTTTGGCACTGTCAGTGCTTGGTCCCCTATTGGAGCCATCAACCAAACTCCTCTGAACATAACCCCCAGCAAGTTACTGGAAGAGAGCAACGCTGGACCAAGGACGGCTCTCTCCAGTGATCCACTGCTAGCATAACATTCAAACACTGCTTCAGGCTGTGTTCACACGATGCGTTTGCCTTTACATGTGATGAATCATTTTGTCCAATACATTTTGTTAGTAGCAGTATGCATGTGACATTGCTAGTCATCACTATTAATGATAAAAGATGGAACACATATTTCTACTTGCAGAACACATATGTGTTTGCAATTTGATGCGTTTTTTTCCCAATGCATTTAACCCCTTAAGGACGCAGCCATTTTGTAGCTTAAGGCTCAGCCCGATTTTTTGGATTCGGACTTGCTTCGCTTTATATGGTTATAACTTTTGAACACTGTTACTTATCAAAACGATTCTGAGATTGTTTTTTTTCCCCACGTGTTGTATTTCATTTTAGTGGTAAATTTTGGCTGATAAGTTTTGCGTTTATTTACAAAAAAAAAGAAAATATGATAAATTTTTAGAAAAATTTGCCATTTTCGAAATTCTAAATCATTGCGTTTTCAGGCAGATAGATTTACCACCTAAATAAGTTGCTGAATAACATTTCCCATTTGTCTACTTTACATTTTCATAATTTCTGAAATGTTTGGATAATTTATTTTGATGTCACGCGGCTTACAAATAGAATAGCGATTTTCAGGATTTTCAGAATTGACTATTTTGGGGATAAATACAGTTTTGAATGAAATTTTACATATTTAGCATCAAAACCCCCTATATAACCAACCCATTTTCAAATCTGCACCCCTCAAGCTATCAGAAACAGCTTTTACGAAGATTGTTAACCCCTTGAGATCTTCATAGTAATTGAATCAAAATTGCGGTGAAATTTAGAATGGTCAAATTTTGTCGGTTATACGTTCATTTAGCCCTAAAATTTACACATTTCCAAAATATAAAAAGAGAAAACCCACCATATGTGTCCCGATGCCGGTTCGGCTCTGATCCAGAGCCGAGCCGGCATAAGCGCCGTGGCGGATATATCCGCCACTGAGAGCTAAGTCACTGCGCTCCGTGGCGGATATATCCGCCACGGAGCGTGAAGGGGTTAAAAAATAAATTAGGGCCAAGGCCCTCTAAGGATGTCTACCCAAACTGGCTTATGGGGTAAAAACCATACTGGGAGCTTCCCCTGTCGGTCGTGTATCAACTGTTCTTATTTGACTAAAGGTGAAAACCTGCATAATGCATAATGGCAAATCCTTTAAAATAAGACACTCTTTGGATTGCAACAGTGATCATGTTATTTATTTATGAAAATGTCCGTGTGGACTTGCTTATGTTGGTGAAACAACCTTGGACTTTAAGACCAGGTTTTGCCAACATAGGTATTCCATAAGAAAAATACACTTTTTTGAAGAGGGACATTTGAGGCACAACCAAAATTAACTCTCATTGACCATGTACCCCAATTACGCCGAGGTGGCAACAGAGAAAAACTGCTACTTAAGAAAGAATTACGTTGGATTTATGAATTGAACACCCTAAGACAGTGATGGCAAACCTTTTAGTGACCGAGTGCCCAAATTACAACTAAGACCCACTTATTTATCGCAAAGTGCCAAAACGTCGCTGTCTATTTCTCCATGGAGGAGTGGGAGTATATAGAAGGATACAAGGACCAGTACAAGGACATCATGATGGCGAAGGGTCCACCAGGGATGGATCAGGACAGAGAACAGATGACGGCCAGGATCCTGGAGCTCACCTGGGAGATCATCTACTTTATAACCGGAGATGTGAGAGAGAACTCTTAGAATACATGCACACAGCCTTTGTTTTAACAGCTAGCACATATCCTTGATTACTTTTATGGGCTTATAAGCATTTCAATGAATTCCATGAGTTGACTGGCTGAGCCACATATGACAGCATGTCTTATTCCTACCTGAGTTTTCACAAAGCAAAGTTCACTTGCATTTGACACTTCAGAAACAAATGTTGGTCTATTGGACCGTTGTTTGCATTCTGTGAAACTGCACTCGTCATATGGTAGCCTGATCTCTGGGAATAAAACAGATAAACGACTGGGGAGGTGAAGGATTCTTAGGATCTATGTAGTGATCAGTGTCTCCCCATATGGACCCAGAGCCCCATCACCGAGCCTCCACCTCATTCACTGATACCTGAGCAGAAGATCCTAGAACTTATCTCCAGGATCACTGAGCTGTTGAGCGGAGAGGTGAGCGCTGCCGGGAATGCTGGGACATTGTACAATTATCCCTTGTTCAAGATACTTAAGGTACTCTTTCACTTATACATCGCATTGTTTAACTGTCAGTCTATCATGCAATTTTGTTAAATCTTTAGGCTTGCTGATATCAGTGGTCCCACGATTGGGAATATGGAGGCACATGGCGTGGAGATATCAGTGGTCCCACGATTGGGAATATGGAGGCACATGGCGTGGAGGCTTCAAGCCTGGACCTCATATCCTTGAACCCTGTAAGTGGGGTCATTTAGGGATAGGGTGGTGGGTCACCCACATATCCCCATATTATCACATAGGTGTCCAGTTAAGGACTAATTACTCCTCCTTCTCCTTGGTAGGATCCCAGGGAAAAGGAGAAGGATAAAGGGAGAGCTAAGGACTCGGGCACAAAGAAAGCTACTTCAAAAAAGTGCAATATGTGCTTAGAGAAGCTCCCTACGGACTACAAAAAAACAGTCTGTAAAACATGTGTGGATAATTTACTCAGAGAGGAGAGAGCCTCATTCGTGGATGAAATGCGTAACTTTATCAGAGACTATGTTAGAACGTCAGTTACAACATCCATGTCGGCATTTATACCTCAAGAACCTCCACATAAAAGACAAAGGATTATAGAATCCATGTCAGATTCCGCATTTGACTCAGAGGGAACCAAAGAATCTGTTGATATGGATCCAGGGCCCTCCAATTCAGCAAGTAAAATGGAATCTAGATATCTACTGGCAACTGAAGATCTAGAACCACTTTTGAGAGCTATGAGGGATGCACTCAAAATAGAAGAAGTAGAAGAGACCAAGACTATCCAAGATGAGCTATTTGGACTTCATAAAGTCAACAACACCCTCAAGGAATTAATACTGGAAGAATGGAGGGAGCCAGAAAACAGGATTTCCATATCTAAAGAGTTTAAAAACCGTCTTTCTTTTGATGAAGCCGAAACCAAAGTTTGGAATTCTACACCTAAAGTAGATATCCAGGTCATAAAAATGACCAAAAAGACGGACCTACCATTCGAAGACGCGATCCAGCTTAAGGAGTGTGCCATGTTAAATTTAAAATCTAATATTGCCACAACATCCATGGCACGCACACTCTTTCACTGGGTGACCGAATTGGAAAGTCATATTAGAGATGGCACCCCTAGAGAGATGCTGTTAAGTACCTTCCCCACATTAAGAGCGGCTACAGCCTTCATCGCGGACGCCTCAGCTGAAGGAGTAAGAATAAGTGCCAAAGAAGGGGCACTATCTAATTCCATCAGGAGATCACTCTGGCTTCGCCAATGGACTGGAGATTTCAGGTCGAAGTCAAAACTATGTGGTATTCCATTCGAAGGGGAATATCTATTCGGTTCTGAACTAGACACGCTTCTAGAAAAAGCAGCAGATAGGAAGAAAGGCTTTCCAGAATCAAGAAATAATCCAAGGAAACAGCCCTTTTCGGGACTCCAAGGATAGGAAACAGTCTTTCAGAGGAAAAGGTAAACAGGGCAAGTGGAGCTACCCTAAAGGAGGAAGAGGCTTTCTACTTAGCCCCAGTAACTCCGCTCCAGCGTACAGAAAACAATGACGCCAGAGTGGGGGTAAGATTATTGAGATTCCATGCACAGTGGGATCAAATAACATCAAATCCCTGGATACTAAGTATTCTTCAAGAAGGTTACCACATAGAGCTAACCTCTCTTCCTCCCAGAAAATTTGTCCTGACAGAACAACCCTCAGGAAACCTCTCAGCCCTGCTTTGGTCAGAGTTACAAAAGTTGATACAGCTGGACGTCATCATCCCTGTGGCTCAGGAACATCTAAAAGAAGGACACTACTCTCCCCTCTTCTTGATAAAAAAGCAAACGGCACATTCAGGATGATTTGCAATCTGAAGAACCTAAACAGATACATACGTTACCGGAAGTTCAAGATGGAAACGGTAAGCTCAGCAGCCGTCCTGATCCAACCGGGAGCATTTATGTGTACAATAGATCTAAGAGATGCGTACTACGTATGTGCCAATCCATTCAAACTCACAAAAATTCCTCAGGTTCGCAGTACGATCACCCAGGGGAGAGGAAGTCCATTATCAGTACAAGGCACTGCCTTTTGGGATTTCTTCGGCCCCAAGGACATTCACAAAAATTATGGTCGAAGTGGTAGCATTCCTGAGGAAAAAAGGGATATTAGTCATTCCCTACCTGGACGACTTGTTAGTGGTGGACATTTCAAAACAAGAACTAATACATCACCGAGATGTCACAATGTTAATCCTGCGACAGATAGGTTGGATGATAAATTTGGAGAAATCCAATCTAACCCCAAGTACAAAAGTAGTCTTTTTAGGAACATTATTTCCGCAAATGTCCTTCTTACCACCAGAGAAAATAACGAAGCTGATACAACAGACTACAATATTTCAGGGAAGAAATCAATGCACAGTAAGGGAAGCCATGAGAATCCTGGGAATTATGACATCATCCATTCAGTGTGTACAGTGGAGCCAGAGTCACACAAGATCCCTTCAGAGTTGGATATTGGCTTCTTGGGACAGAAATCCTCAGCACCTGAATCAACAAAATACAGATACCAGAAGTGGTCCAGCGATCCTTGGATTGGTGGAAGAACGCTTCAAACCTAGGAAGAGGAGCATCATGGCATCCCTGGCCAGTAATAAATATCCGGACAGATGCAAGTCAGTAAGGCTGGGGAGCAGACGTGGCAGGTCTTCCCATCCAGGGTCTATGGTCACAGTCAATCAGATCCCGCTCATCAAATTACCGAGAATTGAGAGCCGTCCTAGAGACTTTGAGAGCCAGCACTCTAAGTTTAAAGGGGAAACATATAAGGATATGCTCAGACAATACCACGACGGTGGCTTACCTTCGACATCAAGGGGGTACCAGGAACCCGATCTCCTCAGTCTCTCAGAGAAGAATTCCCACCCTGAATTTTGAAAAGTTTAAGTTGCCTATTTGTTCTGTGTGCAATAATAACTTAAAATAAATGGGTTGCATCCAAGGCCGGTGTAGTTATTTGGTAGCCACTGGAGTACGGATGCCGGGGCGGGGTATTTAACCTCTCTGCTTCCTGTCCCTACAGAGGTCAAGGGTCATCCTCCAGTTGGGGCCGTCATGGTGGACTAATGGAAACCGAATGAACAGTGAGAATAATTCTCCTTTTCTGTAAATCCTTAATAGATTGCTGAAATGAAGCCTCTACTAACCCTTTCCAGCAGCAGTAGTTCTGTGGATGATTTATGGGGTGTTGTTGTTGGTGTTTGTAGTAGGTTATAACTACAAATGGGTCATTAAAGAGTAACTGTAAAGGTTTTTTATTTTTCACATATCAATAGCTCTTTTGATGTAAAACATCTTTGCCTATTATCTTTATTACCTATATGCGGTAGTTTCCTTGCTAAAGCCCTCACATTACCTCATTGCTGTAATGGCTGCCTCCTCTCCATGTGCTGATAAGCCTTATGAATCTGTAGTTTTTTTTACACTTTGTTTCTGTTGGTTTCCTGGGAGGAGCTGCTGCTTCCTGCTCACAGGGGAAGTGGTCATGTGGTATGTGTAGCAGAGCTGGATCTCTACAGACAGTGAATGCAAATGTCTCCTGCACAGAATAGTAAGGTACAAGATCTTTCCTATCCCTCCATCTCGGGCTGTGATTCTACAGAACTTTATCTGTCTGTCTCTGCTCTTCTTACTACTTTCCTCCCCCACCTTGTCATGGGCAGTATCAGCTCTCTCCAGATAAGCCGTTAACCCTTAGTGCTCACACACCACAGGCTATAGACTGCATTTTCTTATGATTGCTACCACTTATTACATGTTCCCTGCTCCATGTGATGGAAGCTCCAGGCTGTCACCACATACATCCTGTAAGTGCTCTGCTCAGCGTTCAGTGGATTTACTTGTGGGAAACTGAATGGATTTAATGCTAAATTACATTGACAGCGAACACAAGGCATCATGGGATCTGTGGGCAAGCTAACTGACTTCAGCTTGAGGGCATAGACAGACAGACATTAGTCTCCACCCATTTCACCTCTGGGGAGAATCATTTTTGTCAAACACTTTCAGAACTTTGGAAAGAAAAGGACGAGTAGCAAAAAGTAAGCAACAAAGGGGGAATCGTATATAATAATTTGGTAAAATCACTATTACTGTTACAGTTACACTTTAAAGATTGTAGTTCAAAGAACATCTTACATCTTACAGTCCAGAGCAGGAGAACGGAATCATCTAAGTCAGTGATAGCCAACCTTTTGAGCTCTGCATGTCAAAATTCATAAAAGAACCGAACATAAATCGGGTGGTGTATTAGATAAAAAAAAGAAACTGGAAGTTGGTATGAAGGAGCGTTTGCATAACGAATTTTAAGACGGGTTTTTTTTTTTTTTTAATCTTTTGTGAATGTGTAAATTTTAGGGCTAAATGAACGTATAACCGACAAAATTGGACCATTCTAAATGTCACCTCCATTTTGATTTAATTACTATGAAGATCTCTAGGGGTTAATAATCTTCCTAAAAGCTGTTGCTGATAGTTTTAGAGGGGTAGATTTGAAAATGGGTTGATATATAGGAATGTATATAAAAAAAGAAAAAATAGAAGCTTGTGCTCACTCACAAGCTAACATGGACTAAATAAATTTTGTGAATTTTTACCTACTACCAGTGCGGACCAAGTGGATTTTTTTCTTCTTTTTCTTTCTTCATATTGCTATATGGGAGGTTTCTAATATTTATATATTTCAAATTACATTAAAAACGGTATTTATCTTCTCAATTCTGAAATCTCTTTGAAAATGCGGAAAACTGATATTCAATTTTAACTGCGGCACATCAAAATAAATTACCGTATATACTCGTGTATAAACCTCACCTCGACTTATACATGAGTCAATAAAAATAATAAACTTATATACTCACCCTCCGGCGGCCCCGATGCGCAGCACGGCTCCCCGATGACGGCACGGCTCCTCTTCTGGCCTTCACATGGCTCCTCTTCTTCTTCTGTAACAGCCTGCAGGGCGTGGCCATGTAATCTCCCGGCCGGCGCATAGTATGATGTCAGATATACTATGCCGGCAGATAACATGGCCACGCCCTGCAGGCTGTTACAGAAGACAGAAGAAGAAGAGGAGCCGCCCCAACATCGGGGAGCTGCGCTGCTCATCGTGGCTGTCGGAGGGTGAGTATATAAGTTTATTTATTTTTTAAGTGCTGGGCTGGCTGTATACTACTGGGGGCAGGCTGGGCTGGCTGTATTGTTCAAAATTGAGATTTATTTCATGGCAAACCCCTTTAAGGGTTTGCCGACTTTTACCATGTGCCTTTTAAAACCTTAATAATAATAAGCCTTGATGTCAATTCAAGTGAGCCAGCGGTTCTGTGCTATACTTTGGACTGCTGTGGAGTGGCCCGGAGGAATCCGTGTTATTCCAAGCAGATATCAGTGAAATTGTATAGCCCAAATGTCATGTATTCTCCTCCCTTTACTCTTATTAGGTAAGCATATTTTCACCAGGCATTTATCATTCACAATATCTCCTATTTTCTTTCCCTGTGTTTCCTGCTGTCCGGCCGCCCCCTTTTTTTTCTTTCTTTCTTTTTTTTTTTTTTCCCTTTTTTTTTTTCTGCCTTCCCTCTTTTCTTTTTGTGCCAAGAGAGATGTAACCAAAGAAATTTGAGAGTCCTTGCCAAACCGTCCATAAAGTAAGCAACAGCAACAGCCCTGATCACTTGATTTAGACTATTCAAGGATTATTATTATCTTAAGGTTTAAAGGCACATGGTAAAAGAGCTCGGCAACACCCTTAAAGGGTTTGCACCATGAACATAAAATTCTCAATGTTAACCCTTAAGGACACAGCAATTTAAGGTTTAAGGGCACCGACCACCACGATCTACCTTTTTTAAGGTGTAGCAACAGGGTGGAGGGTGGATGAAGTGGGCCGTGAGGATAGCCCTTTTTGCGGGCTAATCCTCAATTCCCGGATTCCTTTAGGTAAACTTTATGCCTGTATATGCAAATTTTTTTGAGAGGCACTGGGGCGTGAGTAGCCGAACATGAGGTATACGTACGGCTACTCACGCCAAGTAGCCTGTTCCTCCGCCTACCATTAATCTTCAGCGACAGACTCCTATCGTGCGCGCTCCGTCCGAATACCCTGCGTCCTACGGATGCACGGCTCGTGCGCAGGCCAGCGCTTGCGCATGTGGCGGGTACGTATTGAGGGCGCACGCTTCGAGAGCGCACGCCGAAGATAAATGGTAGGCGCAGGAACGGGCTACTTGGCGTGGTGTAGCCGTGACGATAACATCATGTCGATTACTCAGCCCCAGTAGCCCCGCTTAAAAAAAATTGCATTACAGGCATTAGAGTTAATAAAGGATAGCCGGGGGAAGTGTAGGATTAGCCAAAAAGAGGGCATCATATAATCACCATTCAATCCACCACAACCCATTCTACCATTTATAGGAAGATCCTGTGGTGGTATATCTCCTTAACCCCTAAGGCCGCAGCCTTTTGAGGGTTAAGCGCTCTCAGCCGATTGTTTTGAGCTTCGACTTGCGTCTCTTTAGACGGTTATAACCTGGAACACTGTACTTATCAAAAGAAACGTAAATTGCAGATTGTTTTCCCCACTTGTAAGGTACTTCTTATTACAGTGGCTATAATTTGGCTGAAAGTTTGCGTTTATTTACAAAAAAAAAAGAAAACTTGATCAATTTTGGAAAAAATTGCCATTTTCGACAATTCAAATATTGGCGTTTCAGGCGATGATTACCACCTAAATAAGTTGATGGAATAACCATTCCCTTGAACGTCACAATGCGTGATGTATCCTACATGTTAATGTTCATTCTGATGTTCTTTGAAATGTGTTTGGATTAATCTTGTTCGGATGTCAACGCGGATTTGACAACCAAAGAATAATCTATGTTCGGATTTTTACGAGCGAATTACTCTTTGGGGAGGATAAATACTGTTTTGAATGAAACAATTTTACATCATATTAGCAGCAAAACCCCGTAGATAACCAACCATTTTAAATCTGCACCCTCAAGCTATCAGAAGAAGATACAAGATTTTACGAGATGTAACCCCTTGAGATCTTCAAGTAATGAATCAAAAATGATGGTTGTGACTATTGGATGATGTCATATTGTTTCCCTAACTTCATTAGCCCGAAAATTATCCAACATTCCAAAAATAAAAGAGAAAACCAACATACATTGTTCTGCAATTTCCTGGTTACAAAGACACCCCACAGTGGTCCGTTACTTTGTTCTTATGGGCGCAAGCGGAAGCAGCAGGGAAGGAGCACAACGCAGCTGCCAGAGGATTAGTTTCTCATTGGCCCCTTTTGAAGGCTATAAAATGTTCGCTTTGTTCGTTATTGGGGCCATGGATGCATCTTTTTTTGCCGAGAGATGACTCGTTCCATTGTTACCATTTGCGGGTTGGTATCACCTATTGTTGAAAATTTATGAAAATTTTGTTTTGAGGGCAGGAGTAGAAAAGCATCTTCTGTATGAATTTTTTACTCCTTTTTGTGGTGTTCCCGTATAGACTAATAATCAGCGTTCTCTTATTTATGGGTCGATACGATTTACGGGGATACCTACTTGACTTGAATATATTTTCTGTACGTTTTACCTAAATGTGTCAAACAAACCCTAAATGATGGGGAAAAAATCTATCATTTATGTATCGCCGTATCCAAGTGGCATAAAAGTGTTACTTTTGGGTACGGAGCTGTTGATGGCTTGTGGTTGCGGGACATGTTGTACTTGCACCAGTATCATGTCGGAGTAAAAATGGTGGTGTGATCGCCCAGTTTATAGATTTTTTGTGGGATGAATTAGCTAAAACATCCTTAATTTTTGGAAGGTTTATAGCAGTTTTTTTTACGGCGTTTATCGTGGGTGGTTCCATAATGATTTACTTGTATCTACGGTGTTTACTGGACGCGGTGATACTATATATGTGGGTTTGTGTATGATTGAGACTTTTTTTGCTGCTTTTTAGGTCTCTTTATATGTTCTTGGGGGTGTTTGGGCATTCTTAGTGCAGTTAGTACTTTATTTGTTTATTGAATAACATTGTGTTTTTACTTCTTTCTCACTTGTATAACAGGTTAATGAAAAGAATCTCTGTTGCTTGTCATGATATATTCTGCAATAATCATGTATTGCAGAGTATTATCGTGTCAGCCTAACCTGCATAGGTGGAACTGTGCCAGTAGATGACGTCACAGACGCCATTTACTGGCAATTCTTGCAGGTAACTCTGGGGTCCAGACTCGGAACCCAGAGTAGTTCACTCCCCCCCCTATCCACCGAAAAGACGGCGCACCGCAAGAACGACGGTCGGGGGGGCCGTCGTGGGGGAAGGACCCCCCGCTTACAGTGAGAGCCGCGTCCGCTGACCGCGGCATTGAAAGGGTTAAGCACCACGCGATCGGAGACAACTCGACGCGGGTGTTACACTGGGGTGCCGGCTATCAGTCACAGCAAGCACCCCGTCCTTTCCGATTGCGTTCGCTAAGATCTTGAGCCAAACCAGGCATTATCTCAGCGTTCCGATATATCGGACGTGAGCGCTAAGTCACGAGTCAGCGTCCGATATTATGAAGGAAGACGGACTGACGCGGAGCTTTAAACATTTTTTGCCTAATTAAACCATACACAGAAGATGGCAAACAGTGTAAAAACATTCTAGTTTTTGCATCTTTCATGGTCCTGTGTAAACGCATATCGAGAAATCAACTTGAAGGGAGAGTAAATGGAGCTCTGAGCGCCTCCTCCTCTGTGATTGACATTGTGCATCAGTTCTGTGATCTCCCCTGAACGAAGGACCATCAGTGGGCTTTCGAGTGAAGGGAGAATGTGACGTCAGTGTTAAAAATCTCCACATCCTTGACTTATGCAACCATTTTCATCCACTTGCACTGAAGGGCTCATGAGGGGCTTAGTCTCCATTGCAACCCTATACAGATGGAGCCCCTCAGGCTCATTTGCTAAACCCTCCATGCTGGTGGTAGATGTCCTTAAGTTTTCTGAGGGAGATGCCAACAAATGGGTCATGAAAGAACCGAATGCTGCAAGGATTTCAGCTGCTTGGACAAACATACTGGGTTATTAGGCCAATTTCTGCGACAGGTTCCCTTTAGACCCAGCCACCTGACGTATTACAGCAGCCCAGCCTGCAGATACAGCCAGCCCAGCTGTCCCCTGTTGGTATTACAGCCGGCCCCATGGGATAAGCCAGCCCAGCCGACCACTGCGGTTACAGCCTCGCCCCTGCGGATATACAGCAGCCCAGCCTGCCCCTGCGGGTATATAGTTTTGCCCTTCATAAATCCCTGGTCACGACCAAACCTGCGAATATTGTGCGAAGTTTTGGGCACCAGTGGATAAAAAGGTATAGTAGAGCTGGAACGGGTGCAGAGGAGAGCAACCAGGATTATTGGGGAATGGGGAACTAGGTTGGGGGAATACACTGACAGATTACAAATTGGAATTATTCCGTTTAGAAAAAAGACGGGGGAGGGGAGACCTCAGGTACAATGTACAAATACCTGAACGGACAAGTACAAGGAGCTCTCCAAGATATCTTTTTATACACTCGCCTGTGAAAGGACAAGGGGCATTCCTCTACGCCTAGAGGAACAGGAGGTTCTACATCACCATAGACGGGGCATCTCTACACCTAGAGGAGAGGTAGGTCTCTACACAACATAGACAAAGGTTCTTACGGTAAGAGCAGTGGAGACTGTGGAACTTCTTCGGCCGCAGGAGGTTGTATGGGCGGACTCTCTGTACATGTAAAGAGAGGCCGGGATGCCTTTCGGGAAAGAAAAATATCAAGGTTATGTGGATAAAACATTTATTTAATTCTTAAAGGTTGGAATGATGGACTTGCGTCTGCCTTCCAGCTAAACTATGATACTATGATACAGCCAGCCAGCCTGCCCCATGCAGTATACGCTGCCCCCTGCGGGATACAGCGCCCCCTGCGGATAAGCCTGCCCCTGCGGTATACAGATGCCCCTGCGGTTACAGCTGCCCAGCCTGCCACCTGCGGTATACAGCCAGCCCATGCGGTATACAGCCAGCCCCCTGCGGTATACAGCCAGCCCCCTGCGGTATTACAGCCCGCCCAGCCTGCCCACTGCGGTATACACCAGCAAGCTGCCCCCTGCGGATACAGCCAGCACAGCTGCCCTCTGCGGTATACAGCCAGCCCAGCGTGGCCACCCTGCGGTGTTGACAGCCAGACGCGATCCCCCGAGGAGTATGTATACAGCCAGCACAGCGATGCCCCCAGTAGATACAGCAGCCCAAAGCCTGCGCCCCTAGTAGGATCAGCCAGCCAGCCTGCCCCCAGTAGTATAACAGGCCAGCCAGCTGCCCCCCAGTAGTATACAGCAGCCCAGCTTGCCCCAGAAAAGGATTACGCCAGCCCAGACCTGCCACCAGTAGTATACAGCCAGCCCCAGGGGGGGGGGGGGGGGCCTGCCCCACCAGTAGTATACAGCAGCCCAGCCTCGCCCCCGTAGTATCAGCCAGCCCAGCAGCACCAGTATATACAGCCAGCCAGCTGCCCCACGTAGTTTACAAGCCAGCCCAGCATGCCCCACAGTAGTATACCAGCCAGCCCAGCCTGCCCCAGTAGTTACAGCAGCCCAGCCTGCCCCCAGATAGTATACAGCCAGACGCCTGCCCCAGTTAGTATACAGCCAGCCAGACTGCCCCAGTAGTATAAAGCACGCCCAGCCTGCCCCAGTAGAGTTGCCTGTATATGCAATTTTTTTTAAGCG
Organism: Engystomops pustulosus; assembly: GCA_019512145.1. Classification (NCBI taxonomy): domain Eukaryota; kingdom Metazoa; phylum Chordata; class Amphibia; order Anura; family Leptodactylidae; genus Engystomops; species Engystomops pustulosus. Next base: position 2,233,520 of record WNYA01000012.1, on the reverse strand, counting down.
GCTACTGGGGCGTGGAGTAATCGAACATGAGGTTATACGTCACGGCTACACCACGCCCAAGTAGCCTCGTTCCGCTGCCTACCATTTAATCTTCGGCGTGCTGCTCCTCGTAGCTGCGCCCTCAAACGAGTACCCGCCACATGCGCAGAAGCGCTGGCCTCGCAGCTACGGCCGTGCATCCGTAGGACGCAGGGTATTCGGACGAGGGCGCGCAGCTATGAGGAGCTGTGCGCTGAAGATTAAATGGTAGGCGGAGGAACGAGGCTACTGGGGCGTGGAGTAGCCGTGACGTATAGCCTCATGTTCGGCTACTCCACGCCCCAGTAGCCGCTTAAAAAAAATTTGCATATACAGGCATTAAAGTTTACTAAAGGATAGCCGGGAAGTGAGGATTAGCCCGAAAAAGGGCTATCCTCACGTCCCATTCATCCACCTACCACCTGTTCTACCTTATAGGTAGAATCGTGGTGGTAGGTGCCCTTTAACACCAGAGAAGCAAATAAAATATACATATTGGGGCAGATTTACTTACCTGGTCCATTCGCGATGTGCTGCTGCTCCTATCCTGTATATGTGGCCACGGTGCTGCTGCTCCTATCCTGTATATGTGGCCACGGTGCTGCTGCTCCTATCCTGTATATGTGGCCACGGTGCTGCTGCTCCCATCCTGTATATGTGACCACGGTGCTGCTGCTTCCATCCTGTATATGTGGCTGCAATGCAGGGCTGCTACTCAATACAAATGCCAGGTATTTGGATACGAATGGAAGACTTCCTTTCATATCTGTAAACCTGGACAGGGATTTTAAATAACCTTAAAAGACCTTGAGGGCTTCGTGCTTTTTTTTTTTCAGTGGGAATCCAACAAGACAAAACTGCAGCTGGTAGAAGTCATGGAGATCCGGGTCAGATAGAAGAGACAAGAAGTATGGTTGAAAACCATGGGGAACGTTTCCTGTAAGTCACTACATTGTTATTGCCTGTGGTTATTTATGTGCTGAGTAGAGCCAGTATCTACCACTATATACTGTAGTTACTGGGTGCAACTGGTTAAGGACCCCCTGTTGAGGTTTTTGCCCCTTCTGAAAACCTGTGTAAGTGTCATGCAATTTGTGGTGTGTAAACTGTTTTTGTTATCAGTAAAGTTTGTTTTTGCACCCAAACTTGTTATGGGGTTAGGTATGAAGACAAACCAGGTGTGAATTTTTGGTCTTTTATTAGTTAGGTGTGTAAATAGAACAATAGAACTTTTAACAAAAAAAAAATTCTGTCTACAAGCATTTCACCTGAGGGAGCAGAACCCAGCGTCTCCTGGCTGTCTCTACACCTTCCTTTCAGTCCCTCCATAAATATTACCTGTAGTATGATGGAGGTTAAGGACTGATCACATCACTGTAAGGTCCTTCAACCCTTTCATGTTGCCAGTAATAGTCAGGCTAGGATGGAGGAAGCTTCCTATATACTGCAGTTCGGATTGTGTACCTGCAGGAGACCTACACGCTGTGTCACTGTATCCAGCGGAAAGGACACAGATGACAAAATCGGAGAACACAAATTCTTTGCTGGGATCATTCATCCAATAGAATCAGCTGTAAATTTCTTGCATTAAATTGTGCACGATATTGCCCTCTCATACTATTTGACCCTTTGCTGAGGACATTTAACTTTTATTTTCACATTTAAAATGCATTGGAACGTTGTATTACAAGTAACCTGGTCTGTGAGCGTTTCGCAAGATGACCCTTCTTATATCAATAACTGGGGGGTGGGCGGATTTATCCCTCTCCGTTAAATATGTAGCCGTTAAAAATGCTTCTTCATATAACGGAGGCAATATACAGGTTGTCCCCAACTTAAGGACACCTATTTATAGAAGACCCCTAGTTAAAGACGGACCCCTCTGCCCACTGTGACCTCTGGTGACCTCTCTGGATGTTACTATAGTCCCAGACTGCAATGATCAGCTGTAAGGTGTCTGTAATGAAGCTGACACAAAACTTTGAAAATCCAATTGTCACTGGGACAAAATAATATTTGGTCCGGAGCTGCAAAATGTTCTGACTTGTATACAAATTGAACTTTAGAACAAATACACAGAAGCTATCTTGTACGTAACCTGGGGACTGCCTGTATTGTTCTAAGTTTGTCTTTTAAATTTTTCTTCTTTACTAAATTTTTCTTTGAAAATCCAAAGCTTTATTAGTACATAAAAACTATAAGTCTTACATTCTTTGAAATAAATAAGAGCAGGAGTATAACACAGGAGAATTATCATAGAAAGCCCTTCTCTAACCTAAGCCGCCCAGATTCCCACCATCAAACCATAAAAGAAATTTACAAGAAATGTAAATTCGAGAAATCATTTTAGAGGTCAAAACTGTGAATTACCGCTAAGCAGTGTTACCCTGTGAGTGTCTGCTTATAGGACTTACATCTGGGTGTAGGTGTACAGTACCTAGAGGAGGCTGTATATGAGTGTATGGTCCTGGTGTAGGCATCCTGTAAGCCCTAATTAACGTGTGGTGGCTTTGAAGATGAGTGTATGGAATAAGTGTGTGACCATTGGTGAGCAGAATGACTCTTGGCAGTCAGTGTGTTTGTGCGACCCCCTGGGCTGTGTGTAGTTTGGAGATGCTCAGAATCACTGACTGTCCACCCATTATGACAACAGGTCATTCGGGTTTATTATCCATAAACCGGAGGGGGGGGGGGGCAATTTGAACAAAAAAAGAGGACACAGTTTTTTTAAAAAAGAAACACAAAATTTAATTTTTTGTAAAAAAAAAAATAATTTTGTCTTGAAATTTAGTTACAGAGAAAAGATGGCCGCCCGCCATAAAGAAAACCGCACCCTCCTGGTGTGCAAGCATTGTTTGAAAAAGCATGACAAACTCTCAGTGCACCTCCGCAGGACATGCACAAAAAAAGCTAAAGAATCTGAGATTACCCAAGAGGTAAATGAAGCAAAGAGGAGGATGCGTAAGGTCGTGGAGTCTTTGAGTATTGTTGGCTATGACAGCCTGGATTTCAAGAAGAGCGGATTCTCGAATCCGCAGGAGTTCTTTATAGATTTCTTGGAGCGTCGTGGGTGCTTTGTTGCCAATAAAACATCTATGAGGTAAATGAATACCTTAGTGGCCGTCTATCATTGTCTATCTATCTAGATATACAATTGTAATTCAGATCTGTACGTGCATCTTAGGCAACCTTCAGTCGAAGAGGATGAGTCCAGAGATGATGCAGATGACGCAGCACAGTATGTTCTACACTTTGCCTTGGATTGTTTTGTTCCTTAGAAAGTCATCTTGGAATATATAAATATGCAGACGGTCCCCTACTTAAGGAGACCCGACTTACAGATGACCCCCTCTGCCCCCTGTGACCTCTGGTGACCTCTCTGGATGTTACTATAGTCCCAGGCTGTAATGATCAGCTGTAAGGTGTCTGTAATGAAGCTTTATTGTTAATCCTTGGACCAATTACAGCAATTAAAAAAATTTAAACTCTGTCACTGGGGCAAACATTTTTTTTGTGTGAATCTACAATTATACCATATACAGTTCCGATTTGCATACAAATTCAACTTAATATTATATATAATATACGCAACACTAGTTTGTTGGGTCAGAGAGTGTAAACTGGCTCCAATGTCACTGACTCTTCACCAGATTTACCACATTAAGCTAACAGCCCCCTCAGGTAGGGTACATAAGATACTTTTTCCAGAATTCCCTCTTTTATGTGAAATTTCAACTGTTTATCTATAAAATATCATATGTTGCCCAGGGCGAGTCCAGTTTAGGAGCTGCAGAGGAGAGAGCCATACAAACGCCCCCATTTCTTTGGTTCTATAGTATCTAGCATCATCCTGCTATTGTCATATTAAAGGTTCAGGTGTGTGTTTCTGTGAGCTACAGAACTGTAGATGCAGGTAAGTAACGCCATAGTAGAAAAGACATTTTATCCCCTACCTGAGGGGTCTGGAAGTTTTTAAAGGGCTAAAATTTGGTGACAGTCATTTTCCTGTCTTAAATTTTGTAGTAATTTTGGTAAAAGACAGGACTACTGAGATACCGGTAACACAATCTCTGCCATGTACATTAATTGTTCGCTATTACAGGAGTTGCTCACCTACCCCCCTAAGGAGAAAATTGGCCCAGGCTGGTGTCAACAAGATGCACGATATCCGTGCCCCAATGCTTCTTTCCTTCAGAGATTACCTAAAGCTTCACTTCTCAGAGACCTCAATAAGGCACATGGTATTTATAGATTTCCTGTCTAGTAAAGGCTCCTGTAGTGCAAAGTGATGAAAGAAAAACCTAAACAGAACTTAATGTCTTTTCTATTAGGTGGAAAACGTTTCCCGCTTCTTACACTTTGTAAGTCCAGACAAGATCTCTTTGGCATTTCTCACCGATCAAGAGAAAACCAAAGAATTTGTGCGGACCCACTTGCAATCTAATACGACTACAAGAACTATCAAAAATTATCTGGGTAACATCCAATGGTTTGTTAGGTTTGTGATGTCAGAAAATGTCTGTGAGGACACCAAAAAGGCTGCCGAGACCTTCCTGGAAGGACTAAGCAAAATAAATGAGGAGCTTAACCAGAAGTCCTCCAAACGGCCAAAAATAAGGTGAGCCATTAGTGAAGTCTACAGAGCATGTATATAAGCTGCAGGGTGACTTGGGCAAACTGAGTATCTGGTCTTCCAAATGAGGTTCAATGTGGATAAATGTAAGGTTATGCACCTGGGGGCTAATAATCCACAGGCAACATATGTCCTTGGGGGAATACAGTAAATCTGGGAGAGTCCCTTGTTGAGAAGGACCTGGGGGTACTAGTAGATCATAAATTGAATAACAGCATGCAATGTCAATCAGCTGCCTCTAAAGCTAGTAGGATCTTGTCATGTATCAGCAGAGGTCTGGACTCTCGTGATAGGGATGTAATATTACCACTATACAAGGCACTGGTTCGGCCTCACCTGGAATATGCTGTCCAGTTCTGGGCACCGGTCCATAAAAAGGAAGCCCTGGAGCTGGAGAGGGTTCAACGTAGAGCCACAAAAATGATAAGGGGTATGGAGGGTCTTAGTTATGAGGAAAGACTAAAACAACTAGATTTATTTAGTCTACAATAGTGACGACTACGAGGGGACATGATAAATTTATATAAATATATGAAGGGTCCATACAAAAAATATGGTGGTAAGTTGTTTCAGCTTAAATCAAATCAAAAGACGAGGGGGCACTGTCTCCATCTGGAGAAAACAAGGTTTAATCACCAGAAGCCAATAGGCCATTTTTTTAATAGCCTGCCTCAGGCGCTGGTCACAGCAGGGACAGCAGAGAGCTTCAAGAAGGGTCTAGATGCTTTTTTACATCAAAATAAAATTGATGGTTATGTAGTGAGGGAAAAAAGACTCCTGAAGATTTACCTTATTCATTATAATAATAAAAAGCTCTGAATTGTTTTATGGATTTTGCATTAATTGAGTTTTTTTTTTCTCGTTTTCTTCAGTCACCGGAAACTAACCCCTAAGGATTGCCATAAAGTGCTGGTAACAGCAAAGCCGCACATTGCCGACATTATCTTGCGTTCAAATTGTACAGTGGATGACAAAGAGAAGACCCTCGTCTGCTATTACCTGCAGGCGTTGCTAATACTGAGGCATTTGCGCAAAACATCTGTGGTCCAAAACTTGACAGTACGTTCTCATTATTTTCCAAATCACAGACCAAACCATACAATAACATAAATCCTGGTAATTGCTTGTCATAGTCCTTCAGTTTTTATAAACGTGTCCCCACCCACTGCAGAACCTCTTCCTTTGCATCTCCCACTTAAACATTTTTCTATACCTTAATGACCTGGGCCAGCGACAGCATTGGGCACGTGCCAGGGACTAGAGATGCTGGAGGGGCCCACATAAGGCTGTTCATAAGGGATCGATGGAGGTGAGGGGGGCTGTGTCTAATAAATCCATAGGGGGGAGGGGGGCTTATAAAAAACAACAATGAAGGGTTGTTGGGTACAAAAACCTTTTAGGGAACAGGAGAATTGTTTTAGTTTTTGAATTTTTAATGTGTGAGTTCACTACAAAGGGGCTTATTGAAACCTGGAGCCGACCCTGTAAACAACACATGAGAAAACAGTACATCGTGTTGTTGTGAAGGCTGTAAGTAGAGGGCACACGAGCAAACGCCCACCGCTAACAGGGGGCGTAGGAAGAGGGCTCCCGGCCTAAGCCCTCTCCATATAGACTTGGTATTTGCTGCATGTTTTCGCACCTATTGCGTGTGTTTACCCTTTACATGCAGCATGAAATAGCCAGAGACGCCATTATGGCAGTGATGGTTACTCCACATGGCGTCATCGGGGGGGGGGAGGGGGTAGCAGTGATCCATCTCTCAGACCCAGGTGTCATTTCTAAAGATCTGTTACAATGTGGCACAATGTTACAGGTCATGTGCAAACTGTAGTATGGCAGTATATGGTTGGATGGATCAGACAACTTAGGGCTAGATCACCCCCTTTCCCTAGAATGAATATAAAAATAAAAGGTAAAAATAATAAATATGTTAGTTATTGCCAAAAGTCCCGATCTATCAATATATAACAACGATTATTTACGTTAGTGAAGTCCGTAATGGTATTAGCATAAGAATAAGGCAAAATGAAGAATTTTTTTTTTAATACAAAAGGTTTTGATCTATTAAAACCTAATAAAACGTATCCCTGTATATTGGTATCCCATAACTGCACTGAACCAAAGAATAAAGCAGAGAAGAAAATGGAACAAAACATTTTTTTTCCTCAAGTTCGCTGCATTCGGAATTTTTATCCCGCTTCCCAGTACACGCCATGGAAAATTTAAATAACCGCCAATAGGACGTACAACTTGTTACACAAAAAACAAGCCCTTGTGAAGCTCCGTACACAAAAATCCAAACCTTTTTTTTAACCCCTTAGTGACGCTGCCTGAAAAGGCTTTAATAGGGCATTTTTAGCAAATTTTCATACGTGGCAGGTTAAGGGCCACATTTTTTTGCTGTGTTTTTTTCGAGACACATAGGGCTAGTTAAAAACATAATAAAACTAAAAATGAAAAATCTTAAAACTATAAGGGCCTCTGTAACTACTGATGTTGATCAGAGCTGGACTGGGTCTGATTAGACCCAGCAGCTCTGATTAACCCTTTTAGTCCTGGTGGTCATGTGATTGCTATAGAGCTGGCGGCAGAGGTGGCTCTGCTCCTCTCTGCATTGCGCTACTTCAGTGCATTGTTGTAAGGAGAGGAGAAGGGAGAAGCGCTAATAAACCGCATCTCACTTCTCCCTAGGGTCTTGGGGTGTCTCTTACACATGGAGACCAGGTCTTGCTCCCGCAGCTAGCATGGGAGCAGTAGAAAACTGCAGCGATGTCTAAAGACTCTGGACCTGCGGCCTCTGACGTCTTAAAGGACACCTGTCATCAGGTCTGTGTCACTTGTCCTGTCACTACTACCTGTTGGAGCAGCTCACAAGGATCCCATCCCAGCCTTTATCTAGTTATTTCATATATTATTCATTGTAAAATCATCTATTTTATATCATGTAAATGAGGCTGGTCACATGGTCAGAGGCAGTGATGTCACCCCTGTTACCCCTCCCCTCTCCCTGCTCATGTCTGTGTGTAATGTATAGTAAAGCATTGCTAGTGTGTGTGCTGCATCTGCTGACATGCTGCATCCTCCTAATATACAGGTGAGAGACACAGACATCAGCTACACATGTATCTGACATGTTCTGCTGTAACATGGCTGCAGCCTGGAGCTGCTGTATCTCTCCTATACACACACATGCACACAGGCTGCATCCTCCTAATATACAGGTGAGAGACACAGACATCAGCTACACATGTATCTGACATGTTCTGCTGTAACATGGCTGCCTGGAGCTGCTGTATCTCTCCTATACACACACACACATGAACACACAGGCTGCAGGGGGCGTGGCCACCAGCACCAGTAAGCACATCATTATACAGCCTCACACCATTATACAGGCTGTCAGTCATGTGTATAGGTGTATCTCTCCTATACACACACAGGCTGCAGGGGGCGTGGCCACCAGCACCAGGAAGCACATCATTATACAGCCTCACATCATTATACAGGCTGTCAGTCATGCACTGGGGGTGTGGCTGTGCCTCCCACTCATGAATAAGGTGGACAGCTTGAATATGCTGAATGCCTTTACATTGGACATTTCACAGGTCATTTGCATACAGCTTTAGGACCTCATTGCTTAGGGTTACAGGCATGTAGAGGGACAATGAAGGGATAGAGGCAATGCTCTCTAATGGCAGTTTATGAAAATATATTTAGTTTAGGGGGGTTATTTTGCATGACGGGTTCTCTTTAAGTCAGTGGGCAGTCCAAGAGGTGTTAAAGAAGGGGAGAAAAAAAATGGAAATGTAAAAACAAAGAAGGGCAACTGAAAGGTGTTTTATGCCAAAAACGTGTTCAGATTTTTACATATACAGGCGGTCCCCTACTTAAGAACACTCGACTTACATATGACCCCTAGTTACAAACGGACCCCTTGATATTGGTAATTTCCTGTACTTTATCCCTAGGCTACAATAATCAGCTGTAACAGTTATCACAGGTGTCTGTAATGAAGCTTTAGTGTTAATATTGATTCTTATGACAATCCAACATTTTTAAAATTCAATTGTCACAGAGACCAAAAAGGTTCTGGCTGGGATTGCAATGATAAAATATACAGTTCCGACTTACATACAAACTCAACTTAAGAACAAACCTACAGACCCTATCTTGTATGTAACCCGGGGACTGCCTGTATACACTCCGACACAATGGATTGTGATTAATAATAGGGGCCGCTTTATACATGGAGCAGGATGGTTGTCTCTTGCCTTGCAATACTCAAACCTTAAAGGGATGGGAATATCTTATCTGATGCCCCTTTTCACCTTTCTCTTTCAGGTGACAGATTGGCTGGAGAGGCAGGAGACCAACTTCTGTGATGGAAGGACCACGTCTAAGGTCTACATTGTACAGACACAAGGGACTGCTATTGTGCTGACACATGAGGAGGAGCTGGTTAGTGTCATTTATGTTTCTGTGATGACACCATGTATAGCAAATCCTTTACATTGTGGTTCTCTTCTTACAGCTGTTCAGCAAGTACTTCAGAAATATCCGACCAACACAATTGAAGAAAGATGCAAAGACGGTCAATCAGTTCTTTCTGTCGTGCAAAGGCAAACCCGTTTCCAATTCTTCCAATGACCTTAGAAGATTACATGAGAAGTAAGTGATCAGGGATTATATGATAAGTGATCATATATTACATAAGATGGAGGTGATGTTATTATTCCATGCTGTGTACCAGAACGCTGGAAAAAAAAAAATACAAATGCATTACAAAAAAAACAATTAGGCCATTTTCTTAGAGGCCTCTTATTTACAGCCTTCACTTTGCGGTCCAAAGGACACCTCTCCTTTATCCTTTGTGTTGGTATAAATGCCACATTTATATTATTTCTGTTATATTTTAGTATCTAAAATAAAAATGTACACTTTTTTGAGAAAAAAAAAAAAAACACTCATTCACAGAATGATAGATGGGAGACCCAGACCATCGGGTCCCTCACCTCTGTTCCCCTGGCCATGGCTAGTTCCGGCATATTGCCGGATTGGGTGTGTGGACGCCAATATGGCAATAGGTTAGGGTCCGGTTGTCTCTAAATTCTAAGTAATGGTACTGGGTGTCATGGCAGCTGGTTGATGGCTCCTGATGAGGTCATAGCACGATTGTGGCACATCAGCGCTGCTCCCTGACATGTGACACTTGAGGAGTTGTGCAGCGCTATTGTGTGGGTAGGACTGAGCCTTTTCCATATGCTCTTGCATAGTAGAACAGAGCGCATTGGGAAGGTGTTCATGTGATAATAATAATAATGTAGCAAATACAATAACATTTAGTGTTCCATGAGTTACTATCTTTGCTTTTACTTCCTCAGGCTCCATCTACCTGCTGTAACTGGAAAGGAGGTTAAAGAGGCTTTCGATCAGTGGGCGGATGAGAATCTCAGTCGGGAAGATCAAGAAAATGTGTACAACTATATCGACCTGGACATCAGCCAACCATTCAGTAATAATTCGGTCATCAAGGGTATGCTAATTCTCTCCACATTGAGGGGGACAAAAGAACAGAGCAGTGGACCCCCTACTAAGCGAAGGAGGATTGACGAAGAAAGCGAGCAAGAAAGAGTCACTGAAATGGAAGAAGACGGAAGTGGAGAGGAAGGTCTTGTGTACCTTAAAGAGCAGAGCTTCCAGAAATTGCTGGGAGTATATCCGATGGGCCTCCACCGCACCCCTCCATCGTTAAACATCTGCAGGACGGTCAGCCTACCTAATGCCCGATATTGCCAGGACAAGTGGAGACGGAACCAATACAAAGATCGGATCCTAAAAGTCCTTGGTAAGTTTCTTTATAATATTTCAGTTTGAAGTGGTGCAATTATTGGTCATTAATGTGATCTATTTTATGCTCCTTTTTTGGGCAGATCATTTCAGGAATCTTCCCAGCGAAAAGCAAGTAAAAGTTTATATGGAAAGACAGAGGTGGTACATGAATGTACCAAGAACATGCGACGTCCTACAGGCCTGGAAATCTTAGGAAAACGAGAAGGAAAGAGGATAATATGAAGAATATGGAGGCGTTAATAAACATCCAGGACTGGCTGGGACTCCTGGTTCTGGAGGACAAAAGTGAGACTTTTAATGCCATTATCATGCTGCCTTCATAGAAGGCAAGGAGTCTTCATCTTCTTTTCCGTATCCTGGAAGGTGAAGCTATAACCCTACACGTGCCCTGCCTGTGCCACCACAACATCGCATCAACCTCTGCAAGGTTAATTACTCATTCCAAAAAATCTGACCGAAAAACCTCTGGGAAATAACCATTTACCAGGTACAGAACTGTTACTGAACTATAGCGTATGGGAAAAAATCATTACGTGAAGGAGCAAAGCCGAGTCTGCAAGAGACAGGACCTCATCCTGTGATCTCTGCATGGAGGACGTTCTCACATGTTTTAATAATTAAAAATTTTAAAAGAACACAAATTAACAAAATTCTTTTAGTGTAATGGCTGTTTAACCCTAATGGGGTTTTCCCACTAATACAAGTTGGGCCCTAACTTGCTGATCAGTGGTGGTCTCACCACTGAGACCTCCACAGATCACAAAAATGAAGGGTCCGATGGGGTCCCATGTACCTCTGTCGGACCCCTTGTCGCTTCTCAGACGTATGGAGAAGGGTCATGCACGGCCGTCTGCTGCATTAATCTCTATGGTGCTGACAGAAATTTCTGTGCGACTCGCTCACCGATCTCCAATCTGCTCCATAGAGATTAATGGCGGAGAATGGTCATGCGCAGCCGTCTGCTCCATTCTGAGGAGCGACGAGGGGTCTGACGGAGGTACAGCATACACTTTTTTTTTTATCTCCTCATGGGAAAGACCTTCGGTTCCCATGAAGCTCCAATGGTGAAGTCAGCCAGTGACAAGATCCGAGCCCTCTGGACCTCCCTTTATTTTGTTTATATTATTTTTAGTAGACACCATATTCTGGTATCGGTTGCATTATATTTAGTTTCATAGTTTATTTCTATATAATGAATTTTGCTCTTGGCACTTATTGCATTTGAGGTGTTAAATTTTATTGTTTGAATTTTGGATAGGATGGGTTAGCACATCACTGCCCAAAAAGCACTGCTATTGTATTTGTAACATTGTGTACTTTTATTGATATTTTTATATAATAAATAAAAATTAAAAAAAAGTTTTCTTTTGGTTATTTATATGGACATTTGGGGTCTACATGCATGTAACTTACACATTGCTTCATATAACTTTATCGAACTATTCGGCTTAGCACAAATTGCACTTTATCGTTGTTCACTTAATAACAAAAGGCATGCGCAGGTGAAGTGTCACGGTCTTTGCCTTGTACCTTTTTTATTTGCGGCGATTCATGCGTACTAAGAGCGCAGGCGCATAGATCGTGTATTTGATAGGACAACATCACCGTCGCTACCTTTTGTATTACTGCACATGACATTTTCCTCATTGCGATAACTGATGTTCATACAGACAGGCGCGCAAAACTACCGTCTCTTACAGGTGTTTACGTGAGTAATTTAAGGTTACAGAGCGTCCACCTACCTCCAAGGCAGGGGTCAGTGCCTCTCAGTTCATGGAGCCTGAGGAAGTCGCAGGATTGTGACGTAACACGTGGGGTGTCTCCACAAGTGTGGGGCCAGGGTTCTCTCTCTCCACTTTGGTTAGTTCCGATTTCTGGGATTGGCTTCTGGTTTGATCATTTGAGCAACTAGGGAGCCGCATTGCTCATGATACAATTACACTACCTTATATACTCGAGTATAAGCCTAGTTTTTCAGCACAAAAAAAGTGCTGAAAACCCAAACTCGGCTTATACTCGAGTAAAAAAAATATAGGTTTTACCAGGTTTTTGTGGTAAAATTAGGGGCCTCGGCTTATACTTAAGTACTGTATATACTCGAGTATAAGCCGACCCATCTTTATTCATTTGTTTGTGTGCAAGGGCTTATTAGGCACTTTGTATAGGGACTACTGCAGGAGTCCATACATTTTAACCTTTTGTGCTTTTGCGTTCCAGGACTGTTCTGTATCTGTGTGCCCATTTCTTTTTCCACTTGTGGCTGTATGTGGACCTTTTGTGATTGACTTTGGTTCTCTAGTGTTCTTGATGTATGTCTCCACACTTTTAGATGCCATGCATCAAAAATCAGTACAAACAGATATATGGTGTTATGAAATTCTAAGAAATAAAAATGTGTAAATACTTAAGCCTGGCTTTTTCTTGTATATTGCTACATATTGGATACAGTGTGGTGGCTACTTAGTATCAGTCTATTGAGATATTATATACATGTCCACTATTTGAATGTGTGTATGTACTGCATTGTACATTACTGAGACCCCTGCTGATCAGCAAGTTAGTCCCTATCCACAGTGTAGGGACTAACTTGTGTTCGTGGGAAAAGCCGAAATAACATCCCCATTAGATTATACATATTATATTATATATCCGTGTGTTTTTTTTTTTTTTTTACAACTATATAAAAACAGAAAAAAAAAAAATAATTAAAAAAAGGGGTGGAACGGTGGAATATTTTGTGAAATACACATCAGATTGAAAAACTGTCAAATATTTTTCAAAAATCTATCCAAGGATTCCAAATTTGGGCCATTATTGTCACCCCTAAAAAAATGGGTTTTTAGATTTTTCAAATTTGGATTTCCCAGAAAAATAACGCTTCATGTCATTTACAGATGGTGCTATAAATGTCCAGAATTAAAATGTGCTGTTTAGCATAGCTGGTCTTACAACTCAACTCTCGGGTTTTAGCTTTGAGTTTCATGATATATATATCCCATTTTTTTTTTTTTACACAAGATATGCATGGAAGAAAACAAACACCCATTGGATCATGAGTGAAATATGCATCCGCAAGCAGGGCAGCTATATTTGTTCATTTTAGACATTGCACCAGAGATATTACTCCCCATCTACAGTATGTGACGGACAAGTGCGGGGAGGAGAAGCCGACAGCTTCTGCACCAGTGTGATCTCTGGACAATCACGGCGATGCGCAGATCGGGAGGACCATGGCGAAGATCCCGGGGCCCCCTGTCCAGCGGCTCTTGCATCATCACAGCAGCCACAAGCCGCATACATCTATGCTGAGTCCTGCTGCTCCCGGGCCGCTCCGCGCTCACTACAGACAGGGAGGAATCAGAGGAGAAGTGGAAATTGTACAAAGAGCAAAAAATGCTAAATGATCAAAGGTTCAGTATTCAGCCAATAGGTGGCAAGGGGGAGGAGAGAATAAGGAAACGTCCTCTCACTGTGTATATAAAGGAGACCACGGCAGATGCATCAACATTCACTGTCACGAAACAGATCATGTCTGGACACGGCAAAGGAGGAAAGGGTCTCGGAAAAGGAGGCGCCAAGAGGCACCAAGGTGCTGAAGGGAGTCATCGGAGAGATCGTCCATCCAGACCAGTCCTGCGGCATCCCGGGCCGCAGGATCGCAGACAACCTGGCCCTGGTGAGGGACACCCTGCACTACGTCTGAAGCCGCGCGCCCCTGGTCAGCCTGGACCAGGAGAAGGCCTTCGACCGTGTCTCTCACCACTTCATGAGCCAGGTCCTGCACAGGTTTGGGTTGGGTAAGACGTTCTGCCCGTTTGTTGAGCTAATGTACCTTGATATCCACAGCTTGATGTTGGTGAACGGTTGGAAGACTGACCCCTTCCCGATGCTATCTGGGGTCAGGCAAGGCTGTCCTCTTTCACCCCATCTTTTTGTTCGCGAACAGCTCTATAACGCAGAGTCTATCCAGCAGAACAAAGGGATCACCGCACCGGGACCCGGACGCAACGAGGTCAAGGGCTTGCTGTATGTGGACGACGTGACGATCTTCTGCTCAGACCAGAGTTCGGTGATGGTGCACATCCAGACCTGCGAGGAGTTTGGACAGGCTTCGGGGGCAACTGCAAGAAGTCGGAGGCCATGCTTTTCGGAGACTGGCAGCTTGCTTCCTCTGCTCCCTTCCCTTTCACCATTCAGTAGGACTTCATGAAGGTTCTGGGAGTCTGGTGTTGACAAGCATTCTTGCCAGGTCTTCAGGGCTGAGCCTTCCTTCCCGAACCAGACTCACCCTGTGGAGCCTCAGACAGCTCTCCTTGGAGGGGAAAACACTCGTCCTGCGTAACAAGATGCTGCCCGTAGTCCAGTACGCGGCTCAGGTGTGGCCGCGCCCGTCTGCAAGGCTGTTACCAGGACTGTTTTTCATTTTGTTTGGGGCTCAAAGATGGACCGGGTCAAGCGAGCGGTCATGTACAAGGAGCCAAGCAAGGGGGGGCAAAGATGTCCCGGACATCTCCACTTTGCTCTGGATCTTCTTTGTTTGCGACTGTGTGTGCAGGACCCTGTTTGCAAGATCCGCGGGAAAGTCCATGTCCCGCTTTTTCCTCCTGCCCCTCTGGAGGGGACTCGGCTGGGACAAGTGGGACAGCTCCATCCCTTACAACTGGGACACGCCCTGGCACTACGGCCAGGCCGTCCGCTTTGGAGGGACTCAAACCAGAACTGTGGAAACCAGTTTGTGCTCCCTCACAAAGTCAGTGCACAAGCTCATCCAAGCCAAAGATTTGTAGGAATTTGTCCCAGGAGTCACCCTGGAACGGGCAAGACTGCCTGGGCCAACATGTCCTGGGGCAGACTGCTCAACAGGCACAAGGACATATTGTGGATGGCCATCCCCTATGGACCTTTATGTTTGCCAGAAGACTAAGCAACACCCCCTATTGCCCCAGGTGCCGCTGGATGGATGAGACCCCTCTGCACCTGCTTTGGGGTTGCCTCTTTGCACAGAGCCTATTAGACACCCTGGAGCCCCATTTGCAAGACTCTGTGTCAAGGAGCTCCATGACGCACCACGCGGTGCTTTATGGGCTGTTCCAGGGCACTCATGCCATATAGTAATTTGTAAGGAGCCAGGCAGCCTGGATATCCTCTAAGGATACAATCTGGTACATCATGACACTACTCACTTAGCACATAACAGCTATGACAATATCAATCTGCTATAGACTTGTCCTCAACAGCCTGCTAGAAAGCTCAAAGACCATAATACAAATAAGAAGTTTCACTCAGGAAGCTCCTCCCTCATCTTCTCAGTTCACCAAACAGCTAGATCTTATCTGTGAAGACACGGTAAAAATAAACCAAGCTGAACCCAACTGGATTTAGACCTCCTGCTGTGAGCTAGGTTCACCTCCCCGGGCGCTCACTGCCTCCTTCAGGGAGAATCCCCGGCTGCAGCCGCTTTTATGGACTTTACAAGACATCTACACTTTGCACAAGTTCAGGACTTTTGTATGAGACGCTGGACTTTGCCAGATAAACACAGCCTGCATTTCCTAACACACCTAATCTAAGCAAACGCCAGAAAACACTCAATTTTCACTAGATTTGGACTTTTGCAGGGGATTCTGGGTCACGCATACATTATGCAAATGGACCAAACCAGGAAGTGGACTTTTGCTAGGTTTCCTTCCATATTTTTCCCCCTTCTGTGTCTCTTTCAATAAAGCTTCAGGCAAGTGTTACCCCCACCCCCTCCCCTTTCATCCTGCACCCTTTTCCGTTTTTACACTTTTTCGTCGCCGTAAGTGAAATGCAATGCGTGTTTAGTTAAGTCAATTGAGCGAGCAGTGTGCAAGTATACTGTTTTTATGGCATAGTTGAGAATTATACTCCTATATGCTGTAAATGTTATGAATGAATCTTAACCCCTTCACGCTCTGTGGTGGATATATCCGCCATGGCGCTTATGCCGGCTCGGCTCTGGATCAGAGCTGAACCGGCATTGGGGAAACATGGGGTGCCGGCTGTAACTAATAGCCGGCACCCCAGTTTAACACCCGTGATTGGAGTTGTCTCCGATTGCGGGTGCTTAACCCGTTAAATGCCGTGGTCAGTGCGACCGCGGCATCTAACATGCATCTGGGGGGTTTTTCCCCCATGATCGGTCCCCCTGAACTGTTTTCGGGGGGTGCTGATCGTTGCTATAGCAACTCTGGGGTCCGATCTGGACCACAGAGTTACTTGCAAGAATTGCCGGTAAGATGGCGTCTGTGATGTCATCTTACTGGCACAGTGCCAGCCTATGCAAGTGTATAGGCTGACACTGATAATACTCTGCAATACATCAGTATTGCGGAATATTATCATGAAGAAGCAATCAGATGATTGCTTGTTCATGTCCCATGGTATAAAAGTGAAAAAGTTAAAAAAAAAAAAAAGTTATTCAATAAAAAAATAAAGTCATAAATCACTAAAAATGCCCCAAACCCCCAAAACATATGATTTAGACTTTTTTTTTTGAGTTATATGTCTCTTTATAAGACAAACCCCACATATATAGTATCACCGCGTCCGTAACAACCCGTAGAATAAAAGTAAATCATTATTGAACCCGCATGATAAACGCCAGAAAAAAAAACTGTTATAAACCCTCCAAAAATTATGATTTTTACCTTTTCAATCCCACATAAAATGCGATCAAAAAACCATATGTACTCCGACATGATACTGGTGCAAAGTACAACATGTCCCGCAAAAAATACACCATCGACCAGCTCCGTAGCCAAAAATGTAACAATGTTCTGCCACTTGGAAGACGGCAATACATAAATTTTTCCCCACATTAGGGTTTTGTTTGACAAATTTAGTAAAACGTAAGAAAATATATTCATGTCTGGTATCCCCGTAATCGCATCAACCCATAGAATAAAGATAACATGATTATTAGTCTATACGGTGAACACCAAAAAAAAAAAAAGTAAAAATCCGACAGAATTGATGCTGCTTTCTACTCCTCTCCCTCAAAAAAGTTCTAATTTTCATACAATAGGAGATAACCAACCCCAAAATGGTAACACTGAAAAGAACTCGTCCCGCAAAAAACATGCCATCACATGGCCCCAATAACAAAAAGCTAAATTTTATAGCTACAAAGGGCATGAGAAACTAAAATCCTGGCAGCTGCAGGGCCCTCCTTCCCTTCTGTCGTCTCGCTGTGCCCCCAACACAGATAAGCGGCACAATTGTGGGGGTCTTTGTACTCAGGAGAAATTGCAGAACAATTGTATGGTGGTTTTCCTCTTTTTATATTTTGGAATGTGTAATTTTAGGCTAAATGAACGTATAAGGGAACAATATGACCATTCTAAATTTCACCCCCATTTGATTCAATTACATGAGATCTCAGGGGTTCACATCTTCGTAAAGCTGTTTCTGATAGTTTTGAGGGGTGCAGATTTGAAATGGGTAGTATATAGGGGGTTGTTGATGCTAAATATGTAAAATTCATTCAAAACTGTATTTATCACCCAAAATATCAATTCTGAAAAATCCAAAAAGCGATATTCTATTTTGCAACCGGTGACAATCAAAATAAATTATCCAGACATTTCAGAAATTATGAAATGTAAAGTAGACAAATGGGAATGTTATTCAGCCAACTATTTGGTGTAAATACTACTCTGCCTGGACACGATATTTGAATTTCGAAAATGGCAAATTTTTCAAAAAATTTATCATATTTTCTTTTTTTTTTGTAAATAAACGCAAAACTTATCTGCCAAAATTTACCACTAAAATGAAGTACAACATGTGGGGAAAAAAACAATCTCAGAATCGTTTTGATAAGTAACAGTGTTCAAAAGTTATAACCGTATAAAGAGACGCAAGTCAGAATCCAAAAAATCGGGCTGAGCCTTAAGGTACAAAATGGCTGCGTCCTTAAGGGGTTAATTGATTGTATATGTCATGTTGTGGTCTGTGCTGTGATACATTTGCACAGACATACAGCATATACTGTATCTAATTTTGACTTATTCAATAAAGCCTGTGTGCTGTAAATACTAAGCATAAGTGTCAATCTTAATTTATTGTATATGTTATTTCACAGTCTGTGTTGCAACATAACACATGCTCTATGTGTGTACAAATACATGTAATCTCTATAAGTGCTAATATAATAAAACTAAGAAGCATGGGAAGGGGCTCCCTCCCAGAAAACATACATGGGATCACCAAGCTTGCCATCTGCTGCCTGGAGGTGGTGTATGTGCTCAAGCACCAGGGCTGTACTCTCTACTGCTTCGGAGGTTAAAGAGGACCTGTCACCTTAATTTTTGGTACGAAGAGCAGCTTACTAAAGTAAGCAGCTCCTAGTGCTTGATCAAATGATGCAGTGTTAGAGTGATAGCGTTACCGGAAACCTCCGGTAATGCTTTCAAATACTGTGGTGGGGTACAATGTAATCATCAGACCGTTTGCAAAGCTGTCTAATGTATTCATGAGGGGGCGGTCCGTGGCGCTGCTTCTTCCCTGGACAGCCCCGCTCGCTACATAGGCTAGCAGTGACGTTCGGGGGAGTGACGATCAGAAGAGACGTGGCAGTGTCATGTTTTAGGTGCCGGCGGCGGCAGAGAAGACGTTAGCACCCGTGGTCGGTGCTTGCAATATGCAGCAAAGCCCATCTCTGTATGAAGAAGGCTCAGCCCGTGAATCCTCTTTATCCGCCACAGAGCTATATGAAGGGTGTATGTGCAACATCCCCCACCGGGGCCTAGCCTTTTCTCGGGGCCTGGAGTCAGCCGGGGCCCGCAGTACCTGAGTGGCTGGCGGTTGCGGCCTAGGCACGCTAGTGTCACGGTGCTTGGTATGGGGAACCGGAGGGCTGTCCTACAGCCTGGCAGGTCTCCAGTAGGGTGGTGTTGGCAAGAAATGATGAGGGAGAGGCTGCTATAGCGGATCTCCCTGGGGCAACCCTTTGGTGTCTAGAGTATGAGTCTCTGCGTGGTGGACAGGGTGCCCACCTGCCCTACAGTAGCCAAAATAGCCTTGGTTTAACAAAAAGAAGCTTGAGTGGCACCACTCTGTGTGTGTATATTTAATGGCCCTTCTAATTGTATTGATCTTGACTGTCAAATCATCCGTACACAGGAAAACTCTCTATCTGGTCCTCTCACTGTGTATATAAAAGAGACCTCGTCCAACGCAGCTACATTCGTTGTCTTACACGAAAGCGAGAAGATGTCTGGACGTGACACAAGAGCTTACAGTCTATGAGGATGATGGGGGTGACACAAGATCTTACAGTCGTTTCCGGCCGCATCGAACACTATACAGTGACGGGCAGGAGCTTCCTATCCGGAGGGACGGAGGCTCTTGCCCGCCCGTCGAAGGCCGCGGGGGCCCGGCGCTGGCCCGGCAAGCGTAAGGGGCCGGATCGAAACGGCCCGCGGGCCGTAGTTTGGGGAGCCCTGCCCTAGTGGATACATCAGCGGGTTCTTCGGCCCTTACACATGCTAGCTTGCGAAGTATAAAAAGCCTTTTGCATGACCACCAGTTAATAGATACATGGAGACTGCTACATCCTTCCGACAAGGACTATACTACACCACATGACGATTACTCCAGACTGGACTACTTGTTTTTACGACACAGAGTGAGGGGGTGACACAAGATCTTACAGTCTATGAGGATGAGGGGGGGCACAAGAGCTTAAAGTCTTTCTTCTTGCCGTGTCCGGGCAGGAAATGATGATGATGACGTCATCGCGCGGCCGCGCAGCCTAGTTCACGGAGCGATGTGTGCCGGGGTTGTCTTCCGGCCACATCGCTTTAGCAATAGTGCTGGAGCGGCCGTTTCCGGCCGCATCGAACACTATACAGTGACGGGCAGGAGCTTCCTGTCCGGACGGACGGAGGCTTCTGCCCGCCTGTCGAAGGCCGCGGGGGCCTGGCGCTGGCCCGACAAGCGTAAGGGGCGGACCGAAACAGCCCGCGGGCCGTAGTTTGGGGAACCCTGCCCTAGTGGATACATCAGCGGGTTCTTCGGCCCTACCTTACACATGCTAGCTTGCGAAGAATAAAAAGCCTTTTGCATGACCACCAGTTAATAGATACATGAAGACTGTTACATTCTTCCGACAAGGACCATTCTACACCACATGACAATTACTCCAGACTGGACTACTTGTTTTTACGACACAGAGATTTGGGTCTGTTACACAAAGCTACCATAGACAAAATCACCTTTTCAGACCATGCACTGTTCTCTATTTCAATATTCCTTCCGAATCCTGACGACTTTCAATGGCAGTGGAAGCTGAACGCTTCCCTCCTAGAGGACCCTCTGGTATTAGATGACATTAACCCCTTAACGACTTGCCCTTTTTTAGTTTTTTCACTTCCATTTTTCACTCACCAAATTCAAAAATCTATAACTTTTGTATTTTTCTACATAAAGAGCTGTGTTATGGCTTATTTTCTGTGTAACAAATTGCACTTCATAGTGACGGTATTTAATATTCCATGCTGTGTACTGGGAAGCGGGAAAAAATTTCCAAATGCAGTGAAAATGGTGAAAAACCAACATTTTCTTGTGGGCTTGGATTTTACAGCTTTCACTCTGCGTCCCAAATGACAGGTCTACTTTATTCTTTGGGTCGGTACGATTACGTGGATACCAAATTTGTATAGGTTTTATTTTTCTGGCCTCACAGTGCTTACCACGAGTCTCCCAGAACTCGCACATGAACCTAGGGGAAGTTAGTAGCTTGCGGCGTTCCCCTGTCCACTCATAAGCAGGTGGTGTCCACCCCGTCCCAAGACCACGGCCTGCTACCCCTGCAGTATGGTTTGGACGCCCACGTCCCCGCCACTCGCTCTACCCCTAGCCCTCGGTTTTAGTTAAAAATTCTGAAAATAGAGTTTATAACTTAATTTTTTTTAACTGTTTTTTGTATTTTTTTTTTGTGTGTTTTTTTAGTTTTAAAAACCAACGATGCTATCCTATTGCTATGGCTATTTCTAGCCAAGTATGAAAGCACACTGCTATGCCGATGAGATGACACTGAGTTATGAAAAATAAACGTAAAATAAAAAGGAAACAGACGTGCCTAATTGAAATCCAACCCCTAATAATTTTCCCACTTCGGTCTTTTGCGATGGATATGTGCGTCACTAAGCGCAAAACACAGTGGTCGCAAGTCTCACTACAAATTGCTCACAATTTGCTAGTAGATGCACTGCAGCAACTACAGCACAGCCGATCAAACCAGAAATCAAATATATGTAACGCTACTGTAGGCGTAAGTAAGCCGTTTGGATTCTCCTATGGCTATTTCTAGCCACGATTAAGCACACTACGCATGCCAGATGAGATGACGCTGCTTATTAAAAAATAAACGTAAAATAAAAAGGAAATGGCAGACTGTGCCAATTGAAATCAACCCCTAATAAATTTTCCCACTTTGGTGTTTGAGTGGATAGTGTGTCACTAAGAGCTAAACACAACGGGTAGCAAGTCCCCCGGCAAATTCCTCACAATATGGTACTAGCTGCACTCTATAGTGCCAGCAAGCCCAGCACAAGAAATAAATAATATAATGTTATTTTAGGCCTAAGAAGGGCTGTTGGGTTCTTGTAGACTCACTCCTGCCTAACAGTAGCTAATTAGAACACCCTAACGCTTTCCCTGACCAGCAGCAGTCTCTCCCTAGCGCATCCAGACACAGATGATCCGAGCAGCGCGGGCATGGGCTAGGTCTATTCCAGGGTCACCTGATCTGGCCAGCCAACCACTGCTATCGACGTGTAAGGGTACCACGTCATGCTGGGTGGAGTGCAGAGTCTCCTGGCTTGTGATTGGCTCTGTTTCTGGCCGCCAAAAAGCAAAAGGCGGGAGCTGCCATTTCTCGAGCGGGCGAAATACTCGTCCGACAACGAGCAGTTACGAGTACGCTAATGCTCGATCGAGCATCAAGCTCGGACGAGTATGCTCGCTCATCTCTAATCAGAAGGGTTCGCAGCGATTCCCTAGCTGAGAGCAGAGCAGATCTGTTGTCAAAGTAGGAGATCGCTTATGTGAAAGTTCCAAAGAATCAATGCGGCTCAACAAGGCAGTAACAGCTTGTGCCCTTTCCCTCTTACGGCGGCTACCATGAGTAACTAAAATGCTACGTACATTAAATTTGTGCCCCTCTCACGCTATGAAGGTTTAACGTCCTTAGCTCTGGTCCTGTCAAAATGAGTAGATATCGAGCCTTTAACAACCCTTCCGACAAGCGCCATACTAGTACGGCGCACGCCGGTCCCGGTGCATGGAGAGGCTGCGGGCCTGAGCTCTCCATAGCCGGTAAGTCTTGCTAGCACCGATTGCGGGTATTTTCACATCGAACGCGGCCGGCAATGCCGTCACGGGGAGCGGCGATCAGTCGCCCATGGTAGCCTCAGGTGTTCCGAATACCCGAGGCTACTTCGTTTTAACCCGTGCATTACAATGGGGGCATTCACTAAGGGCCGATTCGTTATGCCCAACGTGTTACCGAATATTTCCGATTTGCTCTGATTTCCCCTGAATTGCCCGGGATTTGGAGCACGCGATCGGATTGTGGCGCATCGCGCTGACATGCACGCAACGGAAATCGGGGGGCGTGGCCGAAGGAAACCCGATGATTTGGAAAAAGCCCATTTAAAAAAAAAATCTGTCGCGGAGCTTGCACTTACCTTCACTCAGCCCGCTCGGTGAACTCCAGCTTCCGATGCTTTCAAGCGCAGTAGCGCCACCTGTGGACGGAGGAGGAACACCTTAATGAATCCCGGCCGACCGAATCCAGCGCAGCAGAACGCGCCGCTGGATCGCGAATAGACCGGGTAAGTAAATCTGCCCAAGTGCTAATTGCACATTGTAATGATGGGCAGTAAATCCACATATACTGCCAACAGTGGTATGGCAATATGATAGGATGAATAAACACCTAGGGTTTAGAGTACCTAGGGAGTCTGAAAAGTAAAAAATAAGAAAAAGTTAAAAAAAAATATAATAAAAAAAAACCCTAAAAATTCAAATCACCCCCCTTTCCCTAGAACTGATATAAATATAAATAAACAGTAAAAATCATAAACACATTAGGTATCGCCGCGCTGAAAATGCCCGATATATCAAAATATAATAACGGTGTTCACTGCGTTTAACCCCGTAACGGAAAATTAGCGCCCAAAATATAAAGAATTAATAAAAAATTATCAAAGGTCGCGCAAGTCCCAAAATTCTAGCATGAACAACACCATCAAAAATTCTCAAACAATGACCCCACCACACAGCTCCGTACACCGAAAGTTGAAAAAAGTTATTGGCGGCAGAGAGAAGATGCCAATAAAAAAAATCGTTTTTGTACAAGAGGTTTAATTTTTTTGAATGTATGAAAACATTATCCGTACCTTGTGGGTGACGTCACCGGTACATCTGTTTTTACTAGTCTGACTTAGCGAAGCTACCGGCCGGGGATTCTGCGCTCCTGACTAGCCCAGCATATGGAACCAAACCAAACAAACAGGGCAGATCACACGTATTTCTCCAACACCACCAAATGCAGAATGGTGGCATTGGAGAGCAGCGGGTCTGTCCCGACTTACAATATGTCATGACTTACATCACTGAAACTTGCCAGTCTGCATTGACATCGCAGGACCAATCAAATTATGAGACAGGGAGACGTCACAAATCCAGGAAGCGCTCGCGTTAACGAGTGGGTCATTAGCTGGTTGATGAGATTTTATTAAATCTTGAATGTATGTAGGGAAAAAAAATCGTGAATTCTGGTTTCTTTCTTTTTGCATTTTTTTTGGACCGCACATCGTGCCATAAAATTGATATGTTATCTTTATTCTATAAATCACTATGATACGGCGTTACCGCATTTATAATGTTTTTTATATATATTTTTACAATTTTGCTGAAAAACTAATATAGGAGAAAATCTCATTTGTTTTTGTATCGCCATCTTTACGCCATCTTTACGCGTTGAGTTGTCCTTTTCACTGGTACCATTTTGGCCACAACCAATCACTCTTTGGAACATTTTTGTGAAGGGATTTTTAAGAAAAATTTACATTTTTGGTAAATTTTTTCAGCTCTTGTTTGGTTTTGTTTTTTTAGAACTGTATGTTTTATTGATTTTCGCAAGTTTTACATCTCATACAACATTTAACATCCATAACACAGATACATTAACAAATTGAACTGTGGCCTACAATGGTAGCCAATTCTTCTCAGGTAATGTATACCTATTCTAACAATACAATATGCCCTGTGCCACATTTACTGGCGCTGCGTGAGGGCCCATAGCTATAGATACCACAGGTTATACCGCAGACACAAGAGGAGAGTTTCAAGAAGGAAGGGCGGGAGGGAGACAGAAATATACTAAAGGTCTCCCTCTACTTGTAGTCCCCTCCAAGGTGGATGCCCAATAAGCTCAGTGTCCTAGAGGATGGCCATAGCTAGCACACCATAGAGTAATGGCTTCACTTCTTCCCAAAACGGTTAACTACAGGACCAGTAAATATGCTAACGAGCACCTCCTGCTGACCCATCTGGGGTATCCGGAAAGAGGCAATCGGATCTCATGAAACACCTTTGTACAGAGTAGATTAAACTCCCTCTTATTCCAAGTCCTCTTATATCAGGGTCTTGTGTAATATTGGCTTCTAGGGGCTCTATGCAAAGGACGAAGAGGAGGGGGGACATGGGGCACCCCTGCCGCGTACCATTCTTTATCTGGATTGGGAGGGAGGAGGCATGGGGGAGCCTGATAGTTCCTATTGGGTGTTCATACAGACCCCGAATTGCCTGCATGAGAGCCCATGTATATCAACATGTTGCAGGACTTGGAACCTAAAATTCAGATTCCGCCAATCAAAGGCCTTTCCGGCATCCAAACTAAGGATCATGTCTTTCTCATCCATTTGGGGTTAGCGCATCTATCAGTCGTCCTCCTAGTTTTACCCCCACCCTGGCGGCATGGAATAAACCGCTCTTGGTCCTTGTGGATCAGTTTCGGAATCCACCGCATCCAGGGGTTTGCCAGAATTTTAGTAAAAACCTTAAGGTCAGTATTGGGGAGAGAGAGAGTTTGCACTTTCTGTTACATTCTGATCGGACTTAGGGACCAGAGTTTACACTGTATATAAGCTAGAATTCCCGGAGCAACTCCCTAAGGCTACATTCACACTGCCGTATGGGGGACGTATATACGGCCGATATACCTCCCCCATAGACGGCAATGGGCGCACGTGTGGCACCGTACCGCTCCGTACCCCAGAAAAAGATAGGACATGTCCTATCTTTGTCCGTAGTACGGCGCCGTGCACCATAACTTCCTGTGGAGAGGGGTGGGGGTGAGCTGCGCTCACCTCCTCCTCCTCCTCCTCTCCCCATGCACTGCCGCTACGGTACGGGCGGGCAACGGCAGTGTGAATGTAGCCTAAGTTTTACAAGTTGTCGCAATCTCCCCGTGGCGGGTTTAGCAGACATTTTTACTTCCATACCTGCGATGGTCCTCCTAAGTCCCTGCTCCTGGCAAAGTCTTTTTAGTCCTTCCCCCATAATCTGTACAGCGCCCCCTCATTAGTGTGGAGCAGCCGCACCGTGCAGCCTCAGCTCCGCTACTCCGGGCCCCAGGAGCCTCTTTCACAAATTTGAATATTAGGGCAATAAAAGTTTTCCAAACTCAGTGGTCACTCACGGATCAGCCCTAAAAAGGCAGAACCCACCACCGCATCTACATTAATAGGTAGATCCGAGATGGTAGGTGTCCTTTAGAGGGGATGTCCCCTTGTTAATTACGAGGCTGGAGTACGTGCCAAATAATCAAGAGAATATAAATAAGAGGAGGTTGTCGTCCGCAATAGTCGCCAGAGTATTATACTCTCTTTATAGATGTCTGAAGAAAGCCCCTGCAATAGGCCTCACAGTGTCACCAGGAATGTGATGTTTAGCTGGTGACAGGTCTATACTGATTTTAAAAATGCCTTTGTCAGTACTTTATAAAACTTTATTTCACATTACCTGGCTCCCTGCCAGCAGCCTGTGTGCTCGTGTCTGCTGGAGCCCCACATCCTGCAGAACAGATGGTCCTGGAACCAGACATTTTTGCAGTTTTATGGTTGAGAAATTCACAGGTCCTTCTCATTGTAACATCAGTTCTCTCCGCAACATCGTCACAACCAAAGGGTCGACAGGGAATAGAAAACTCGTGTATAAATAGCTGGAGGGGGGGGGTCTAATAACTTATACTTACCTCTCCGGGCTCCGATGGTACATAAACTCCCCCACTCACTGCTGACCGGCCGAGAGGAGACACATCTGACCAGCACAAAGCCTGATCCAAGATACAGGCCCCCCATTGTACAATGTGGAGCATGCTGGGAGTTGTAGTCCTTCCCTATAGTGTGTGAGCTCCTGGAGCATGCTGGGAGTTGTAGTCCCTCCATATAGTGTGTGTGTGTGTGTGTGTGTGCTCCTGGAGCATGCTGGGAGTTATAGTCTCTCCATATAGTGTGTGCGCTTCTGGAGCATGCTGGGAGTTGTAGTCCCTCCATATAGTGTGTGTGTGTGTGTGTGTGTGTGCTCCTGGAGCATGCTGGGAGTTGTTAGTCCCTCCATATAGTGTGTGTGTTCCGGCGCATGCTGGGAGTTGTAGTCCCTCCATATAGTGTGTGTGCTCCTGGAGCATGCTGGGAGTTGTAGTCCCTCCATATAGTGTGTGTGTTCCTGCAGCATGCTGGGAGTTGTAGTCCCCCAATATAGTATGTGAGCTCCTGGAGCATGCTGGGAGTTGTAGTCCCTCCTCTGGTCACTTACCTCTTCTCTCCTCAGTGCAGGACACTCTCTCCCTCACACACGTCTCCTGCTCACTATCCACTAATCATGTGACCCTGGGAGTGTGATGTCACTGAGGGGCGGGGCTCCTGCTCACTATCCACTAGTCATGTGACCCGGGAGTGTGATGTCACTGAGGGGCGTGGCCGCCTGCTCACTGTCCACTAGTCATGTGACCCGGGAGTGTGATGTCACTGAGGGGCGGGGCTCCTGCTCACTATCCACTAGTCATGTGACCCGGGAGTGTGATGTCACTTGAGGGGCGGCTCCTGCTCACTACCACTAGTCATGTGACCCGGGAGTGGTGATGTCACTGAGGGCGGGGGGTCCTCCCTAATCCCTATCCCTAGTCCACGTGACTGTGTATCGAGGAGAGTGGTGGAGAAGGGACCTGCGATGATGTGTAGATCACGTATGATGTAGGGAGGGGGAGGAGTCTGTACTGATCATTGTCAGAGATAAATCTATAGTAAACCTTCGGCTAATTTCACACCCACTTCCACATACACACTGTCCTCTCCCTACACATATTCAAAAATTCGCTCTATAAAACCATCCTTGATCCCTATGGCTGCACCTAACAAACAAACCACTAGATGGCTGCAGAGTACCCAAATCTATCACTTTATTGACTTTATAAAACAACAGCATTTTCAATATCACACACAATTTCGTTTTTAAATATAGAAGTTTATATCAATGTCAATATCTCATGGGCTGGCAACAGAGGGAGGTACAATAAGAAAGAAAGGAAAGATTTCTTAAATATGCAAAAAGGCACACGGGTATCTATCTCTATTAATTAGAACTGCTAATTATTGTGCCCTATATAGGCCAGAATAATTCATGAGCTGCTAGGAGCGTTCACACTACTGTCTGTATCTCAGTCCCTAGCCTGTGTCACTAAATGGTTAGAACTTCGGAAGCTTTAAGACGTATCCAATTGATTTTGAGATTGTTTTCCCTCGTGACACTTTGTACTTCATGTTAGTTTGAAAAATTTGGCATTATATTATGGGGGAAAAAACGATATTTTGTCGAAAGTTTGAAATTTCTCAATTTTCGAATTCAGATTTTTTCTACTTTTTCAACACCAGTCATAACAGCAAAATGACTTGATAACACGGTCCCCCCCCCTTTTTGGGACCCTACATGTCCCCCCCCCCCCCCTCCGTATGGGGACGTATATACGGCCGATATACCCCCCCATAGACGGCAATGGGCGCACGTGTGGCACCGTACCGCTCCGTACCCCAGAAAAAGATAGGACATGTCCTATCTTTGTCCGTAGTACGGCGCCGTGCACATAACTTCCTGTGGAGAGGGGTGGGGGTGAGACTGCGCTCACCTCCTCCTCCTCCTCCTCTCCCCCATGCACTGCCGCTACGGGTACGGGGCGGCAACGGCAGTGTGAATGTAGCCAGTAGTTTTACAAGTTGTCGCAATCTCCCCGTGGCGGGTTTAGCAGACATTTTTACTTCCATACCTGCGATGGTCCTCCTAAGTCCCTGCTCCTGGCAAAGTTTTTTAGTCTTCCCCCATAATCTGTACAGCGCCCCCCTCATTAGTGTGGAGCAGCCGCCACCGTGCAGCCTCAGCTCCGTCTACTCCGGGCCCAGGAGCCTTTCACAAATTTGAATATTAGGGCAATAAAGTTTTCCAAACTCAGTGGTCATCCCGGATCAGCCCTAAAAGGCAGAACCCACCACCCGCATCTACATTAATAGGTAGATCCGAGATGGTAGGTGTCCTTTAGAGAGGGATGTCCCTTGTTATTACGAGGCTGGAGTACGTGCCAAATAATCAAGAGAATATAAATAAGAGAGGTTGTCGTCGCAATAGTCGCCAGAGTATTATACTCTCTTTATAGATGTCTGAAGAAAGCCCCTGCAATAGGCCTCACAGTGTCACCAGGAATGTGATGTTTAGCTGGTGACAGGTCTATACTGATTTTAAAAATGCCTTTGTCAGTACTTATAAAACTTTATTTCACATTACCTGCTGGCTCCCTGCCAGCAGCCTGTGTGCTCGGTCGCTGGAGCCCCACATCCTCAAAACAGATGGTCCTGGAACCAGACATTTTTGCAGTTTTATGGTTGAGAATTCACAGGTCCTTCTCATTGTACATCAGCTTTCTCTCCGCAACATCGTCACACACCAAAGGTCGACAGGGAATAGAAACTGTGTATAATAGCTGGAGGGGGGGGGTCTAAACTTATACTTACCTCTCCGGCTCCGATGGTACATACAACTCCCCCACTCACTGCTGACCGGACGAGAGGAGACACATCTGACCAGCACAAAAGCCTGATCCAAGATTACAGGCCCCCCATGTACATGTGGAGCATGCTGGGAGTTGTAGTCCTTCCCTATAGTGGTGTGAGCTCCTGGAGAATGCTGGGAGTTGTAGTCCCTCCATATAGTGTGTGTTGTGTGTGTGTGTGTGCTCCTGGAGCATGCTGGGAGTTATAGTCTCTCCATAGTGTGTGCGCTTCTGGAGCAGCTGGAGTTGTAGTCCCTCCATATAGTGTGTGTGTGTGTGTGTGTGTGTGCTCCTGGAGCATGCTGGGAGTGTAGTCCCTCCATATAGGTGTGTGCTCTGGAGAATGCTGGGAGTTGTAGTCCCTCCATATAGTGTGTGTGCTCCTGGAGCATGCTGGGAGTTGTAGTCCCTCCATATAGTGTGTGTGTTCCTGCAGCATGCTGGGAGTGTAGTCCCCCAATAGTATGTGGCTCCTGGAGCATGCTGGGAGTTGTAGTCCCTCCTCTGGTCACTTACCTCTCTCTCCTCAGTGCAGGACACTCTCTCCCTCACACACGTCTCCTGCTCACTATCCACTAATCATGTGACCCTGGGAGTGTGATGTCACTGAGGGGCGGGGCTCTACTCACTATCCACTAGTCATGTGACCCGGGAGTGTGATGTCACTGAGGGGCGGGGCTCCTGCTCACTATCCACTAGTCATGTGACCCGGGAGTGTGATGTCACCTGAGGGGCAGGGTCCTGCTCACTATGCCACATCATGTGACCGGGAGTGTGATGTCACCGAGGGGCGGGGCCTCCTAATCCCTATCCACTAGTCATGTGACCCGGGAAAGTGATGTCACTGAGGTGCGGGGCCTCCTAATCCCTATCCACTAGTCATGTGACTGTGTATAGAGAAGAACTGCTGGATGAAGGACCTGCGATGATGTGTAGATCACGTGATGTAGGGAGGGGGAGGAGTCTGTACTGATCATTGTCAGAGATAAATCTAATAGTAAACCTTCGGCTAAGTTCACACCACTTCCACTACACACGTGTCCTCTCCTACACATATTCAAAAATTCGCTCTATACCATCTTGATCCCTATGGCTGCACCTAACAAACAAACCACTAGATGGCTGCAGAGTACCACAAATCTATCACTTTATTGACTTTATAAAAACACAGTTTCAATATCACAACATTTCGTTTTTAAATATAGAAGTTTATATCAATGTCAATATTCATGGGCGGCAACAGAGGGAGGTACAATAAGAAGAAAGGAAAGATTTCTTAAAATATGCAAAAAAGGCACCGGGTATCTATCTCTATTAATTAGAACTGCTAATTATTGCCCTATATGAGGCCAGAATCTAATTAGCTGCTAAGGAGCGTTCACACTACTGTCTGTATCTCAGTCCCTAGCCTGTGTCACTAGAAGTGGTTAGAACTTCGGAAGCTTTAACGTATCCAAGTGATTTTGAGATTGTTTTCTCGTGACACTTTGTACTTCATGTTAGTTGAAAAATTTGGGTGATAAGTTTGCCATTTCTTTATGGGGGAAAAAGAACGACATTTGTCGACATTTTGAAAAAATTCTCGATTTTTCGAAATTCAGAATTTTTCTACTTTTTCAACACAGTCATAACAGCAAAATGACTTGATAATCCACATTTACGGGATGTCGGCTTTATGTGCACTTGGCTTTCGTGTGTCCTCGCATTTTTGTAGGATGTTATGAGGCTTAAAACTTTAGGTGCGATTTTTCACATTTTCACCTGCTCAGACTTCAGGTCACTGTGAGAGGCATAAATTATAGTAAAACTTTTATGAAGTTTGTTAACCCTTTAATTGTTTTACAGGTGTTAAAACAAAATCAGTTGCAAATTTAAAATTGTAATTTTTTGGGGCTAAATGAAGGTATTTTTCAAGAAATTTACACCCAATGTAGTGTTGTATGGGCACAGGCCAGGGCATTGAAGGGAAGGCAGGGTCACCCCGGGTTTCAGTCGGCCCCTGGGCGACAGAGCCTCAGTAGGCCCCTTTGCAGTGAACTTAAGTGGCGGAATTAAAAATACAAAGACTAAAACAGTCTCCTGTTCCCTAAAATATTTGCTAGTTCATCATTCCAATCAGACCCCTCGTGGTTATTTTATATAAAGCCCCCCTCACCCCATGGATTCCTTATATATAGCCTTAGGTGGCCCCCCCAACAGCTCTGGCCCCGGCGCTTGCCCAGGTATGCCCAGTGCAGAAGCCAACCCTGAGGGAAGGAGCACCATTCAGAGCAGAATCACATGGTCACTTTGTAATATCTGTACAATCTTCATTTTATTTTATTTTTTTGCAATTTGGACAAATAAGACGCACTTTACAAATACTTCATTTTAGTTGTTCATTAGCCTATTGATGAGATTTTACTTACTCCTAATTGCAGGGCCATTTGTAGCCTCTTTGCTGAGGCAAAAACTGAAATGGCCCCCCCCCCCCCATAAAAAAAAAATATATAGGAAACAAATCCTATCCCTAATCTCCTCCTATATTCAGCCCCCTGAATTTACAGACAATCTTAAAAAAGAATATAAAACCTGATTAATTACCAACAATATCCTCACACAATACTGATGATCACAGACACTACACATACTGACAATGTCTCACACTCTAGTAGTCAGTCAGTGACACAGACATTAGTGGTGTCTAGTTAGGATTTTTCCCGGCCACAACAATCACTATTGAATTTACCCAAAGAAGCCTTCAGTTCTGTGCAGCATCTCCACACTGCGCCCATAAAAATACAACAGTCACAGTATAATGTCACCTAGAGAACATTGTGCTCCAAAGTAGTATATATGCCAAACTACACAATTTAATATATAGCTCCCTAATAATTTAATAAATAGTGCCACCCTAATAAATTAATATATAAAACACCAACCTAATAAACTTATGGTATATACAGCCCCCAATTAAATTATATAAAGTACCCCTTAACAACCGACCCCATGAATGTCCCCCTATTAAGATTTGTCCCCCATATATAATAACCCCCATTTATGTAATATATAGTAGCCCATCAGACCACCCCCAGATCAATTAATATCCATCCTCTATTAAAAAAAAGCCTCCTCCACCCCCAGTTTAATTATATCGAACACTTATATACAGAGCCTTCACCCCCCATTCAATCATGGGCACCATAGTCATGACTCCGCTTCCCCTAGGTTTTGTCATATATAGAGCCCCAATTTATGTAGGATCCAGGTGAGTGCCCGAATCACCCACCACTGTTCTGCCGCTCCTTTTAGGCCTCTACATCTGCCGCCTGAGGCAGATGCGTCCCTGCTTGAATGTATGCAGGAAAAGAAAATCGTTAATTCTGTTTTTTTCATTTTATGTCACTTTTTTGGGGCCGTTCACCGTACCATAAAAATTATCTTTAGTTTTATCTTTAGTCTATTGATCACTATGCTTACAGCGATACCTCATTTATTTAGTTTTTCATATATTTTTCCAATTATACTGAAGAAAAAACAATATAGATCATGTCTCTTTTGTTTTCGTATTCCCCACCTTTTCAGAAAATAACGTTAATATTTTTTGGTTGACAGAGCTGGTTTAGGGATTATTTTTAGTTGTTGAGGTGTTCTTTTCAGTGGTACCAATTTGGAGCACGTAACTTTTTTGATCACTTTTTAGAACATTTTTTTGCAGGGTTTTTCTTTAATGAAAACTTTAGATTTTTGGCAAGTTTTTGTGATTTTTTTTTTACCGCTTTCACCGTGCGGGTCCAATAATATTTCTGATTATTGTAAAGATTAGTATGGACAAAGCAATACCAAATATGTGGGTTTTTTGGTGACTTTGTGGTTATTGTACTTTATTAGATATGTACAGGGAATGTTGGTGTTTATGGGACTTTTACTGTATTGAACCCCTAGCCAGGGGATTTTTAGACTGTTTTCTCGAGACACATTGGGGGTCATTTACTAAGGGACCGAATCGCGTTTTTCCTTTGGGTTACGCCAATTTTTCAGTTTTTGCGCCGATTTTCCCTGTATTGCCCCGGGATTTTGGCGCACGCGATCGGATTGTGGCGCATCGGCGCCGGCATGCACGCGACGAAAATCGGGGGGCGTGGCGGTACGAAAATCCGACGGATTCTGAAAAACCGCCGCATTTTTTAAAAAAAAGTGTCGCTGGACGGCCCGGCTTGGTGAAGTTCAGTGCATTCCGATGAACTTCAGCGCAGCAGCGACACCTGGTGGACGTCTGGGGAACTCCCTTAGTGAATCGCGGGAAGACCCGAATCCTCCACACAGAACGCACCGCTGGATCGCGAATGGACCGGGTAAGTAAATCTGCCCCATTGTTCTTCAAATTAGTTTAAAAATTTAAATATCTTTTGTGTTTAGTTATGCAAAAAATTTTGAAAAATTCTTTATTACTAGAGTTCTGAATTCTCTACATTTGATGCAGATAGTCACAGCACCCAATTTATTTCATACCTTACATTTCCCAAGTGTCTGCTTTATGTTGGATGGTTTTTTAACATTCCATATATTTTACTAGAATGTTAGAAAGCTTAGAATTTGGGATCATTTTTCAAATTTTTTGGAAAATCACCTAAACCCGCATTTAAAGGAACCTGCTCAACTGTGAGAGGCCTAAATAATAGCAAGACTTGAAATTACCCCATTATGGAAACTACACCCCTCGTTGTATGAAAAAGCACTTGGAGGCTTGGAGGTGCGGTCTACAAATTGTTATATTTTTGGACAATACATTCATTTTGGGTAGAAACTTAAACATTCACAATGAATTAAATGAAAAAAGGCTCCACAAAGTTTGATCCCCAATTTTTCCTGAGTGCCGATCCCCTATATGTGGTGGTAACCTGCTGTGTGGGCGCACGGCCAGGCACAGAAGGGAAGGAGGCGCCATCCAGAGCAGATCTGCAATGTCACATTGTACAGGCTATAATTTTTTTTCTTTTTTTAATGTGGACCTATAGCGGCTTATTTTTTTTGCCACATGAGATGCACTTTTCTGGTACGTAATTTTGGGGCATCTATAGCTAATTGGGAAGCTTTTATTAACTCTTTGCTGGTGCAGGAAACGAAAATTATCAATTTTTGGGAAGATTTTTTTGTTCCATTTTTTTTGGCCGTTTACCATAACCATAAAAATAGTATATTATTTTTTTTTCTTGGGTTGCCACGATTACGAAAATACCTCATTTATATATATTTTGTATTTTTTTCCCAAAAATTTTACTGAATAAAAATAATTAGAGAGAAAAATGTTGTTAATCTTAGCATCACACCGTCTTTTCAAAGGCATAACTTTTTATTTTTTTTTTCGTACTGACACAAATCTGGTTAATTGCTTGTTTTTTATGACTAGTATTGTTCTTTTCAGCTGTTTTTTTTTTTTTTAAGTGCGGGTAACGTTTTTTAAAAAATTTTAGAGCATTTTTTTAAAGGGTGTAATTAAAAAATCGTTTGGGGGGTATTTTTTACGGGGTTCATTTTGAGGGGTCATAATGATTCTTTGTATTTGCAGATTGTCATGGATGTAGCGATACCAAATATGTGTGGGGGGTGATTGTATTTGGAGAATACTGATTTGGAGAAAATCTTTTTATTTTTTTTTACCACCTTTTATATGCATACCTTTTTTATTTTTCAGGTTAAGGCTTATTTTTTTGTGAGAATGTCAGGCTCCAGGGGTAGTGGACCCTCGTCCACCACGGATAATATGTAAGCCGACACCTGGAACGGAGTGTAGGTGGCACCGGTTTTCACCAGAGCCGCCGCAAGTGGGTTTGACTTGTTGCGCGTGGTACCATGTCTAACGCTTGAATTAGTTGTGCAAACCCACATATTGCACTAACAAATATTGCAAATACTACCATATCATACTCGAGTATAAGCCGAAAGCCCCTAATTTCAACACAAAAAACTGGAAACCTTTGACTCGAGTATAAGCCGAGGGTGGGAGGAATGCATTGGTCACAGCCTCCCAGATTACCTGTACCATATAGTTTGCCAGCCCCTGTAGTATACAGCCTGCCCAGCCCCTGTAGTATACAGCCTGCCCAGCCCCTGTAGTATACAGCCTCCATATATTATATATAAATCAATATGATGCAGAGTTCAGTCCTCAGCAGAGTGCAAATAGGTAGCAGGCAACAGGCCTAAACGGTTAACAGCAGATCTGGAACTGGAGTGGTCATGGAGAGGCTCCTCAGGAATAGTGCACCAGGCTGCTGGTAGTAGATGGAGGCTGGGATGGGTGTCCAAACTGTGGAAGCTGCAGCTCTGGATTGGAGTCTCCTGACTCTGGTCCTGGGATTAGGTTAAGTGTCAGTACTAAAGGTGTGCTACACACCGACTCTCTCTTCACTCTTGGTTGTAAGAGACAGTGCTCCTCCCTGCCCAGGGGTTTTATACTCCTGGTTAGGTGGTAGCACCTCTCCAATCACACTCCAGTGTACAATATAGCCAACTGATTGGTTAAAACTTATACCCACTTAACTATTGCCTAATCCACAGAATCCACAGCTGCTAATTACTTTAGACTTCCCTGCATTATCCCTTGATGAGTTACTCAGACTCACTATATGGATCCTGACAGGTTGAGGACCTTATTCGCAACTACTCCCATGCCTATACGTTGGCAGGGGTGTTGCACATGTGTCAGCCAGGATATTCAGCAAAAGGATGCATAGCCTGGGAAAGTACAGAGAATGATATAAAAAAAAAAGCTGCTGACATCCAGGAGGATGGAGAAGACACAGCACACACTAGTTAGTGAATAGTTTTAATCCTATGAATCTACCCCCTTCTCTGCACTGATGGAAATTGACCGTCAAGGCCTAGAACGAAAGGGGTGGTGTGCAGAGCAGGGTGGTGGATGATACTAGATTTTTCTTGGAGGAAATCTATCCTTAAAATACTGTATATACTCAAGTATAAGCCGACCCAAGTATAAGCCGAGGCCCCTAATTTTACCACAAAAACCTGGTAAAAACCTATATTTTTTTTTACTTGAGTATAAGCCGAGTTTGGGTTTTCAGCACATTTTTTGTGCTGAAAAACTAGGCTTATACTTGAGTATATATGGTATTTCATGATAAACCAGAAGCACTTACTCATAGATCCAGGCCCCATGACTGGTTATCTTGTTAAATTTGTTATCCATGGCCTCCTTCTAAAATCATGCTAATGAGTCAGAAGGGCTCCTGGGGTTGTTGCCAATTCCCCTTCTTACTGTAGCTTCACAGGCAGTTACACTGTAAAAGCTCTTCCGCTATCCTACGGTGTGCTGAAATCTTCTCTGCTGCAGTGAGGTTATATTAGGCAGAGGGAGGGAGGAAGTGCTGCGCAGGAGCAGAGGGTAAGAGAGTGCGGCGGGGCTCTGGTATTAACCCTCCAGAGCCCTTCAAACTCATTGGCATGACATTAAAAGTTGATTTTATAAAAAGGGAGGCCATTGATAAGAAATATAAGAAAGTTACCACGTCATGGTGCTCCTGGTTCATCATGATAGAGTTTAATAGTAGATTTCCTTTAAACAGAGCAGCTGCAGGGGGCGGAAATAGATATGTGCATGAACGTGAGGGACTTACTGTAGACAGGAGAGAGCACCTCAGCTCCTGGCTTCTTCTTACTACAGTACAAAGGCTCAGACTGATGTACAGTGCACAGCCCCACAACTGCAGCCGATGCACAGCCCCGCCCATGCAGCCGGTGCACAGCCCCGCCCATGCAGCCGATGCACAGCCCCGCCCATGCAGCCGATGCACAGCCCCGCCCCTGCAGCCGATGCACAGCCCCGCCCCTGCAGCCGATGCACAGCCCCGCCCATGCAGTCGGTGCACAGCCCCGCCCCTTCGGGAGAGGGGCAGAGGCAGGCAGAAAGAAGAGGATCAAAAGTAAAACAGTTGTAACAAAGTAATGAATGTATATTGGAATATGTTTTCAACCATTGTAGCTATAGAAGTAAACTCAAACTATACATTTACACAGAAGGAGCAGAGATCTTACATTTTTTTCTTATTTTAAAGGAATGTTTAATAAGTACAAAAGACAATAAACTACAGAGAACTGGAACACGGTTACAATCTATACAGGAGGGAAGATGAGACACAAGGTGAGGAGCACAACAGTGCAGGTATCGTGTGTTGTAGGTCATACGAGTGGGGTTTCTACTTACAATATATCCTGACATGGCTTCTCTCCTGTGTGAGTTCTCTGATGTTTCACAAGACATGTTTTCCATATAAAACATTTCCCACATTCAGCGCATGAAAATGGCTTCTCCCCTGTGTGAGTTCTCTGATGTTGAAGAAGAGATGATTTCTTAATAAAACATTTCCCACATTCTGAACATAAAAATGGTTTCTCCCCTGTGTGAATTCTCTGATGGAGAACAAGATTTGATTTCTGAGTAAAACATTTCCCACATTCAGAACATGAGACTGGCTTCTCCCCTGTGTGGGTTCTCTGATGATGAACAAGACCTGTATTATTGCTGAAACATTTTCCACATTCGGTACACGAGAATGGTTTCTCCCCTTTGTGAGCTTTTTGATGGTAAGCAAGATGCGCTTTCCGCATAAAACATTTCCCACATTCTGGACATGAAAATGGCTTCTCTCCTGTGTGAATTCTCTGATGCCTAATTAAATCTGATTTTGAGGTAAAACATTTTTCACATTCAGTACAAGAAAATGGCTTCTCTACGGCGTGAATTCTCTGATGGTAAACAAGAGACCATTTATCAATAAAACGTTTTCCACATTTAGGACATGAAAATGGCCTGTCTCCTAAATGACTTCTATGGTGTCTATCAAGAGTTGCTTTATCGCCCAAACTTTTCCCACATACAGAACATGAAAATGGCTTCTCCCCTGTGTGAGTTCTCTGATGTCGGACAATATAGGATTTTGTGGTAAAACATTTCCCACATTCATTGCACGAATATGGCTTCTCCCCTGTGTGAATTCTCCGGTGCTCAACAAGATGTGATTTCTTCCGAAAACATTTCCCACATTCTGGACATGCATATGGCTTCTCCCCTGTGTGAGTCCTTAGATGTACTACTAAATCTGATTTCTGAGTAAAATATTTCCCACATTCAGTACATGAATACGGCTTCCTTCTTATGTGAAGTTTGACACGTTCATCAGGTCTTAATTTCTGGCTATGGGTTTCCTCACATTCTGAGCATGAATAAATCTTTCCCTCTCGGTGACTTTGAAGATGAATGAGAAGATTTGATTCTTGACTAAAAGACTTCTCACATTTCGGACATGAAAACTGCCCCTTATCTCCATGATTTCCCTCCTCTGTGGAAAGATGTGACGGATTATCTTCTACTTCACCACAAGGAGATGAGGGGGGACGTCCATGGGAACCTCTTGTACTTTCATCTCCTGGAAAATATAACCAAGAAATCAGTATTGGAGGTTTCCTTCTCCCAGTTACGAGCAGAAGTAAAGCGGCCTGTCAGTAACATACAGTCATCTATGGAGAGAAAGAATATTACAAATATAAACCACTGACATATAATTCCATTATAATCCAACTGCCAGAAATGATCAAATCCTTAGAATCCGGATTCTTCTACTTCCAGGGGATAAGTGGTTGTCTAAGCAGAGATTCCCATCTCCCCCTGAAGCTGTGAGGCCTAGAAAGCAGCAGAAGCAGGTGGGAAGCCCTGAGCTGCCATATATACAGGATGCTGTACTGTAACATCCAGGGCTGTGGAGTCGGTAAGCCAAAGCTTCAACTCCGACTGCAGCTTGACCAAAATGGCCACCGACTCCGACTCTCCGACACCAACTTCACAGTCCTGTTTTCCTGGTCATCACTTCAGTGATAAATGCGGCCATTCTTTCCCAGTGTCTGATTCCTATATTCTATTGCAAAGAAGCTTCGCAACTGAGCATGTGCAAAAAATGCAGCCGCTTTCATCTTAACTAAAAGAAGGATGAGGAGTGCACAGTCACAGGAAGCCTGTTAAGCCATGCCTCACGGTCTGCACACTTCTATGACTGATGGCAGTGTTCATCTGTAGGAGGCCGGGTAGTGGCGGGTGCAGCCTAGAAGTCCTTACTGCTTCCAGGTTCTCTCCTGCTGCTCTGTCGTAACTCTTACCACGGGTTGCATGCATTGAGGTCAGGACCCAGATCAGAGTAGAGGATCCAGGAGTGGTAAGTACTTGTCAGCTGTACTGCTCCCTGGTCCTCTCCTGCTCCTTATACACAACCAGCACAGGACACAGAGCAGAGCAGCACATGGAGGAGAGAAGAAGCTGCGGGGCAGGGAGGAGAAGACGAGCCAGGAAAGAGAGGATCTACTTATCTTATCTGCACTGGGGGTCTCCAGCATTGGTATTAGTCTGCTATGGGGGTCTTTTTCTTCTTGTCCTTTATTTTCGGAAAATCCTTTTTCGTATCTGTTGCGTGTTCCAGTATGTTGTCTAGATCAGGTCCAAAAACAAACTCTCCCAAAAATGGGACTTTGCAGAGTTTAGACAAGGGGCGTAACTACAGTGGTAGCAGCCATAGCAGTTGCTATGGGGCCTGCAGTGTCAGGGGGCCCTAGAATCTGATCTGACACACTGAAGAATGGAGGATGTGCACCATGTATATAACAGTGCACATCTTCCACAGTACACAGCATGAATCGGCACCTCTGATAAGAAATGTCACGGGGATAAAGATGGGACAGCAGAACGACAGGACCAGGGATCTCACATTTCTACTTCCTGCCATGTACTTCCCCCAGCTACTGGGACAAATCTGTGTGTATCAATCTATCTATCGCAGCAAACACACAATGAAACTGGCCCAGAAGGAGGGCGGGGGGGGTCATTACTAGACCCAAAAATCCCGCCCCCGACATCCAGCAAGGAGTGCCTGAGGCGAGAATTGCGTCATGGGTGGTGCACCCTTATTATTGAGCACCATTCAGATGTCTGCTATGCATCTCAAAACGTTTGGGTCATAAGGTAAACTTATTTCCTCTAGCATCTCGTAGGACTCGTTCACTCCTCTGATGAGGCTCTTATGTGTGCGGGAGGATTCCCTAAAATAAAATCCCTAATATTTACCAATTATCTCTATACATGAATCAGGGCCCAAGCCAGGAGCAGACCTGCAGCTTCCCCAGACAGCTCCAAATCTCCGGGGTACCCCGTTTTTAGACCGCTCGCTCCAATGTGATATAGGTGTTCACTCTATTGAGCAGCTCCGTAATGGTGGGGACAGTAGGATGAATCCAGTAGGACGCAATGACCTTGCGCCTTTGGTATAGGATTTGTGCAATAGTCATTGGGCCCTTCCAGTCTAATTCTTGGGTGTTTCCCTTTCCACAATTTAGAACGAAATACCCTGTCCAGCTTCCTGAAATACACAAGGGGCTGTTTCTAACTTTGGTAAGGCGTCTAAAATGACCTCTTTTGCCATTCATTCTACGAGATGTTTTTCCAACTAATTATGCCATTAATAGAGGGTTCAAGCTACTAACGTGGAGGCAACACTTGTCCTGAGATTAAACATTGCCGCCTCCAAGGGTTTTCCTAATAGTCCATCACATTTACTCCCTGCAATGTATAAGGGAAGAATAACCCACAAGACACATGAAAGGCTCTTACCCTCCTCTGTCACTGATGAGGGGATTTCCTCTCCGCTCCTCCTTCCACCACAACTTTCCTGGAAAGATCCAACATGAAGGACCTGAGAAAACAAGGAAATGTCTCCAGAGATTCTCTTATATCCAAGTGATGGACAGAAACCTCCAGAACCAGGAACTAAGGGGAATAATCTCCTGCAGGAGGAGACGGGATCAATACTAGAAACCAGTAATAACCACAGCGACTAATAATATCATCCCATAGATCAGAGGTCGCATTAACGCCTGTATAAGCCTCATGTGTAATAAAAGGCATAGACATTTAGCAGTAGTTGATGGGCAATGAGGACAAATACAAAACACACATCAGTACTGCCGGTGCAGCACCTGACATCTCCTCACACACTGCTGTTCATTAGGCTTGGATCACTGCCATTGCGGAGAGGAACCCAGTGATGTTGGTCCCTCAGACAGGGAAATGGAAGGGAGTGGGTGGTAACCGTCGCAGGCTGGAGGTGTGAATAACTAGGAGCCGAGAGAGCACCAGCAGCCTGTGTGACATGCACAGGAGAGCCTGAGGCTAATTAGCATAATATTAGAAGTCTTGTTTTACTACGTTGCAATCGTAATAAAGAAATGATCGTTGATCAATAAGTAAAAGCCAACCTGTTAGTTTTCCTCTAACCCTCTGCTACCCAGAACATTCCGAGTGTCGTATATGGAGTAATCGTTTTCTTGTGTAATGGAGTGAAAGGATGAGCATTCCATTTTTTCGTCTACTGTGGCCACATCTTAACACCAGAACTTATCACAAAGCTGCATGAGGGTGGTATTGGCGTTCATCTGTTAATCAGGACAAATGCAATTGCCAGGTTGCTCATGTAAAATATATAGATTAATCAAAATTGCATGAAGGTGCCTATATCTATAAACTACTTAATGGAATTCAAAAAATGGGGCGAGTGTCTGCTTTCAGAAAATATATGGTTTGTTGGGGCTTAGTATAATTCTTTATGCTATCATTTTGGTTTTATGTGTACACGTCAAAATTGTAAAACATGCTCTCACCAAAAACACTAAAAAAATTTCCACAAGCGCCCGGCACGGAAGGGGTTAAAAATCTGCAGTGGAAACTGAGATTCGAACCGTTCGGTCCCAGAGCTCAGGTGAGATGCCCAGACAATTTGTGAACCTTGAAAACTGATGTTATCATGTATTCACCTCATATGCATCTATAACAGATTCTCATTCAATGTATTCTGAGAGATCAGAGAAAAACTAGAACATAGGAAATCATCTATTTAATACAATTAACCTGCGTGATGTGTGACACTACAAGTATCCAGACGCCTCGTCATGTGACAGAGACCTGCAGGTCATATACTGATCCGTCATATTACTCCAACTTCATCCTCTTCCTCCACTAATAATACTCCTCAGAGATACTAAGAGGAGGATTTATACTCTGCCCGACCCTCCACCCACTGCTGCTGGAGAAGGTAAGTAGCTTCATCACATCCACAGGAACCTCAGCTCCACCTACCTGACGATCCAGTGGGACGTTCTCCTCCGGCTCCTCCTTAATATCCCGGGAATCTCTAGGACTGGGACATCTCTCTGGTTCCTGTGTAATATCTGGGGAATCTCCAGGACTGGGACATCTCTCTGGTTCCTGTGTAATATCCCGGGAATCTCCAGGACTGGGACATCTCTCTGGTTCCTGTGTAATATCTCGGGAATCTCCAGGACTGGGACATCTCTCTGTTTCCTGTGTAATATCTCGGGAATCTCCAGGACTGGGACATCTCTCTGTGCTCCTGGAGCATGCTGGGAGTTGTAGTCCCTCCATATAGTGTGTGTGTGCTCCTGGAGCATGCTGGGATGGAGGGACTACAACTCCCAGCATGCTCCAGGAGCACACACACTATATGGAGGGACTACAACTCCCAGCATGCTCCAGGAGCTCACACACTATATGGAGGGACTACAACTCCAAGCATGCTCCAGGAGCACACACACTATATGGAGGGACTACAACTCCCAGCATGCTCCAGGAGCACATACACTATATGGAGGGACTAGAACTCCCAGCATGCTCCAGGACCATACACTATGGAGGGACTACAACTCCCAGCATGCTCCTGATCTGTCACATCACACATGTCATGGACACAATTGCTTCATGTAGGACAGTGATGGTGAACCTTTTAGAGACCGAGTGCCCAAACAACAACCAAAATCCACTTATTTACCGTGAAGTGCCAACATAGCATTTTAAGCATCAACTTACTGCTTCCTTGTTCTTCCACATCTTTCAATTGTAT
The DNA here is from genome assembly GCA_019512145.1 of Engystomops pustulosus. Lineage (NCBI taxonomy): Eukaryota > Metazoa > Chordata > Amphibia > Anura > Leptodactylidae > Engystomops > Engystomops pustulosus. The sequence continues at coordinate 2,189,929 of WNYA01000012.1, read as the reverse complement.
CAGCCGCCTAATGCCACTAATACAGTTGAAAGAAAGAGGGCAAATAGCTTCTCTCCAGGGTCTCTCTGTACAGGAAGAATGGTGGGTCTAACAGCATGACCTCCAAAGATAAGACAGTTCTGTCAACACTGTTAAAATAGCGCTGAGAGCAGCATCTCTTAAGTTGCCTGTGACTGCAGAAAGATTTGGTGGATTTGGTCCTGCAGTGATGGCTTGAGTGCCCACATAAAGGGCTCTGAGTGCCACCTCTGGCACCCGTGCCATAGGTTCGCCACCACTGCCTTACAGTATATAGGTCTTGTTTTTCACCTTACACTATGTTGGACTGAATATAGAACATGGACAAAACAATTATCATACCACTAAATGTTATGAAGGCAAATAACAGTTTAAAATTGATTCGGGATATTACACAGGAACCAGAGAGATGTCCCAGTCCTGGAGATTCCCGAGATATCAAAGAGGAGCCGGAGGAGAATGTCCCACTGGATCATCAGGTAGGTGGAGCTGAGGTTCCTGTGGATGTGATGAAGCTACTTACCTTCTCCAGCAGCAGTGGGTGGAGGGTCGGGCAGAGTATAAATCCTCCTCTTAGATTCCCGAGATATTAAAGAGGAACCAGAGAGATGTCCCAGTCCTGGAGATTCTCGAGATATCAAAGAGGAACCGGAGGAGAATGTCCCACTGGATCATCAGGTAGGTGGAGCTGAGGTTCCTGTAAATACTCTATAGATGGATGTAATGAAGCTACTTACCAGCAGCAGTGGGTGGAGGGTCTAGGGCAGAGGTTCTGCCAGTACATAAATCCTCCTCTTAGTATCTCTGAGTGCCAGGTTTCAGGAACAGTGGATCCTCTGGACCACTGCGGGAGGTGGTACTAGCCGACACCTGGAACCGGAGTCTAAGTAGCACCTGGGCTTCACTAGAGCCCGCTGCAAAGCGGGATGGGCTTGCTGCGGCAGGGTACTACCAGGTCGTTCCACAGGTGCGACTAGCCCGTTGTGGCAGTCGAGGTACCTTAACAGGAGACAGTCTTGTGGTCAGGTCCAGGCAGAAGGTCAGGGCAGGCGGCAGAGATGCAAGGTAAAGTCCAAAGCCGGGGTCAGCAAAGGGAGGTCCAGGCAGATGGGAACGTGAGGATAGGCACACGGGACACAGGAACACAGCAACACGGAGGTAACGCAGGAATATTTAGTTGCTAAAAATCTGGTTTTTCTGCACTTCATATACATTAGAAGCCGCCTGTGTGTATTTCTATACATAGCCCAGCCTGACCTCCTACACACGTGTCACCGATGTGACCATCAGCATTGCCCCTGAAGTTTTAATACGCATGAGGCTTATATAGGCGTAATGTGACCTCAGATCGCTGGGATCAGGAGATTATTCCCCCTTAGTTCCTGATTCTGGAGGCTTCTGTCCATCACTTGGATATAAGAGAATCTCTGGAGGTTATTCTTCCCTTATACATTGCAGGGAGAGGTCACATCCAGGGGAGGAGATGGAGATGACATAGACACCGGCTCATCTGTCTCTGGTTTCCTCCAGTCAGATCAGTCAATATTCACCAAAATTCAGTAAAATAGAAATTTAAATGAGGGGTCTGCTTAAAGGATGATCTGAACAGCAGGACTTTGGAGTCAGAGTCCAAGTTGTGAGAAAATGGACCACCCCTGAAACCACAAATACATTGGGTATGGAAAGTATTCAGACCCCATTAAATGTTTCACTCTTTGTTTCATGGCAGCCAATTGGTAAGATCATTAATATGCCCCCATGTTGACAGAAAAAAACAGAAATGACCTGTGACCTGGGGCTCTTCTACTCCAAGGCTCTTCCCCCACAATTGCTTAGTTTGTCTGAAAGAGTTGTGTTTGTCCCAAGATTATTCCATTTAAAGATTATGGAGGTGACCATGCTCTTAGAAACCTTGAGTGTGACAGAATTTTTTTTGTAACCTTGGACGTATCTGTGTCTTGCCAAAATTCTTTTTCGGAGTTCTTTTGGCAGTTCCTTAGACCCCATGATTCTCATGTGCCCTGACATGCACTGTGAGCTCTTATATAAGTCTGACAGAAAACTGGCGCAAGGTCCTTAGTGAATGTGTCCCTGTATGTTACTAATAGAAACTTCCAATACTGATTTCTTGGTTATATTTTCCAGGAGATGAAATGAGGTGAATACATGATAACATCAGTTTTCAAGGTTCACAAATTGTCCGGGCATCTCACCTGAGCTCTGGGACCGAACGGTTCGAATCTCAGTTTCCACTGCAGATTTTTAACCTTTTCCGTGCCGGGCGCTTCTGGCAATATTTACAATTTTGACATGTGTAGATAAAACCAAAATGATAGCATAAAGAATTGTACTAAGCCCCAACAAACCATATATTTTCTGAAAGCAGACACTGGCCCCATTTTTTAAATTCCATTAAGTAGTTTATAGGTGCAGGCACCTTCATGCAATTTTGATTAATCTATATATTTTACATGAGCAACCTGGCAATTGCATTTGTCCTGATTAACAGATGAACTCCAATACCACCCTCGTGCAGCTTTGTGATAAGTTCTGGCGTTAAGATGTGGCCACAGTAGACGAAAAAATAGAATGCTCATCCTTTCACTCCATTACACAAGAAAACGATTACTCCATATATGACACTCGGAATGTTCTGGGGAGCAGAGGGTTAGAGGAAAACTAACAGGCTAGCTTTTATTTATTGATCAACGATCATTTCTTTATTACAATTGTAGCGTTGTAGTAAAACACGACTTGTAATATGCTACTAAGCCTCATTAGGTGCTTCTGTGCAAGTTACACAGGCTGCCAGTGCTGCTCTCTCGGCTCCTAATTATTCACACCTCCAGCCTACGACGGTTACCACCCACTCCCTTCCATTTCCCTGTCTGAGAGCCCAACATCACTGGGATTTTCACCGCAACGGAGTGTTTCAAGCCTAACGAAGATATAATCCTGGATCAATAAGCAAACGCCCGTGTGTGAGGAGATGTCAGGTGCTGCACCGGCAGTACTGATGTGTGTTTTGTATTTGTCCTCATTGCCCATCAACTAATACTAAATGTCTATGCCTTTTATTACACATGAGGCTTGTACAGGCGTCAATGCGACCTCTGATCTATGGGATGATATTATTAGTCGCTGTGGTTATTACTGGTTTCTATTTCTGATCCCGTCTCCTCCTGCAGGAGATTATTCCCCTTAGTTCCTGGTTCTGGAGGTTTCTGTCCATCACTTGGATATAAGATAATCTCTGGAGACATTTCCTTGTTTTCTCATGTCCTTCATGTTGGATCTTTCCAGGAAAGTTGTGGTGGAAGGAGGAGCGGAGAGGAAATCCCCTCATCAGTGACAGAGGAGGGTAAGAGCCTTTCATGTATCTTGTGGGTTATTCTTCCCTTATACATTGCAGGGAGAGGTCACATCCAGGGGAGGAGATGGAGATGACATAGACACCGGCTCATCTGTCTCTGGCCTCCTCCAGAATGATCAGTCAAAATTCAGTAAAATAGAAATTTAAATGAGGGGTCTGCTTAAAGGATGATCTGAACAGCAGGATTTTGGGGTCAGAGTCCGAGTTGTGAGAAAATGGACCACCCCTGTAACCACAAATACACTGGGTATGGAAAGTATTCAGACCCCATTAAATTTTTCACTCTTTGTTTCATGGCAGCCAATTGGTAAGATCATTAATATGCCCCCATGTTGACAAAAAAAACAGAAATGAAATATTATTGCTTATTTATAAACATGAAAAACTGCCACAGTGACCTGGGGGTCTTCTACTCCAAGGCTCTTCCCCCACAATTGCTTAGTTTGTCTGAAAGAGTTGTGTTTGTCCCAAGATTATTCCATTTAAAGATTATGGAGGTGACCATGCTCTTAGAAACCTTGAGTGTGACAAAAAAATTTTTGTAACCTTGGACGTATCTGTGTCTTGCCAAAATTCTTTCTCGGAGTTCTTTTGGCAGTTCCTTAGACCCCATGATTCTCATGTGCCCTGACATGCACTGTGAGCTCTTATATAAGTCTGACAGAAAACTGGCGCAAGGTCCTTAGTGAATGTGTCCCTGTATGTTACTAATAGAAACTTCCAATACTGATTTCTTGGTTATATTTTCCAGGAGATGAAAGTACAAGAGGTTCCCATGGACGTCCCCCCTCATCTCCTTGTGGTGAAGTAGAAGATAATCAGTCACATCTTTCCACAGAGGGGGGAAATCATGGAGATAAGAGGCAGTTTTTGGAACCAAAATGTGAGAAGTCTTTTAGTCAAGAATCAAATCTTCTCATTCGCCTTCAAAGTCACCGAGAGGGAAAGATTTATCCATGCTCAGAATGGGAGGAAACCCATAGCCAGAAATTGAGACTTGATCAACCTTTGAAAATTCACCACGTTCAGCCATATTTATGTACTGAATGTGGGAAATGTTTTATCCGTAAGTCACATCTGGTTCGACATGAGAAAATTCACACAGGGGAGAAACCATTTTCATGTACTGAATGTGGGAAATGTTTTATCTGTAAATCACAACTTGTTGAACACGAGAAAATTCACACAGGGGAGAAATCATTTTTGTGTAATGAATGTGGAAAATATTTCAGTGATAATTCAACCCTTTTTCAACACCAGAGAATTCACACAGGAGAGAAGCCATTTCCATGTTTAGAATGTGGGAAATGTTTTACTCATAGATCATATCTTGTTGTCCATCAGAGAACTCACACCGGGGAGAAGCCGTTCTTGTGTTTAGAATGTGGAAAATGTTATACTCAGAAAACAACTCTTGTTATCCATCAGAGAACTCACACAGGGGAGAAGCCATTTTCATGCCATGAATGTGGGAAATGTTTTGCCTCTAAATCATTCTTACTAAAACATCAGAGAACACACACAGGACACAGGCCATTTCCATGTACTGAATGTGGGAAATGTTTTCTCTATAAATCACATCTTGTTCGACATCAAAAAATTCACACAGGGGAGACGCTATTTTCATGCCCTGAAAGTGGGAAATGTCTTACCTCTAAATCATTATTACTAGAACATCAAAGAACACACACAGGACAGAATCCATTTACATTTCTGGAATATGCGACAAGTTTCACGGAGAAATCACATTTTTGAAGACATCAGAGAACTCACACAGGAGAGAAGCCATGTTTATTGTCATTTGAAAACCCATGGGTTTGGGATGACTTACAACATACACTACCTGCACTGCTCTGCTCCTCACCTCGTGTCTCATTTCCCCTATTATATGGATTGTTAGCTCCTTCCACATGTTCCGGATCACTGTAGGTTTTGTCTTTTGTACTTACATTTGTTCTCTTCTTAAAGGAATCTCAGATTTCTTGATTAGTAATTATTAACGCTGAGGGTTAGATCCCATGTTTATTAGGAGCTCCGCTCCTTCTGTGTACATCACTGTATTGTTGGATTTCCTTATTTAGGATGACTCCTGCTGATGTCTGTAGTATATAGTAATAATAAATCTCCATATAGCGGGTTACAGGTCATGGGGGACATATACAGACATAATAACACATTACAGAACAATAACCCTGGTTGGATAGAACCATGTAATGAGGGCCCTGCTCACAAATTGTCAGAACTCTTTCTATAACGACCTGTCCTAGATAATCGGCCTGTGTATTTGTATTTCCGTTCACACAATAAATGATTTCTTAGGTGACTTTTACATGTTACATATCTCCTGGCAGTTCATCAGTGCTAGTACCAGTCATCCCCTTTCTCCAGCTTCATCTTGAATAGCTTAAGAGTCAGAGCTAGAGACTCATTGGGGGTCATTTACTAAGGTCCCGAATCGCTAATTTTCGCCGGGCTTCCCGAATATTACCGTTTTGCGCCGTTTTTCCCTGAATTGCCCCGGGTTTTTGGCACAAGCGATCGGATTGTGGCGCATCGGCGCCGGCATGCATGCAATGGAAATGGGGGGGGGCGTGGCCATCAGAGAAAACCCGGAATTTTTTTTAAAAAAAAGTGTTGCTTGACACGTGCTTACCCGCACCCAGGTTAGGATAGTGAACTCCGGCGGACTTCAGCGCAGCAGCGACACCGGGTGGACTTCGGGCGCACTACCTTAGAGAATCGCCGGAAGACCCGAATCCTCGACGGAGAACGCGCCGCTGGATCGCGACAGGACCGGGTAAGTAAATGTGCCCCATTAACTCTACAGGAGGTATAGCCTCACAGGATTTCCTGTGCTTGGGCCGACAGTTTCAAAAGGTTTTCCTCCACTTTCATACAAAGGGTCATATAAATCCCAGACCAATATGTCGGTTTATGGACAGTAATTGAGTCATGATCCATGTCAGCCCAAGGCCAGATAGATTTTTGGAATCGGGCTAGCCAGGGTAACGCGTAGCTGTGTCTAACTAGGTTCTAGCATTCTTGGACACAGAGATATGTATATCTCTAAATGGGAGCATAGAAAATGGGTCATGTCTGGTAACAATGTGATCCAGGGATTCACCCGGATCCAATGAGACCAGAACCCTGACCCTATGGGACACATTTACTGGTCCTGTCGCCATCCCCAATCCGAAATGTCCGACGATCATGCACTGTGCCGCGATTCACTACGAGCGTGCGGCCGATATCCTGCATGTGTCGCTTCCCCGCTCAGGTCCGCCAGAGTTCACCTTCTTCTTCCTGGTGCATGTAAGTGCATTGGTTGTGACACATATTTGAATATTAAATGCTGCGCTCAGTCTGAATCAGTCGGATCGTCCGGCGGCATGCCCCCCTGATTTCTGTCGCATGAAAGCCGGCGCGATTGCACCAAAATCCAATCACGTGCGACACAATCCCCTTGTAAATACCTGTGCAAAACCCAAAAAGTTCTAAAATCTGACGAAAGTACGTTCTACAAGACCCATAGCAAATATGTCCCTATAACAAAATATAATTACGGTTTTTCACTGCATTTAACCCTGTAACAGAAAATAGTGGCCAATGTTAAAAATGGTACACTTTTGCCATTTTGAAAAATATTTAAAAAAATCTATCAAAAAAGTGTTCAAAAGGTCATACAGTCCTAAAAATGATAACATTGTAAACATCATCAAAAGTTGCAAAAAATGACACCACCCATACAACGAAGTATGAAAAAGTTATCAGCACCAGAAGATGGCAAAATCAAAAAAGAATTTTTGTACAGGAGGTTTTTAATTTATGTAAATGTATGAAAACATTATAAAACCTTTACAAATGTGTTATCCCCATAATTGTACCCAGAGAATAAAGTAGACTTGTCATTTGGGGCGCACAGTGAAACCCATAAAATCCAAGCCCACAAGAAAACGGCGCAAATTTCATTTGGAATTTTTTTCCCGCTTCCCAGTACATGGCATGGAATATTCAATACCGTCACTATGAAGTGCAATTTGTTATGCAGAAAACAAGCCGTTACAGAGCTCTTTATGTGGAACTTTGTAGTCATCCAAGCTTCCTGAAAGCGTCTTCAGCCGCCGGAGGCCTGAGTTTAGGGTTGGTGTTCTTCTTGGTCAGCTCCACAATGGGAGAAATGTGGGATAAACTGCCGGTAGTAATTGGCGAAGACCAGGAATCCCTGGATAGCTTGTAGTCCTACTAGACGTGGCCACTGAAGTACTGCAGACAACTTGGCAGGATCCTTCTGTATTCCCAGTTCTGAGATAATTTATCCAAGGAATGGGAGACATTTCTGATGGAATTGGCACTTCTCGAGTTTGACATATGGTGCTTGACCCTTAGGTGCCTGAGAACTTGCCGTACATGGGCCCGATGAGACTCAATGTCTGCAGAGAACACCAGGATATCGTCTAGATAGACCACGACACATGTATAAAATAAGTCTCTGAATATGTCGTTGACGAACTCCTGGAACACAGCAGATGCGTTACAGAGTCCAAAGGGCATAACAAGGTATTCGAAGTGCCCATCTTGAGTATTGAAGGCGGTTTTCCATTCATCACCTTCACGTATCCGGATGAGGTTATATGCTCCCTGCAGGTCCAACTTGGTAAAAACCTTGGCACCACGTAACAATCAAAGAGTTCTGTGACCAGGGGTAGTGGGTAGCGTTTTTTCACCGTAGTAGTTGATGCACGGAGGGAGAGAACCATCCTTCTTGGCCACAAAGAAGAATCCTGCACCGGCAGGGGATGAAGACTTGCGTATAAAGCCCTTCTGCAGGTTCTCCTTTATGTCGTCCAACTTGGCTGCGGTTTTGGGAACTGATAGGGGGTACACTCGACCCTGTGGAGGAGATGTGGCAGCAGAGTCTCTGCTTGCTTCTCTGAAAAAACATGGGCAAAGTCCGCATATAGAGCAGGAAGACCCACCAGAGGCTTGGAAGACCTCGGAAGTGAAACAGCTGAGACGGGACAAGGCAGTTCCAGACAACGTGCCCGGCATTCCAGTCCCCAGCAGAAAACCTCACCCATCTGCCAGTCAAGCACCCATGTGTGGCACTGCAACCACGGGAGGCCCGGCAGTACTGAAAATTTTCACCATGTAAACACACAAAAGGAAAGTCTCAGTGCAGTACTGGATCGAATCTTGACGAGATGGACCGGAATCCAGGAAGGCAGAGGCTGGAAACGGATTACCCATCCCAGAGCTGAATAGGACAGGTATGTTCAGACATGGAGAAGCTTTGTTCTCACCTAGGGACGCTTCTCCCAAGAACCCTAGGTGCGTGTGTTTCCAGGACGCTGAGGACGGAGTGGACAAATCTGAAGGAAGTGTTCTGGGCTGGCACAGTAGAGACAGAGGTTCTTCTGTAGTCGCCTGGATTGCCCCTGGGAAGACAGCCGAGCTCTGTCTACCTGCATAGGCTCCTCTGTGGACGGTACAGCCGGAGGCTTGAGCGGCCTTTTGAAAGCAGGAGCCAAGCGAGGTACACGTTGTGGACAGACGTGTGGTTGCTTGTGACGTAACTCTTCGGCATGCTCCATAAACCACACATTAATCCGAGTGGCTAAGGTGATAAGACCCCCTCAGGATAGACGAGCAGATCACGAGCAGCCAACACGTCCTTAACGTGAGGGGAAAGTACTTTTTTGAATGTCGCTGACAGGGCCACATTGTTCCAGGAAAGTACCAAGGCCAGGGTATGGAACTGGACAGCATATTCTCCCACGGACAAGTTCCCCTGGCGCAGATTCAATAGCGCAGTCTCAGCAGAGGAGGCCCGTGCAGGTTCTTCGAACACGGACCGGAATTCCGCCAGGAAAACCGTGTGAGTAGCTGTGACCGGATCATCTCTGTCCCAAAGAGGGGTAGCCCAGGCGGCCAGGGCCTTCCCGGAAAGGAGACTGATGATAAATGCCACCTTAGAACGCTCCGTGACAAATTGAGACAGCATGAGTTCAATGTCCAGGGAGCACTAAGTAATAAAGCCGGGCATAGACAGGGCATAGATAGTCTTAGCCAAGGTGCAGCAGCAGGCAGGCTAACCGGAGCAGCAGGAGGAGCTTGACGTGCTAGGTGTGGCTAGGTTGCCAACAATTTATGCAACATGGCGGTGACTTGTCCTAACTGTTTACCTTGCACGGCAATCTGCCGGGACTGCTGAGACACGGTGGTGGTAAGATTGGACTGGAAAGGTAGCGGAACCTCAGCTGGATCCATGGCCGGATCTTACTGTCAGGATCAGTGATATTGGATCCTATGTACCACCGCAGACTATGACGTAAGCCGACACTTGGGACCGGAGTCTAAGTGGTACCTGGTTTTCACAAGAGCCCATCGCAAAGGCGATTGGACTTGCTGCAGCGTGGTACCACCAGGTCGTTCCACAGGCGTGACTTTGTCCGTGGTGGCAGCCAAGGCGTAGTACAAAATCGTCAGTTTTCGCTGGCTCCTACCGCCTTGTATATGTATTTACAATTCCGTCATACTCCGGGGGTGCAGATTAAGGCTGAGCACAACCCTTTAGAAACCATTGCCAGGACTAAAGATCTCACAAAACCTATATCCTTCTATAAACAGTTAATGGTTTGGTAAGATCTTGGGAACCACATTTATACAAGTTTTAAGGTGTTTCAGTGTACGAAAACAATAAAACTTTGTTTCGCCCACGCCAATAACTTTTTCATAGTTCCTCCAGCCTTCAATTGTTGGACAGATATTGAGAAGCTCTAGTTAGCTCAAACACATCCTAATGCCTTGATATGAGGTGCTACAGCAGATGCCCCTTCTTCTGAGGACCCTTGGCTTTTAGTAGGAGACATATGGTGATGGTGTTGCATGCATTTTACTTTGGCATCTCATAAATTGTCTCTTACACATTTCCTATACACATCTGATTTTGCCAGTTTCTGGAGGCCATTTAATGTTTTTCATAACAAAGATTTAGGCTACCCAACATCTAGACGCCTCCTCACATTAGAGAACTTGAGACCACTGTGACAACATTTATTTTAAATATTTCTTTATTTTTTTAGGTTCCATAAGACAACGCGTTTAACCCCTTAAGGGCGTAGCTTGTTTGTACGTTAAGGCTCAGCCCTTTTTAACCCCTTAACGCTGAAGCCACTTTTCACCTTCCTGACACGGCCAATTATTTCAAATCTGCCCTGTGTGACTATAAATGGTTCTAACTTCGGAAGCTTTAACATATCCAAGTGATTTTAAAATTGTTTTCTCGTGACACTTTGTACTTCATGTTAGTTGAAAAATTTTGGTGGTATGTTTTGTATTTATTTGTGAGAAAATCAGATATTTGGTGAAAATTTGTAAAAAATTCTTGATTTTCGAACTTCAAAATATTCTACTTTTTCCATACATAGTCATAACCGCAAAAAAACTTAATAACTAACATTCGCCAAATGTCTAATTTATGTGGACTTTTTTTATACATACTCTCATTTTTGTAAGATGGTTTGGGGCTTTGAACTTTAGGTGCGATTTTTCACATTTTCATTAAAAAACGCAAAATCCTGCTATTGAGGGACCTGCTCAGGTTTGAAATCACTTGGAGAGGCCTAAATAAAAGTAAAACCCCATAAATTACCCCATTATAGAAACTATACCCCTCAACGTACGTGAAATAACTTTTATGAAGTTTGTTAACCCTTTAATTGTTTTACAGGGGTTAAAACAAAATCGGATGCAATTTTGAAAGTCAAATTTTTTTGCCTAAATTAATGTGTTTTTCAAAAAATTACAAATTCTCAGTGGATAAAATACCAAAACGCTCCACAAAGTTTGATACCCAATCCCCGCGTATAACAATCCCCCATATGTGGTGGTGACTGCTGTACGGGCACACGCCAGGGCATTGAGGGGGGAGCTGCGCACACGCAGGCAACCTTGGCACACTGAACAAACTCGTTTCCTTCGGCAGTGCTCCAGGATTGCTGAACGTCTGTGGAGAAAATCGCACACATCTGCAGACTTTCTACACTTCAAATTTATGCTAAAAACTTATAACTCTGCCCTTCACCTTGCTAAACAGGTCTATTTTACTAATCTCATATCTTCTCTCTCTAACAACCCCAAAAGGCTCTTTGATACTCTTCACTCCTTACTAACACCAAAGGCTCAGCCACCTGTCACAGACCTTGGGGCTGAAGATCTGGCTGCCTACTTTAAGGATAAAATTGATTGTATCCGCCAGGAAATAATTGCTCAATCCACTCACCCCTCCAATTCCCTTCCCTCCCATACCTTATCTTGTTGACTCTCTTCCTTTGAGCCAGTCACAGAGGAAGAAGTGTCCCGGCTCCTTTCCTCTGCTCGCCCCACTACCTGCATCAGTGACCCCATCCCCTCACATCTGGTACAGTCTCTCCCCCCAGCAGTCACTTCTCACCTCACTAAAATCTTCAATCTCTCTCTCTCTTCTGGTGTCGTCCCCTCTTCTTTCAAGCATGCTATTGTTACCCTTTTACTAAAGAAACCTTCACTGGACCCATCCAATGCTACTAACTACCGACCAGTTTCTAACCTCCCTTTCATCTCCAAACTCCTGGAACGCCTGGTCTATTCTCGACTAACCCGCTATCTCTCAGCTAACTCCCTCCTTGACCCCCTACAATCTGGTTTCCGCTCTATGTATTCCACTGAAACTGCTCTTTCTAAAGTCTCCAATGATCTCCTCACTGCAAAATCCAAAGGTGACTATTCTCTCCTCATTCTCCTGGATCTATCCGCAGCGTTCGATACTGTGGACCACCAGCTCCTCCTTAGGATGCTTCACTCCATTGGCCTAAAGGACCCTGCACTCTCTCGGTTTTCCTCCTCTCTCTCTGATCGCACTTTCAGCGTCTCCTTTTCTGGATCTTTCTCTTCTCCTCTCCTCTCAGTGTCGGGGTTCCTCAGGGATCAGTCCTAGGTCCTCTTCTCTTCTCTCTCTATACTGCCCCCATTGGACAAACCATCAGCAGATTTGGTTTCCAGTATCATCTTTATGCTGATGACACCCAGCTATATACTTCTGCACGTAACATCAGCCCTGCCTTACTCCAGAACACTAGTGATTGTCTCTCTGCTGTCTCTAACATCATGTCCTCTCTCTTCTTGAAACTTAATCTTTCTAAGACTGAACTTCTTGTCTTTCCACCATCTACTAACCTAACCACCCCTGATCTCTCCATCTCAGTCTGTGGGATCACTATAGCACCGAGGCAGCAGGCCGCTGTCTTGGGGTTGTGCTGGACTCTGACCTCTCCTTTTTACCATATATTCAATCTCTTGCTCGCTCTTGCCGGATGCATCTCAGAAACATCTCCAGAATCCGGCCGTTTCTGACATTTGAAACTTCTAAAATGCTAATTGTTGCACTTATTCACTCTCGACTAGACTACTGTAACTCCCTACTAATCGGCCTTCCACTCTCTAAACTCTCTCCTCTTCAATCTATTCTTAATGCAGCAGCCAGGCTCGTCTTTCAGGCCAAACGTTACACAGATGCCTCCAGTTTGTGCCAATCACTGCACTGGCTACCTGTCTCCTTCCGTATTCACTTTAAAATAATAACCCTCATCCACAAAGCTCTGAATAATGCTGCACCTCCCTATCTCTCTTCTCTCATCTCAGTCTATCGCCCTTTCCGTGCTCTTCGATCTGCCAGTGACATTAGATTAATCTCTACCTTAATTCGAACCTCCCATGCACGTATCCAGGACTTCTCCCGAGTTGCACAATTCTCTGGAATGCCCGACGCCCCAGACTCTGAGACTAATACCCACCCTCCAAGCTTCCAAACGTGTCTTCTTAAAACCCATCTCTTTAGCAGAGTCATCACACTCGCTAACTGCAATGAAATGTCAACTCTCCCTTTACTAATCCATCCTATGTACATCTCCCATCTGTTATCCGGCAAACAGCTGATATATACCAAGCTCCAGGCTTCTCTGCAGTCTTTTTCACCTAGGACCTGTAAATAAGGATGGCGGCTGATGGCTGGTTCAAGCAGCAACATCGTTGTTTAGTAAATTATTTATTAAATTATTTATATTGTTCCTTATAAAGAATGGCTGGACCATGTACAACTCCTGTGTACCCCCTCATCCTCATAGTCTTGTAAGCTCCTTGTGTCACCCCTCATCCTCATAGACTGTAAGCTCTTGTGTCCACCCCCTCATCCTCATAGACGTAAGCTCTTGTGTCCCCCCTCATACCTCATAGACTGTAAGCTCTTTGTCACCCCTCATCCTCATAGACTGGTAAGCTCTTGTGTCCCCCCCATCCTATAGACTGTAAGCTCTTGTGTCCACCCCTCATCCTAATGACTGTAAGCTCTTGTGTCACACCTCATCCCTCATAGACTGTAAGCTCTGTGTCACCCCTCATCCTCATAGACTGTAAGCTCTTGTGTCACCCCTATCCTCATAGACTGTAAGCCCTTGTGTCACACCCCTCATCCCTCATAGACTGTAAGTCTTGTGTCACCCAACCTCATCCTCATAGACTGTAAGCTCTTGTGTCAACCCCACTCATCCTCATAGACGTAAGCTCTTGTGGCACCCCCCTATCCTCATAGACTGTAAGCTCTTGTGTCACCCCATCATCCTCAGAGACTGTAAGCTCTTGTGTCACCCCTCATCCTCAGAGACTGTAAGCTCTTGTGTCACCCCTCATCCTCATAGACGGTAAGCTTCTGTTGTCACCCCTCATCCTCATAGACTGTACAGACGTTGTGTCACCCCCCCCCCCCAGCATAGATGTCAGCTCTTGTGTCCCCCCTCATCCTCATAGTCTGTAAGCTCTTGTGTCACCACCTCATGCTCATAGACTGTAAGCTCTTGTGTCACCCCCTCATCCTCATAGACTGTCAGCTCTTGTGATCAGGGCCCTCACTCCTATTGTTCCATATGTTTGTTCTTTGTAATGTAATATAGTTGTATATGTCCCCTATGATTTGTAAAGCGCTACGGAATTTGATGGCGCTATATAAATAAAGATTATTATTATTATTGTATTCAGAGCAGATTATGCATTGTCACTTTTTATTGGCTACACAATCTTTATTTTTTTGGCAATATGGACATCTAAGGGCTTATTTTTTGCGACATGAGATGCACTTGTCACAAAATAACTTCAATTGTGAGTGGAGTCATTTAGCTTATTGATGAGATTTTATTAACTCTTGAATGTATGGGTGAAAAGAAAATTGTCTGGATAAAAACTGATATAAAGGAAATCTCATTTGTTTTTGCATCGCCATCTTTTTGGAGACTTAATTTAATATTTTTTGGTTGACAGAGCCTGTTTAGGGGTTATTTTTTTACGTGTTGTTCTTTTCAGTGGTACCATTTTGGCGCACATAACTTTTTTTGATCACTTTTTAGAACATTTTTGTTCACCGAGCGGGTCCAATAATGTTTCTGAGTTACTTTACGGATTGTTAAGGACGCGGCGATACCAAATATGTGGGGTTTTTTGGCGATTTTGTGTTTTTTTTCACTTTATTGCATGTGTATAGGGAATATTTGTGTTTAGGGGACTTTAACTTTATTTAATTAATTCTTTTTATTAAAAAATTATTTTATTTAATGTTTTTAACTTTTTTTTATTAACTTTTACAGGTTAGCTTGAACAAGCGATCCACTGATCCTGCCAGAAGGCAGGACCCGGGACACAAGGAGGCAGGCAGGACTGGCAGACCCGGTGCTGCGATCGGAGCCACGGACCCCCCTCCCCGGTGAGCGCTGCGGGGGGGGAGGTTTGATTCTTCTCAAATGCCCCCTGCACGTCGCGATCAGCGATCGGAGAGATCTCTAGAAAGAAGCAGGTGTCGGCTATAATATATAGCTGACACCCGCAGCTTCTGGCGCCGGCTCCGTTCAGGAGCCGGTGCCAGAAGCATGACGTAAAAGTACAGCATTTTGCGGGAACGCACCTCCCGCGATGCAGTAATAGTACGTCAAATGTCGGGAAGGGGTTAAAAGAAAATTTGACCAGTGTCTCTTCCTGTGATAACAACTTTACAACACTTTAACATATCCCTGTGATTTTGAGACTGTTTTCTGGTTAGACATTTTAATTCAATAATTTAGGAAAGATTTGAAAAAATTACATTTTTCAAAGTTTCTACTTTTTAGACCAATAGTCATACCACATTTTTTTGTAGTAAACCTTTTGCCATTGGTCTTCTTTTTATTTCCATAATTTGTTTTACGTTTCTTTTTTTTTTTTTTTTTTACAGATCTGAGAAGGTTTAAAGTTTTAGCAGCAACTTCTCAGGTTTTCAATAGATTTGAAAAATGCTTCCAATTTAGTTTGGAAGTGCCCTGTAAAGGCTTATGTACTATATACTATCTATTCCAATCAGCATTTGGGAAGTCTGTTAACCCATTATTTTTTTTCTCTGGAAGCAAACAAAAATGAATTGGAAATTTTGATATTTCAATTTTTGTATAAGAATATTCTCATTTAGCCCTAAAATGGACACATTCAGAAGGAATGTGGAGTAAATATAGATCCCAACACTTTTGGCCTGCCTCTTCCGTATACGGCAATATTTGACAGGTGGATGTCAACTGCTGTTTCGCCGCACAACATTGTCCAGAATAGACATTCTATTGGTGCTATTGGGTTTTTGGCAGGCCAATTTGGCTACAAATATTTTGTGGTGCCACAGTGTACTTGAAGAGCCCATAAAGTACTAGTACAATAGAAAACCCCTACAAATGACACCACCTAGGAAACTACAATACAAAGTAAATGGTGCAGAGTAAAAATTGCATTTTTATATAAAAAATGCCATTTTGGTGCCAAATATATTGTGCCGAACTCATGCCACTTTAGACAAACACCCCAAAAATCATTCACCCCATATCTGCCAATAATTGACAGGCTTGACGGGCTTAGAAGAGAAGAAGCAAAATTATGCCATTGGATTTGGATTTGGGTGCCATGTCATGTTCGCAGAGCCCATGATGTACCAGTGAAATTGAAACCCCTGAGAAGTGACACCATTTTGGAAACTAGGCACCTCAAAGAATTTATCTGGGGTTGTGGTGAGCATTTTAACCCCCAACATACTGCTCAAAATCTAATGCAAAGTAAATGGTGCAGAGTAAAAAATGTGTTTTTATCTCAAAAATGTTAATTTTAGTGCCTAATATATTTTGCCCAACTTATGCCACTTAAAACAAACACACAAAAAATCATTCTGTGGGTTGTCCCGAGTACGTAAATACCCCATATGTGCCAATAATACACAGACTGGGCACACAGCAGGACTGAGAAGGGAAGGAGCGAAAAATGAAGTTTGTACTCTGCACCATTTACTTTGCATTAGATTTTGGCCAGCATGTTAGGGGTTAAAATGCTCACCACAACTTCAGATACATTTTTTTGAGGGGTGTGGTTTCCAAAGTGGTGTCACTTCTCAGAGGTTGCTTTTGTACTGGTGCCTCAAGTTTTTTTTTTGTTTTTGGCATCATGAAGCATTTGTAGATGCCAATAGGGGCTAGTACAGTAGAAACCCCTGTGAACTGACCCTTTTTTGAAAATTACACCCTTACATGAATAAATCTAGGGGTGTAGTGAGCATTTTGACCCCACAAGTGGACCCCACGGATAAAGCACAATAGATAGTGCATAGTACAAAATATCTTTTATCTCATCTTGTGCCCAGCTCCTGCCACGGGAGACAAACACCCCAAAAATCATAATTCAGAGTCTCCCGGGTACAGCAATATTCCATATGTGGCAATAATCTACAGGCTGGGCACATGGCAGAGCTCAGCAGGAAAGATGCAGCATGATGTATAAGCTGTGGAGAGCGCACCAGAGTAAAATTATATATGTATATTAATCCTAAAACAATCCTTCATGCATAAATCTGGTTTCTCGGGGCACGAGTCACACTGGTAATAATAATTCCGTTATTTATAGTGCGCACAGATTACACAGTGCTACACAGAGCTCTGGCAAATCAGTCCCTTTTCCGCAATGGGGCTCACAATCTAATCAGCCTACCAGTGTGTTTTTGGAGTGTGGGAGGAAACCCATGCAAACACAGAGAGAACATACAAACTCTTTGCGGATGTTGACCATGGGACTTGAAACCAGGTGCCCAGTGCTACACGGCTGTAATGCTAACCATTAAGCCACCATGCTGCCCTAGGTAAATGGTTTGTTCTTTTAAGCCAGTTTTGGAGCAAACCCTGAATCTCTTCTGTTTCTTTCCCTTGCTGGAAGTTTAGGGAACTTCTCCTGGAAAATGCTGCCCTTTTACAATATGTGTTGTGGCCTAATTTCCAGAACTAGTGGCACTCCCCACTTCTTGGTCTCCAAAAATCAAATGCTTAACCACCAACTCTTGAAAATCCAGGAAAGTTCCCCTCCCTGTAGCCTGCACAGCAATGTAACCCTAACCCACGTAAGCATTATACAGAGCCACCTGCATGATGTGCACAACCAGCGTCTTGTACTACATCCTTGACTCCCACATTGTGTTATATGGCTGAAGCACCTAGTTCGACAAGTCCACCCCTCCCATGTACCTATTGTAGTTCAAAATACAGTCAGACTTTGGGGGCTTCTGCATTTGTACTTCGTACAGTGGCAGGGGTGGTGGTGTGCCCATGTATTGTTGTTAGTTCAAGGACCTCTCTCTTGTCTTTAACACACAATACTTAGTGCTCGGCTCTCGTGCCTTCTGAGCTTTTCCCCTAGCAGCGACTTCGGGAGACCTCTCTGATTTCTGCGTACAGTGCCGCATTCCGTAGTTTTTCTGGAAGCGAGGCTCTTGAACAGGGTAGTACAAGTATAACAAATTATCCAGGTAGAGGTGGTAGCCCTGGTCCAGTAGTGGGTGCACAAAATCCCAGACTACTTTTCCAGCTATCTGGGGTCATCTCTGGGTGGGCACTGTGCATTGTCGACAAAATGCATAAACTTATGGATGGCTTCAAAGTGCAACCTGCTCATCGCCATGCAGAACATCGGGGTGTGATACAGAATGTCTGTGCTCCAGAAGTCCCTGATTGTGGGATTCTTTACAAGCCCCATAAGAAGCGCTATGCCCCAATATTTCTCCTTCTCTGCTGCAGTGACAGGGGGCCACCTGTGGGGTTGTGAATAAAAAGAGGTTTTCTGCAATATGTTGTGCAGCATAGAGATTGGTCTGGGATACAATCAGACCAATTAGGTCCTTACTAAAAAAGGAACTGGTCCGAGCGAGTACAATCAGGGACCTGAGGGGCATAGTTACTGGGGGTCACCCATGTGGGGTCACAAGCCGCAGGCACTTCAGCACTACTCTGAAGGGGTTACTCCTGGTCATTATGGGAGGACGAGGTGGACAAATAAAATGGACAATTGTGTCCACTAGCAGATTCCATAGGCTGTGATACGATGGGAAGGATAGTACACAACCTCCTCTGCTCTCCAACTGTGATACGATGGGAAGGATAGTACACAACCTCCTCTGCTCTCCAACCTCCTCCATACAACAAGCCATGTCTGTGTCACCCCTCTCCCTCCTCAGCTTCTTCCTGTGTCACCATCACCTCATCCGTCACTGACAGAAGTGTTTCCTCCTGCAGGGAAAGGCCTCAACAGCGGGGACCACAAATGTCCCTCATGGAGGCCGACTCAGTGGTGAAGGAGCGACGCCAACTACTGCCCCACCCTGGGCGCTTCTGCACCGGAGCCCACAACTGTTAGAACATAACAGCGCCCCTCGCCCACACTGATCACATGTCAAACTACATTAACCAGAGCCCCGCCACGTCTGTCAACATGAATCTCTTACATCATGACAGGTCCTGATCCTCCACTTCTCCTACTATAACAGGCACACACGTCCACCCACAATGTATCACAATGATCGAGAATCATCACAGGTCCTTCATCCCCACTTTCTTCCGCATTTACAATTTAGACCGCAGCCGCTCCTTTAGATGACAAATTACACTGCCCCAGGTACACATGACATAACTGAGAGCTGGAGTGTGGAGGTCAGCCCAGGCGCCCATTCAGTTGACATCAACTTCACCAAGGGTTCACATGACTAGTGGATTAGAGCAGGAGGAGAGTGCGTGTGAAGTGTAGAGATGTGCCTGCATGATGAGAGGAGAGAGAGGCTAAGTGACCAGAGGGGGGACTACAACTCCCAGCAGTGCCTAGACACACCGATGGAGGACTACAACTCCAGCAGTGCTCGGGCACACACTATGGAGGAGGACTACAACTCCCCAGCATTGCTCAGGAGCACACGACACTATATGGAGGGACTACAACTCCCAGCATGCTCCAGGGACCACACACACTATATGGAGGGACTACAACTCCCCATAGCAGCCCAGGAGCACACACACTATGGGGCACTACAACTCCCAGCATGCCCAGGAGCACACCACTATATGGAGGGATACAATCCCAGCATGCTCCAGGAGCACACACACTATATGGAGGGACTACACCTCCCAGCATGCTCAGGAGCAGCACACACTATATGGAGGGACTACAAAACCCCAGCATGCTCCAGGAGCACACACATATATGGAGGGATACAACTCCAGCATGTCCAGGAGCACACAGCAACAATGAGGAAGTTAACCCAGCGATCTCAAGGGCACACACACTAGGGGGTACTAAGCCAGCATCGCTCAGGGGACGCCAACATCATTGACAATGGGGGAAAAATCGAGCCCCCAAGTCTCCCTCCAGTGGGGTCAGTCATGTGCTATAGTGAGGAGCGGCACAGTCCAGCGCCATCACCGCTCCCTCCAGTGTCTGGAGAATCCCCATCGTCAATCACACAGTCATGGACACAATTGTTCTATATAGAGTTTGCTCTTAGTTCTTTCTCATGTTTCCTCAGGTTCTATAGATCCAGGACTCCCAGAGGTTCTCCTAAAGATGATCCTTTACAATGATCCACCAGGGATCCGGGAGAAGGACAGAGAGAGATGGCGGCCAGGGATCCTGGAGCTCACCTGGATGATGATCCCTTGATAACCGGAGAGGTGAGAGTCTCCCAGGACACGGCTATTATCTCTAGGAATAACAGGGGAAAATGACTGGATGAGTGAAGGATTCTTAGGATCTATGTTGAGTGATCAGTGTGTCTCCCCATACACAGGATACACAGTAGTGAAGAAGTGAGTCTGCGTGTGAGTGTGTGACCCCCGTTGTCAGGAGGATGGACCCAGAGCCCCATCACCGAGCTCCACCTCATTCACTGATACATGAGCAGAAGATCCTGAGAACTTACCTCCAGGATCACTGAGCTGCTGAGCGGAGAGGTGCAGCGCTCTGCGGGAATGACTGGGAAATTGTACAATAACACAAAGGGAGGGGTCTGGGTGAGATCTGTGTCATGTGGTGAGGTTCCTATAAGTGTGTCAGGACGTCACTGCTATTTCTCCATGGAGGAGTGGAGTGGATATAGAAGGACACAAGGACCAGTACCAAGGACATCATGATGGAGGACCACACAGCCCCTCACAATCACCACAGGGTAAGAGGAGAGACCTTCCTGATTATAGAGCGAAGAGGAGCAGGGTGATGAGTCACCTCCTCATCATCCCTAAATTCACATATAGAGACATGTATGCCATGTTCACTGGTATATATTTCCTATTCGGATCAGGAGTATCCCAGTCAGAGAAATATCACGGACCAGAGAGATGTCCTTACAGTCCGGAGATTCCCGGAAGATATTAACACGCGAACCAGAGAGATGTCCCAGTCGATAGATTCCGCAGATATTACACAGGAACCAGAGAGATGTCCCAGTCGCTGAGATTCCGATGATATTATCACAGGAAACCCAGAGAGATGGTCCCAGTCCTGGGAGATCCCGGAGATATACTTACAGGGAACCAGAGAGGATAGAAATTCCCAGTCCTGGAGATTCCCGAGGATATTAAAGAGGGGAGACCCGAGGGACACTACCCACTTGGATCATCAGGTAGATGGAGCGATGAGATGCCAGAGATAAGTTCCAGGGCAGAGATAGAGTAATCTCTGGGAGACATCTCATTGTTTCTCAGGTCCATAGTTGGATCTTTCCAGGAAAGTTGTGTCGTGGTGGAAGGAGAGAGCGGAGAGACAATTCCATACATCAGTGACAGAGGAGGGTACGAGCCTTTCAGTCTTGTGAGGTATGCTCCCTTAACATGTGCAGGGAGAGGTCAAATCCAGGGGAGGAGATGGAGGATGAAATAGACACGTGTTTTATTCGGTATGGTATTTCCGTCAGATCATCTATATCCACATGTTGTGTACTATAAGGCTCAGGAGGAATGTTTACTGGGATTAAACATCGAGACCATCCACACTTTATTCAGGAAAAATAGTTAGTTCATGAAGGGTTGATCTTGCTCACAAGGGATAATCTAAACGGAAGGCAATGGCTGTGGAGTCAGAGATCATAAAAACTTCCCCTCCACAAAATATGGCCAGCCTGTGCCATTAAACGTTTGTACCAGGGTCTCCTCTCTGCCAAGATCAGGGACTAGTGTACATCTTAGACATACTCCGCTATGCCCAACACTTTATCATTTCAAGAGGCGGCTACCTTTTCATTTCCGGGTCCTGCCGCCACTAAGGTCAGCAGGCTATATCCCGAACCTGTAGTTGATGCACTCGTAAAAAGTAGTAACTACCTTTACACAGAAGAACACAGTGAGGCCAACTCCCATTGACCCTGATGATGGAATGGCTCTTAAGGTGTGCAAAGAACCCAACCATTGGGGGTATCTGAGAATTAAAGGGACGGAAGAGCATAATATAATAGTTTGCTGGACCAGAGTAAAAAGGATTCTTACATGACATATAACATGTGCGCAAATCCGTGCGAGGTTTTGCAGAACACGTTCCCGTTTCTACAGGAAAGAGCATAAACTCTTGCTGTCCTAGTCCTATACCAGATCTGAGATGGGAGTGGTAAAAAACACTTCTTAATTTGCCAGACACGAGCAAATGTGGTTGACCCCCGTAGCTAGATCTGCTCCATCCTAGGAAACACGGTATTCCCTGAGGCGGCTGTCCCCTACCGGCTTGCCACACTGCGAGAACCGGAATCACTTTGTCGCTTGTTTTCACAATATACTCCTTCTTGCAAGTAGAGCAGCCACCCACTATCCTCGTTACCTATGCAGACCGGCAGCAGAAACTGTTGTTCCCAATTTTAGCTCCAGAGGACAACCTCTGCAGAAAAACGATCTCCCTAAGTAGCTTCCAGGCAGATGGGGGAAAGCCCTAGTCTGACGGTTCGAATAAACGATTTTACAAGCTTTCAAAACTCTCTTCACCTTTGGTTGGAGTCTTTCCCTTTAATCTCCTACTTTTGATTGCCATGTCCTTGTGGCACACAATCCCTGATTCCCGAAAACTGGGAAGGAACCCGTCCTTTTGTGTTTATATCTCCAATTCTCACTTATCAACATGGACCATAAAGGTGGTTGCAAAAAGTCGATCCGCCAACAGACGCCTTTTCCTGATGAGCAAGGTATGATAGATGGTTTGGGAGGCGTTGAGACAACACAACTGAAACCAATTCCTAGATGTCACATGACTCGCCTCACATTCACTGTCCACCTCTCAGTTGACGCCGAAAAGGATGACGTTTTTCCTTAGTGCTTTCACTCAAACGCATGTAATTGGGAACAATCACCACTTTCTTTACCTGCTTATATAACCCCTCTAAGTCTTGGTGATTTTACCCCCAGAAATTTACTATTTTTTTCCCAAAAAAATTTGGAAAATTATAATCTTTCATTCATTTATTTATTTTATTAATCTGCGAGTTCACATGTGTGCTGCTATCGGACTTGGGCCATGGAGGGGAATCGCAGAAAGTAAATGACACATCGCTGCCTCGCTCACCTGCCACCCGCTGCGGTGACTACAGGAGGAGGACGGTCTGTTTGTCAGCTGGGGATGGGACAGCGAGACGACGATGCAGATGAGCTCTCAGGTAACGGGGATGATTCAGCCAGGTCTGTTATGGGCGGCCCGTCCCAACGTCTGCCGTAGGGTCGGATGGAACATGTTACACAACCACTCTATGTCCTGAAGTAGGAGAATCGTGATTCTAAGGAATTTATTATTTTTTTTTTTGTAATGGGAATTTAATCAAATTGATATGGTTCTAATATATGGTTTATTTGGTTATATACATGATTTTCTCTCCATAGATGAACTGATGTATGAACTTGTCTCTTTTCGCTTGTAACTGGGGAAAGGAAACTTCCGATACTGATTCTTGGTTTATATTTCCAGGAGTGAAAGTTACAAGAGGTTCCCATGGACGTCCCCCCTCATCTCCTTGTGGTGAAGTAGAAGATAATCAGTCACATCTTTCCACAGAGGAGGGAAATCATGGAGATAAGAGGAAGTTCTCATGTCCCAAATGTGAGAAGTCTTTTAGTCCAGAATCAAATCTTCTCATTCATCTTCAAAGTCACCGAGAGGGAAAGATTTATTCATGCTCAATATGTGCTAAAAATTTTACCCAGAAATCAGGTCTCGATCAACATATGAAAATTCACTCATGGGAGAAGCCATATTTATGCACTGAATGTGGGAAATATTTTACTCAGAAATCTGATTTACGTAGACATCAAAGAACTCACACAGGGGAGAAGCCATTTTCATGTTCAGAATGTGGAAAATGCTTCAACGATAAAGCAAATCTTGTTAAACACCAGAGAATTCACACAGGGGAGAAGCCATTCTCATGTTTACAATGTGGAAAAAGTTTTACTCAGAAATCAAATCTGGTTATACATCAAAGAACTCACAAAAGGGAGAATACATTTTCATGCCCTGAGTGTGGAAAATGTTTTACCTTAAAATCAGAATTACTAAGACATCAAAGAATTCACACAGGGGAGAAGCCATTTTCATGTACTGATTGTGGGAAAGGTTTCTACAAGAACTCGGCTCTTGTTCAACATGAGAAGATTCACACAGGGGAAAAGCCGTTTTCATGTTCAGAATGTGGGAAATGTTTTATCCATAAATCACATCTTGTTCAACATGAGAAAATTCACACAGGGGAGAAACCATTTCCATGTACTGAATGTGGAAAATGTTTTACTCATAAATCAAATCTCATTGTACATCAGAGAATTCACACAGGAGAGAAGCCATTTTCATGTGATGAATGTGGGAAAAGTTTCAGTGATTATTCATTTTGTATTAGACACAGGAGAACTCACACAGGGGAGAAGCCATTTCCATGTACTGAATGTGGGAAAAGTTTTAATATTAAATCACATCTTGTTGAACACCAAAGAACTCACACAGGGGAGAAGCCATTTTCATGTACTGAATGTGGAAAATGGTTTACTCACAAATCATATCTTCTAAGACATCAGATAACTCACACAGGAGAGAAGCAATGTTAATATTTATTGCAACTTAATGGGGCACATTTACTTACCCGTCCCGTTGACGCCGCCAAACCGGAATGTCCGACGAGGATCCTGAGCTGTCGCGATTCACTAAGATCGTGCGTCCAATTTCCTGCATGTGTCGCTTCCCCCGCCGAGGTCCGCCGGAGTTCACCTTCTTCTGCGGGTGCTGATCTTACGACACAATTTGGTTTTTAAATTCCGCGGGTTTGTCTGATTCAGCCGGGTTGTCCGATGTCCACGCCCCTTGATTTGTGTCACATGCAAGCCGGCGCCGATGCGCACAATCCGATCTCATGTGCCAAAAATCCAGAGCAATTCAGGGCAAAGCGGTAAAAAGTCGGGAAACTCGACGTAAATACGGTGTTCAGACCCTTAGTAAATGTACCCCAATATCCCACCTGTTGAGGGTGACCTACAACACACAATGGGGCACATTTACTTAGCCAGCCGACGGAGTTCACCTTAAGTGTGTTGTCTGACAGGAATGCACTGTGCCGCAATTCACTAAGATGGTGCGCCTGATATCCTGCATGTGTCGCTTCCCCACTCAGGTCCACCGGAGTTCACCTTCTTCTTCCTGGTGCATATAAGTGCTTGATCTTGCGACACAATTTGAATGTTAAATCAGTCCGAAATTCGGCCCGTCCCCCGATTTCTGCCGCATGAAAGCCGATGCAGCTGTGCCAAAATCTGATCGCGTGCGACACAATCTCCTGCTAAATACCTGTTGCAGCGACGCAAATCCCGAAAACGGGAAGTCTGACAAAAATGTGATCCGCGGGCCCTTAGTAAATAAGCCCCCAATACCTGCTCTGCTCTGCTCCTCACGTCGTGTCTTATCTAGCATCCCATGTAGATTGTGAGCCCTCGGGGGCAGGGTCCTCCGTCCATGTGTTCCAGATCACTGTAGTATTTGTCTATCATACTAACATTTGTTCCCATATTAAAGGAATCTACTTTCCGTTTTTCTGATTTATTAACTATTAACACTGCTGGGTAGATCCCAACCATGTTTATAAGGAGCTCTGATCAGTTTACTTAGACCATTAACTTTATTTTTATGCGAATGAAGCCCAAATGTTTAAGGGGCGTCGGATGCTGATACATGCCCCCCAGTGCACTTCTATTCTTCCTCCCTGCTCCCGCCTCTTGCTCTCTACAATTATTTCGGCAGTGTGGCGCTAATTCTCCATGCTGCTGCAAGATGTCTAGCAGAAGGTGCAGGGAGGTGCGGGATATGTGCTCGGGGGGCGGCTGGTGCTTCATCAGCATATGAATAAAGTAAGGTTTCTTGAGTTCACCAAAGGAGCATAACTTCTATTATTCATAGGGCCACGTTTATCTAAGCAGCCCGGCGCTGTCGTAAGGAAAAAAAGTGGCAAGATACTACTTGAGTCTAAAAAAACTCAACAAAACCAACAGAGGCAGGAGAAACACCACAATGTGTCCCATTATGTTTTAACCTCCGCTCTGGGGGTCTACCCAGCAGCGTTACTAGTGCGTAAACGGGAAATATGACTGTAGATTTCTTCTAATCTATCACCATATCTGTTACACGGACAGACAGTCGAGCTAATCATAAGGTGACTTTTACATGTTCCAGATCTCCTGTTATTGTCAGCAGCTCCTCCTCCTGTGTGTTGGTGGCAGTAACGATGTGAATCCATAGTGTGCAGAACGGTCTCCAGGTTGAGACCTGCGGTATAGCACAATGCTCCCACTCCCCTTCTACTAGTCTCCATTAAAAAAGAGGCTTCTAAATACAGTAGACTGCCACCAACTCTCATTTGATATAAGCCCAGCCTATTATTGGAATATATTGGGTCAGAAGTCAACCCATGTAGCGTATATTTATCCAAGACATGTATGTGGGGATACATGGAGCGAGATAAAAGAACAACACAAGTAAAATTTTATACAGTGGGTTAGGGAAATTGTTTAGACCCCTTTACATTTTTAAAAAAAATAATGTACACTCTGCACCCCATCTTGACAGAAATGTAGATATTTTTGCTAATTTATTAAACAGAAAATACTGAAATGTCACATGGTCATAAGTATTTGGACCCTTTGCTGTGAGTCATAACTAACTAACATGGTGTTGATTTCTTTCTGATGCTCTTTGAGATAGTTCTACACCTACCAATTTCTGCAGCACTCGAGGTTCCTAAGAGCACAGTGGCCTCCATAGTTCTTTAAATGTTAGAAGTTTGCGGCCACCACAACTCTTTCTCAACCTAGCCGCCCAGCTAAACTAAGCAATTGTGGGAGGACTGAACGATCACTGTGGCTGTGCTCCCTAGTTGCAGTAGGGACATTGGAGAAAGTACCACACAGTCAACTATCACTGCAGCCTCCACGAGTCGGGGCTTTATGGCAGAGTGTGCCGACAGAAGGTTCAATTACAACCGACCAAACATGAATTATTTACTAGGCTCCGATTAAGAGTTCTGTGTATATCCTGTTCCCAGACTGGAAGAACAGACTGAGGACCAGGTACGCTTTCACCCCACTGCCCTGATCCCAGATATGTATTTGGCCTCTTGCTGGGACGGACCATAAATCCAGAACTGGCAGATGGACATACTGACAGAACTGGCCAAACGCCTCTTTGTCCTCCTTTGTGTATTTTTTGAGGGGATTCATGTCTGGTCTGTGGAAGTGTTAGCTAACTTGAACCTTCCACAAAGTTTATGGCCCTATCCAATCAATATATTCCGGTAAAGGTTGAGGGGTTGGGGGAGGCAGTGACTTCTGTGCTGTACTATTTAACAGTAAAAAGAACTGACATGTGCCCCTTCCCCCTTTTGCCCCTTTTTTATCTTTTTTTTTTTTTTTATCACACCCTCCAAGTTCCAACATCACTTAAGTCGCACGCTGTCCTGGTACCTTCTCGGGTAAAGTGTTCCCAGTTTGCTGCTGTTAGCCATCCAGGGGTAGTTGGTGCTGACTCTTTAAGGGGGATGGGCTCCAGGGTAAGGGTCACCATTTGCTCCGTATTTGTTTCACAGCTCGTGAAGAACAACATTTCCAACCATCCTCAGTGGGACATCTGCTTTTCTATGCAGTTATGGATGTTGTTTCATCCTACCTGCGCCGGCTCTTTGTTTGGCACTTGTGGCATCTCTGTTGGCCGGTTGGTTTGTCTTGCCTGTTTTCAATCATTTTTGTATTTCTTTGCATTTTTTGGTTGGTGCTCGACCTTTGACATGTTTCTCTTTTATATTTTCAACAACCACAAAAAAAACAAAACGTACAGTACATTGTCAACCTGATATCATATCAAGTGTCCATGGTGTAAAGTCAGGACATTACCAGCAGATCTTGAGGAGAGATGATCCATATAATGTATAAATGAATTTGAACAACCCCCTGCCCCCTCCCCCACACTACCCGCTACTTCCACCTCTAAGTGCCAAGTAGCAAGTTTGTAGGGGGTTATCAAGTCTCACTTTCCTTATTGAAAAATGTCTTTTTATGTACTAATACCTTCACATATTGAAGACTTAATATGCCTCTTGATGCACGAGTTTGTCTGCCAAGGAGGGGCCCGTGGGCTGTAGCCCCCTACGTAATATAGACATCTCTGCTGTCAGGAGATAGACTTAAACATAGCTGGGAGGCAGATCATCAAGATTGTCACAATGAAACAGCAAAAGTAATAAATCAAGAGGTAAAACAAGTTTAAATTAGTCTAGTGATAGCAGCTCCGAAACCTCCGAGTGTCTCAGGACTATATTCCATGTAACGGGTCCGTCCCTGGTGTTTTGCATTTCGGGCATAGGAGCTCTGGGACATTGGGTTGAGGGGGAATATTACAGTCGTATATATCGCTCTGTGTATGAACCTACAAAGAGGTCGATACACATATTACTGCCGTCCATCCAGAACCACGACACCAGGTCCTCGCTTTGCACAACCCCCTCTCGTGCTCATGAGATGTATCCTTGCTTGGTTACCTGTGAGCTGCGCAAGACATCACCGGCTGCATAAATTAGGCCTGGGAGGAGCCAGGAGGCGCTCTATGGATGGGATCTTGAGCGCCGTCGGCTCATTTGAATATTTTTAAGTATATTTTCTCGATGTAATGGAGGCCCCGGAGGAAGCGAAAGGAGGATCCCTCATGCCCAACAGGTGACAAGGGTGCGTTATGGGACAGTCTACCACTGAGAAAATGGTGACAAGCTTAAAACAAGCGTCAGTGATAAGGGGTTAAATAGCAAAATCTCTATAAGGTCCCGCGCACACGGACGTATGGAGGATGTACAGTATATACGGCCACAAGCTTCCAGCTGTACATACATCTCCCATAGACGGCAATGGCCACACGGAGTAATACGGTGCCGCACCGAACCGCTCCATAACAGGGAAAAGATATCGTATCATGTCGTATCTTTCCCTGGATCACTATGGAGAGTGGAGGGGTCATCCTTCTCCTCTCCACCGCTGCTGACATAGGCCCGGCCATAGCCATGCAGGAATATACATCAGTGTGTATGAGGCCTGAGGAGAACTCCAGCTTCCAGACACTTCTCCTCTCCACATGGACAACCTGCTGCTTCCTGTCCTCTGGAGCCCCGCCCCTTCAGTGACATCACACTCCCTGGTCACATGACTAGTGGGTAGTGAGCAGAGGCCCCGCCCCTCAGTGACATCACACTCCCTGGTCACATGACTAGTGGATAGTGAGCAGGAGGAAATGTTTGAGATAGAGTGTCCTGCACTGAGGAGAGAAGAGGTAAGTGACCAGAGGAGGGACTACAACTCCCAGCATGCTCCAGGAGCACACACACTATATGGGAACTCCATAGTGTGCAGAACGGTCTCCAGTTGAGACCTGCGGTATAGCACAATGCTCCCACTCCCTTCTACTAGTCTCCTTAAAAAAGAGCTCTAAATACAGTAGACTGCCACCAACTCTCATTTGTATAAGCCCAGCCTATATTGGATATATTGGGTCAGAAGTCAACCCATGTAGCGTATATTTATCAAGACATGGATGTGGGGATACATGGAGCGAGATAAAAAAACAACACAAGTAAAATTTTATACAGTGGGTTAGGGAAATTGTTTAGACCCCTTACATTTTTAAAAAAAATAATGTACACTCTGCACCCCATCTTGACAGAAATGTAGATATTTTTGCTAATTTATTAAACAGAAAATACTGAAATGTCACATGGTCATAAGGATTTGGACCCTTGCTGTGAGTCATAACTAACTAACATGGTGTTGATTCTTTCTGATGCTCTTTGAGATGTTTACACCTACCAATTCTGCGCATCTGCGAGTACCTACCGAGGTTCCTAAGCACAGTGGCCTCCATAGTTCTTTAAATGTTAGAAGTTTGCGGCCACCACAACTCTTTCTCAACCTAGCCGCCCAGCTAACACGCAATTGTGGGAGGACTGAAACGATCACTGTGGCTGTGCTCCAGTTGCTAGGGACATTGGAGAAAGTACCACACAGTCAACTATCATGCAGCCTCCACGAGTCGGGGCTTTATGGAGAGTGTGCCGACAAAGAGTTCAATTACAACCGACAACATGAATTATTTACTAGGCTCCGATTAGAGTTCTGTGTTATCCTGTTCCAAGACTGGAAGAACAGACTGAGGACCAGGTACGCTTTCACCCCACTGCCCTGATCCAGATATGTATTTGGCCTCTTGCTGGGACGGACCATATACAGAACTGCAGAGGACATACTGACAGAACTGCCAAACGCCTCTTTGTCCTCCTTTGTGTATTTTTGGACCGTACCGTTGTTTTGCCTTATTTTATGGGATTCATGTCTGGTCTGTGGAAGGGTTAGCTAACTTGAACCTTCACAAAGTTATGGCCCTATCCAATAATATATTCGGTAAAGGTTGAGGGTTGGGGGGGCAGACTTCGGTGGTACTATTAACAGTAAAAGAACTGACAGTGCCCCTTCCCCCTTTTGCCCTTTTTATCTTTTTTTTTTTTTTATCACACCCTCCAAGTTCCAACACCACTGAGTCGCACGCTGTCTGGACCTTCTCGGTAAAGTGTTTCCCAGTTGCTGCTGTTAGCCATCCAGGGGTAGTGGTGCTGACTCTTTAAGGGGATGGGCTCCAGGGTAAGGGTCACCATTTGTCGTATTTGTTTCACAGCTCGTGAAAACAACATTCCAACCATCCTCAGTGGAGAATCTGCTTTTTATGCAGTATGGAGTTGTTTCATCCTACCTGCGCCGGCTCTTTGTTTGGAACCTTGTGGCATCTTGTTGGCCGGTGGTGTTTTTGCTGTTTTCAATCCATTTTTGTATTTTTGCATTTTTTGGTTGGTGCTCGACCTTTGACATGTTTCTCTTTTATATTTTCAACAACCACAAAAAAAAACAAAACGTACAGTACATTGTCAAACTGATTCATATCAAGTGTCCATGGTGTAAAGTCAGGACATTACCAGCAGATCTTGAGGAGAGATGATCATATAAGAGTAAATGAATTTGAACAACCCCCTACCCCCTCCCCACACTACCCGTCTACTTCCCACTCTAATGCAAGTAGCAGTTTGTAGGGGTTATCAAGTTCACTTCCTTATTGAAAAATGTCTTTTATGTACTAATACCTTCAATATTGAAGACTTAATATGCCTGATGCACGAGTTTGTCTGCCAAGGAGGGGCCCGTGGGCTGTAGCCCCCACGTAATATAGGACATCTCTGCTGTCAGGGATTAGACTTAAACATAGCTGGGAGGCAGATCATCAGATTGTCACAATGAAACAGCAAAAGTAATAAATCAAGAGGTAAAACAAGTTTAAATTAGTCTGTGATAGCAGCTCCGAAACCTCCGAGTGTCTCAGGACATATTCCATGTAACGGGTCCGTCCCTGGTGTTTTGCATTCGGGCATAGGAGCTCTGGGACATTGGGTTGAGGGGGAGAATATTACAGTCGTATATATCGCTCTGTGTATGAACCTACAAAGAGGTCGATACACATATTACTGCCGTCCACCGAACCACGACACCAGGTCCTCGTTGCACAACCCCTCTCGTGCTCATGCGATGGATTCCTTGCTTGGTTACCTGTGAGCTGCGCAAGACATCACGGCTGCATAAATTAGGCCTGGGAGGAGCAGGGCGCTCTATGGATGGGATCTTGAGGCCGTCGGCTCATTTGAATATTTTAAGTAATATTTCTCGATGTAATGGGAGGCCCCGGAGGAAGCGAAAGGAGGATCCCTCATGCCCAACAGGTGAACGGTGCGTTATGGGACAGTCTACCACTGAGAAAATGGTGACAGCTTAAAACAAGCGTCAGTGATAAGGGTTAAATAGCAAAATCTCTATAAGGTCCGCGCCAACGGACGTATGGAGGATGTACAGTATATACGGCCACAAGCTTCCAGCTGTACATCTATCCCATAGACGGCAATGGCCACACGAGTGTAATACGGTGCCGCACCGAACCGCTCCATAACAGGGAAAAGAATCGTATCAGTCGTATCTTTCCCTGGATCACACTATGGAGGAGTGGAGGGGTCATCCTTCTCCTCTCCACGCTGCTGACATAGGCCGGCCATAGCCATGCAGGGGATATACATTCAGTGTGTTGAGGCCGAGGAGAACTCAGCTTCCAGACACTTCTCTCTCCACATGGACAACGCTGCTTCTGTCCCTGGAGCCCGCCCCTTCCAGGGACATCACACTCCGTCACATGACTAGTGGTAGTGAGCAGAGGCCCCCGCCCTCAGTGAAATTCAACAACCCCGGTCACATGACTAGTGGATGTGAGCAGGAGGAAATGTTTGAGATAGAGTGTCAGCTGAGGAGAGAAGAGGTAAGTGACCAGAGGAGGAGCTACAACTCCCAGCATGCTCAGGAGCACACAACTATATGGAGGGACACAACTCCCAGCAGCTCCAGGAGCACACACACATATGGAGGATACAACTCCCAGCATGCTCCAGGAGCACACACACCCACACTATATGGAGGGACTACAACTCCCAGCATGCACCAGTAGCACATACACACCATATGGAGGACTACAACTCCCAGCATGCTCCAGGAGGCACACATGGAGGGACTACAACTCACGCTGTTCCAGGAGCACACACACTATATGGAGGGACTACACTCAAGCATGTTCCAGGGACACACACTACTATGGAGGAGGGACACAACTACAGCGATGCTCAGGAGCACCACACTATTGGAGGGACTACAAAACTCCCAGCATGCTCCAGTCCCTCCATGTGGGGTACAGTATGTCTATTAGTGAGGAGCGGCACAGTCCAGCGCCATACTCCCCTCAGTCCAGTGACCTCCCCTCCAGTGTCTGGAGAACCCAATCGTCACATCACACATGTCATGGACACAATGCTTCATATAGAGTTTGCTCTAGTTCTTCTCATGTTTCCTCAGTTCTATAGATCAGGACTCCCAGGGTTCTCCTAAAGATGATCCTTTCCATCAATGATCCACCAGGGATCGGGAGAAGGACAGAGAGCAGATGGCGCCAGGATCTGGAGCTCACCCTGGAGATGATCTCTGATACCGGAACAGAGGTGAGAGTCTCCCAGGACACGGCTAATCTCTAGGAATAACAGGGGAAATGACTGGAGATGTGAAGGATTCTAGGATCTAGTGGTGATCGTGTCTCCCCATAACAGGATTACACAGTAGTGAAGAAGTCGTCTGGTGAGTGTGTGACCCCCCGTGGTCGGAGGATGGACCCAGAGCATCCATCACCGATCCACCTCATTCATGATACATGAAGCAGAAGATCCTAAAGAACTTACCTCAGGATCACTGAGCTGCTAGGCGGAGAGTGGGTGAGCGCTGCCGGGAATGCTGGGACATTGTACAAAACACAAGGGAGGTATGGGTGATGACTGTGTCATTGTGGGTGTCAGGTTCCTATAGGTGTCAGGACGTCACTGTCTATTTCTCCATGGAGGAGTGGGAGTATATAGAAGGACACAAGGACCAGTACAAGGACATCATGATGGAGGACCACCAGCCCCTCACACATCACCAGGTAAGAGGAGACCTTCTGATTATAGAGACAGAGCAGGTGTGAGGTCACCTCCTCCATAACTCATCATCACATATAGACAATGATAGTCAACTGTGTATATTCCTATAGATGGATCCAGTCAGAAGAAATCCACCAGAGAGATGTCCCAGTCCTGAGATTCCGAGTATTAAAGGAACCAGAGAGAGTCCCGTCCTGGAGATTCCGGGATATTACACAGGAACCAGAGAGATTCCAGTCTGGAGATTCCCGGGAATTACACAGGAACCAGAGGATATCCCGTCCTGGAGTTCCCGGGATATAGACAGGAACCAGAGAGATGTCCCAGTCCTGGGGAGATTCCCGAGATATTACACAGGAACCAGAGAGATGTCCCAGTCCTAGAGATTCCCGAGATATCAAAGAGGAACCAGAGAGATGTCCCAGTCCTAGAGATTCCCGAGATATCAAAGAGGAACCAGAGAGATGTCCCAGTCCTGGAGATTCCCGAGATATCAAAGAGGAGCCGGAGGAGAACGTCCCACTGGATCATCAAGTAGGTGGAGCTGAGGTTCCTGTGGATGTGATGAAGCTACTTACCTTCTCCAGCAGCAGTGGGTGGAGGGTCTCGGGCAGAGTATAAATCCTCCTCTTAGTATCTCTGAGGAGTATTATTAGTGGAAGAAGAGGATGAAGTTGTAGTATGCCTGCATATTGTGGTAATATGTAAATTTTCAAAAAAGGCTACTGGGGTGTGGAGTAGGCGGAGCTGAGGCTACACGGTGCCCACTCCACACCCCAGTAGCCTCTTGTGCTCCGCCTACCCTGACATCTTCAGCGCTCAGCTCCTGGTAGCTGCACACACTCGTCTGCAAATCTGGGTTCTGCACTGCGCAGTAGCCCCAGCATCAGAGCCGAGACTGCGTAGCCCCTTCTATATTCTGCCTTTGGCTGGAGGGGCCGCACTTCAAACACCTGTAACTCCTCCACTTTAATATGATATAAGGACAGTGTGTGGATGCTTAACAGAACCGGAGATCTCCACCCTTAAAGTTACAATGGGGAATAGAAAGCAGTACATAAATATCAGGGTGGATATATCCGGTTCTGTTATGACTCCCAGAGGTTTCTCCTAAAGATGATCCTTCCCTCAATGATCCACCAGGGACGGGAGAAGGACGAGAGAGATGGCGGCCAGGATCCTGGAGCTCACCCTGAGATGATCTCCTGATAACCGGAGCAGGTGAGAGTCTCCCAGGACACGGCTCTATCTCTAGGAATAACAGCGGGAAATGACTGGAGATGTGAAGGATTCTTGGATCTATGTAGGATCAGTGTCTCCCCATACACAGGAGTACACAGTAGTGAAGAAGTCGTCTGGTGAGTGTGTGACCCCCCGTGGTGTCAGGAGGATGGACCAGAGCACCATCACCGAAAGCCTCCACCTATACTGATACATGAGCAGAAGATCCTAAAAACTTACCTCCAGGATCACTGAGTGCTGAGGCGGAGAGGTGAGGCGTGCCGGGAATGTGGGACAGTGTACAATAACACAAGGGGGTCTGGTGATGATCTGTTGCATTGGGTTGTCAGGTTCTATTAAGGTGTCAGGACGTCACTGTCTATTTCTCCATGGGAGTGGAGATATAGAAGGACCACAAGACCGTACAAGGACATCATGATGGAGGACCACCAGCCCCTCACAATCACCAGGTAGAGGAGACCTTACCTGATTATAGAGGACAGAGCAGGTGTGAGGTCACCTCTCCACATCTCATCATCTCATATAGACAATGTATCAGTCACTGTGTATATTTCCTATAGATGGATCCAGTCAGTAGAATCCACCGAGAGATGGTCCCAGCCTGAAAGATTCCGGGATATTAAAGAGGAACCAGAGAGATGTCCCAGTCCTGGAGTTCCCGGGATATACACCAGGAACCAGAGAGATATCCCAGTCTGGAGATTCCCGGGATATACACAGGAACCAGAGAGATATCCCAGTCCTGGGATTCGGGATATTACACAGGAACCAGAGAGATGTCCAGTCCTGGAGATTCCCGGAGATATTAACACGGAACCAGAGAGATGTCCCAGTATGGAGATTCCGAGATTTAACACAGGAACCAGAGAGATGTCCAGTCCTGGAGATTCGGAGATATCACAGGAACCAGAGAGATGTCCCAGTCTAGAGATTCCCGAGATATCAAAAGGAACCAGAGAGGATGTCCCAGTCCTAGAGATTCCCGAGATATCAAAGAGGAACCAGAGAGATGTCCCAGTCTGGAGATTCCCGGGATATAAAAGAGGAGCGGAGGAGAACGTCCCCCTGGATCATCAGGTAGGTGGAGGTGGTTCTGGGATGTGATGAAGCTACTTACCTCCTCAGCGCAGTGGGTGGAGGGTCTCGGGCAGAGTATAAATCCTCCTCTTAGTATCTGATGGGAGTTATATAGTGGAAGAAGAGGATGAGTTGTAGTATGCCTGCATATTGGGTATATGTAAATTTTCAAAAAGGCTACGGGGGTGTGGAGTAGGCGGAGCTGAGGCTACACCGGTGCCCACTCCACACCCCAGTAGCCTCTTGTGCTCCGCCTACTGACATCTTCAGCGCCTCAGCTCCTGGTAGCTGCAACACACTCGTCTGCAAATCTGGGTTCTGCACTGCGCAGTAGCCCCAGCATCAGAGCCGAGCATGCGTAGCCCCTTCTATATTCTGCCTTTGGCTGGAGGGCGCACATCAAACACCTGTAACTCCTCCACTTTATAGATATAAGGACAGTGTGTGGATGCTTAACAGAACGGAGATCTCACCCTTAAAGTTACAATGGGAATAGAAAGCAGTACATAAATATCAGGGTGGATATATCGGTTCTGTTAAGCATCTAGAACACAATCCATACAACATATAAAAGTGGGATTCTTTTGTTTAATGTGACAAAAATTGGTTCAGGGATATAGCTTTAGAGTCGTGACGGTTATAAAGGTCCTTTCTGCAGGGCATGTGCGTATGTAGCCTGGCAGGAGATTATTCCCCTTAGTCCTGGGTTCAGAGGTTTCTGTCCATCACTTGTGATATAGAGGAATTCTCTGGAGACATTTCCTTGTTTTCTCATGTCCTTCTGTTTGGATCTTTCACGGAAAGTTGGTGGAAGGAGGAGCGGAGAGAGGAAATCCCTCTCAGTGACAGAGAGGAGGGTAAGAGCCTTCATGTATCTTGTGGGTTATTCTTCCCATTATACTCAGAGGCACAGTAAATAAACAAACGTTTCTAATATGTCTGATGGGGGTGAGCTGCGGCGTATTCCTGGGTAACGTTCACGACAGAGGGGTAGATGATCATATACAAAAGTGTAAGAAACGAGGTTAACGATGTGCTGCTTCCAGTAAGTGCCTAATGGATGTAGGAGATCTTATTGGGATGTTCAGTAAACAGCACAACGCGTTTCGGTACAGATTTCTCTCTTGTCTGGTGACTAAATTATATATATAAAAGAAAAATATGAATTCCATTAGCGCAGGTTAGGAAAAACATAACATGACTTAAAACGCATACACACAGCCTTTCCCATAATAAAAAAAGCCGAACAATTGAACAATATAACGTCAAATATAGACAGCATAAATCAGTAAATAAATACATAAAATTGGTTACCGGTAGGTAAATGGACCTGGGAATACTGTTTTGTTCAAAGACTATAGATATCCTCCATACCTACAGCTCCAGACTACCCCGCTACCTATCAGTAAGGACAAATTAGAGGACCTTCACACATGTTTCAGAAATCAAGGAGTTAACTGGAAAATCTCCGTCAGTGTCCCTGAGACTCTACTGTCCCTTAGCATCACGGGGCCGATCCAAATCCTGGGGAAAGTACGTAAACCTGGCCAGGGTTTGTCTCTGCAAACTTCCAGATTCTATACACCACTTACAGAAAACAAACTCAAACCGGAACTACCCAACAATCCAAGGGGCACTGCAGACCTTTTTCTACAATAGTACACAGAAAAGACACACTGTGGCCATGTATTATCGCATCGCACCAAAATATGCCGTATTTTAATGTTTTTTTTTGCCACAGAACTTTTGCGGATCACATTATAATGAGTTTGCGCAGAAAGAACAGATGCTTCCGACTATCCCGAAACCTTGGTCTTTTTTTTTTTTTTTGGTGCAAGTGGCGTTGCCTAACGTTTTCCACATTATCCTCCACATTTATGTGTATTTTGTCGGCATTTTTAGGTGCCAATTTTTGGCGCACACTAGACCAGGAAAAAATTGGTTTGAGAGCAAAATTAAGGCGCAGTTCATGTAAAATTTTGGCGCACACTTCTTTACGTCGGCCATTTTCTGGCCCGTAAGTCATCACTAACAGCCATGCTCCACTTTACTATCAGAGACGATCTCCGATGCCGACAGTTGTCCTGCCGCACAATTAGTAAATAAGCCCCATTACATAAAAATGGATCACCTGTTGTGTGTTTTCCACTCTCATTTTGGGTGACTCCAAATCCAGGCCTCCCTGGATAATACATTGATGTGATTTTATTTATTTAATTAATTTTTTTATTTGTCGTCAACTTTGTATATTTTCATTCATTCAGATCAGGATGTGTTATTTGAGGGTTCACTTTATATTTTTCAACCGTGTACCATGACATCTAGTATAGATGACTGTATGTTACTGACAGGCCGCTTTACTTCTGCTCGTAACTGGAGAAAGGAACTTCCAATAATGATTTTGGTTATATTTTCCAGGAGATGAGAAAGACAAGAGGTTCCCATGGACGTTCCCCCCTCATCTCCTTGTGGTGAAGTAGAGATAATCAGTCACGTCTTTCCACAGGAGGGAAATCATGGAGATAAGAGGAAGTTTTCATGTCCGAAATGTGAGAAACGTTTTACTAAGAAATCAAATCTCTCCTTTCATCTTCAAAGTCACCAGAGAAAAGATTTTCAGCCAGAATGTGAGAAGAACTTTACACAGAAATCAAGTCTTCATCGACACATAAAAAATTCACACAGGAGAAGAAGCCATTCCATGTACTGAATGTGGGAATGTTTAATCAGAAATTGGTTCTTGTTAAGCATCAGAGAACTCACACAGGAGAGAGCATTTTCATGTTTAGAATGTGGGAAATGTTTACACAGAAATAAATCTTGTTGACCATCAGAAAACTCACAAAGGGGAGAAGCATTTTCATGCCCTGAGTGGGAAAATGTTTTATCTAAAATCAGAATTACTAAGACATGAAGAATCCACACAGGAGAGAAACCATTTCAATGTACTGAATGTGGGAAATCTTTCTACAAGAATTCAGATTTTTGTTGAACACAAGAGAATTCACACCACGAGACAAACATTTTCCTGTCCAGAATGTGGAAATGTTTATAAATAAATCGCATTTTGTCAGCACAAGAAAAATTCACATAGGAAAGAGACCATTTTCTTGTACTGAATGTGGAAAATGTTTTACTCAGAACACATCTTGTGACCATCACGAATTCACACTGGGAGAGCCATTTTCAGTACTGAATGTGGGAAATGTTTCAGTGATTATTCATCTTTTTTAGACACAAGAGTTCACCAGGGGAGAAGCCATTTTCATGTAGCGAATGTGGGTGTTTTCACCGGAAAACGCATCTTGTTGAACACCAAGATTCACACTGGAGGGGCCATTTTCATGTACTGAATGTGGGAAGTTTACTCACACATGTTATGTACATCCGAGACTCACACAGGAGGACCATTTTCATGTACTGAATGTGGGAAATGTTTAACGAAAGCATATCTCATTCAAACACACCAAAGAACTCACACTAGAGAGAAGCTTTTAATGTACTGATGTGGAAATGTTTTACTCACACAATCTGTCTTGTTGTTCCCGAGATCACACAGGGGAGAAGCCATGTTAACATTTATGTACACTGAAACCCATCTGGATGATCTGCAATCACCACAATAACTGCACTGCTCCTCACCTTATGTCTCATCTACCCACTAAATGGATTGCGAGCCCTAAGGACGAGGTGCGGGGAGAAGTGCTCGGGGGCCGCTGAAGCTTTATTGCCAAAATAGTTGTTTTTCTGAGGTCCCACCAAGTAGACCATTGTATTACTTCTGCCCACTGTGCTATAGTTAGGAGCCCGTGCTTTTTTTTGGGGCCTTTATATTGTCAGTGCCAACATCTGGCTGCAGGCAATGCAACCTACCGCCAGTACTCCTGGGCGCAAAAGGAAAAATTAAGATTAATTCCCCTGTGGTTTTTAACCTCACCTCTGGATATACCGGCCGTGTTACTAGGTTCTGAGAGACGAAATTTTGATTTTGTCGTAGTTGCATTTTTTTTTACCATTTTTGGGGTACTATAAGTTATTATTCACTTTCCACCCTTTCTGGTGAAAAAATGCTTTTTACTACTCTACTTTTGGTTAGTTTTTTTTTCTTTCTCCTTACATTTATGGCATAGCCTTAGTATGTGTTAACTTTATTCTGTGGGTCAGTACGATCCCAATGCCAAATATGTACCGATTTGGCCTGTTCTTTATATCCCTGCACTGCCCCGATAGAGGTGCACCACAGTTTTTTAGTGCAACCCTACGCCCCCCAAGTAGGACTGACGAGTCTGTTCCCACATAGCCTGAGGTCCTTGCACCAATTCTTCCATGCAGGCACTCCGAGGAATGGATAGGGAAGAAGTGGGTGTGGATTTGTACGGAAACAATAGAACGGGGTGACCCCAGTGACTCGGTCCAGGAGTTATGGAGAGGCTTGGGCCTCAGAAGAGACCATGACAGTACTGGATGAGGAACCCCCCATGCCGCGACTGGGACTCGGCCCCCCCACAGAATTTCCCCACTTCCAACTAGCACAGAGAGCAAGGAGCTGCCACCATGGAAGAGCTCCTCTGCAGACAGTACGTCTGGAGACTGGAGCGGCCTTTGAAAAGCATGGAGCCAGGGGGTAGACTTCTTGGAGGACTGGGTTGCTCGTGACGTAACTCCTCGGTACGCCTCCACAGACGCCCGTCAATCCAGTGGCTAAGGTGTTAGACCACTCAGGGTAGATGCAGGTCACAAGCGGGCAATGGGTCTTCACTTGGAGAGAGACCTTACCTGAAGGTTGCAGACACTGTATGGTTCCAGGAGAGTTCGAGGTCAGGGTACAGAGCTGGACAGCATACTCTCCCATGGTGGAGTTCCCCTGGCGCAGACTCAATAGCGCAGTCTCAGCCGAGGAGCCCGTGCAGGTTTTTCGCACGGACCGGAATTCGCCAGGAAAGCCGGTGGGGTAGCCGTGACGGATTGTCTCTGTCCCAAAGAGGGGAGTCCAGGCTAGGGCCTCCGTAGAGGTGACTGAGATAAATGCCACCTTGGATAGCTCGTGACAAATTGAGACGGCATGAGTTCTAGGGGCAGGGAGCCTGGGTATAAAGCCCCTGACCAGCATAGGGTCCCCATCATACTTATGGGGGGAACACTAGTGGGGGAGTCACATTGATTGTGGAGAAGACAATGGTTTTCCGATGACATGGACTCATGGGGCAGATTTACTTACCCGTCCGTTCGCGATCACCAGCGGCGCGTTTCTCTGCGGTGGATTCGGGTCCGGTCGGATTCATAAGGTAGTTCCTCGCCGCTCACCGGTGGGCGCTGCTGCGCTGAAAAGCA
This sequence comes from Engystomops pustulosus, assembly GCA_019512145.1. Classification (NCBI taxonomy): domain Eukaryota; kingdom Metazoa; phylum Chordata; class Amphibia; order Anura; family Leptodactylidae; genus Engystomops; species Engystomops pustulosus. The sequence goes on along the minus strand of WNYA01000012.1, from coordinate 2,148,413 downwards.
TCGTTCCGCACTGGAATCTCCGGGCCGGACCAAGTGAAGGTAAGCACGTCCAAGCGACATTTTTTTGTTTTAAATGCGGCGGTTTTCCAAATCCGTTGGGTTTTGCTCCGCCACGCCCCCCGATTTCTGCCGCGTGCATGCCGCGCCGATGCGCCACAATCCGATCGCGTGTCGCCAAAATCCCGGGCAATACAGGGAAAGCGGCGCAATCGGAAATTCAGGTCTAACGTCGGGAAAACGTGAATCGGGCCCTTAGTAATGCCCCATGTTGTTCAGCGGGGAAACCTGTAAGGTGGGAGGGGCAGGTGTGTGTCAAACCTATTGAAGAATAAATTAAAGGGAACCTACTACCATGAATCACCTATAAAGGTAGAACGGGTGGTAGGTGGATGAATGGGACGTGAGGATAGCCCTATAGAGCGAATCCTCACGTCGCTATCTTTCTTTAATCTTTTCTGCCCTAATATGTAAATTTTCTAAAGAGGCTACTGGGGTGTGAGCAGCCAGACATGAGGCTACAGTCACGGCACTCACGCCCCAGTAGCCTCTTTGTTCCTCCTCCCTGACATCTTCAGCGTGAGCTCTTTGTAGCTGCGCGCCCTCGTACGAGAGGCCGGAGTTCTGCGCATGCGCAGTAGCTCCGGAGCAGTGGCCACAGAGCCACAAAGAGAAATAGAAGCTTCCGGGGTGTGGAGTAGCCACGATGTGTAGCCTCATGTCCGGCTACTCCAGGCCCCCGTAGCTTCTTTAGAAATTTACATATAGGGCATTAAAACACTGTGTCTACCTTTATAGGTAAATTCGTGGTGGTAGGTTCCCTGAGAGTTATTAACCCTCTCCACCTGCTGTAACCTCCGAGACTGTCTGTGACCAGATATGATTGTGACTTTTTCAGACCCACGCGTTTTCCTGTTTATCTGCTCCTCTATTTCTCTTGTATCTGGATTCCCTCCCTTATTTGTCGCCTCAGCTCCTTTTGAGCAATCTTCAGTTTCCTCTCACCTAATCTAAACAATCTTTTCTCTTTAGAGAGAGCTTTTAATCCGGGTTAATCCAGGGTTGTTGTGGAGAAGCACCTACATTTTGTGGTACCGTGTTCTCTGTACAGAAGTTAATATAGTCCATTGTCATCCCCATAAGGATCCTGCAGGACTTCCCATACTGTTGTATTGAAACAATCCCTCAAAGCTTCTTCGCCTCCGACGACCATATCCTCGCTGTGTCCTCCTGTACAGGCGGTAGGTACACAGGGCATAGGTGCAGAGGTTTGTGATTCTGCTCTTCCCAGGAGCGGTACAGCTGATGACTTATACGCCTCCTTCATGTGGCCAGATATCAGGTCCAGTGTTTTTCCCTTGTGGGCAGGATACATACTGTGTGAAATTTGACCATGTGGATGTTGGACAAACGTGGTTAAATCTCCAGACACCAGAAAGAGGGCTGGGGGTGCAGTGTCTGCAGCCGGCTCAGCGCAATTGCCGGAGCTCACAGGCAGTCAGCATCCGCAGAGGGGGCACATAAGCAGCTGTGACAATGACATGGTGAGTTCCCTTGGCAGATGTCTCCTCCTCATAGCTAACATTTCAGTGTCTTTACAGCAAGTTTTCTCCTTAATTGTAATGTACCTAGGTCACACCACCTCTCATTCACAAATATCGCAGCCCCCTCCTTTCTCTTACCGCTATCCCTGTCCTCTCTGCGCGGAGGTTTAGACATCCAAGGAGACGAGTGTGTCCGGGTAGTCCAGTAAGCCCGGTCTTTGTAAACAGCATCATGCTTGCACTCCGAAACTCCTGTTGATATCGGGTCAGCGCACCAGTTCTTCCATTATTTGAGAGAATATCACTTTGCCCTAATGACGGAGGGTAGAACAGGTCTATGACGTCTCCTCCTGGCTCTCCCAGAGCTCCAGCCCTACCATCTCGTCTCCATCTTCTCCTCAGTTTTTGGGGATGTCAGGTCTGGCAGCAGCCGCCCGTGTGTCACTGGCTCCAGGGCTGCTCCCTAGTGTAGACAATAGACCCCCGCTCCAAGCTTGCAGACACCAGTTAGTTCTCGGGAGAGTATAGAGAAAAAAAAGCATAAGTCATAGAGCAGGAGTGCTTGTCACCGGCTGTGTCACGCATGCGCACATCCTCCTGAAATCCTCTATAGATGGTGTGATGAAGCTACTTACTTCCCAGCAGCAGTGGGTGGAGAGTCGGGCTGAATATAAAATCCTCCTCTTGATCTCTGAGGAGTATTATGTGGAGGAAGAGGATAGTTGGGTAAGGACGGATCAGTATTGACCTGCAGGTCTCTGTCACATGACGAGGCGTCGGATATTTGTAGTGTAGACCTCGGTGGTTGAATACAATAAGTTTAGATCGGGTTCATGGCCGTTATTATATCAGACAATGGGTCAAATTTACTTACCTGGTCCTGTCACGATCCCCGATTTGCATGTGTCGCTTCTCCGCCGGAGTTCGCCTTCTTCCCGATGCTTGTAAGTGCATGTCTTGCGACACAATTCTAAATGTTAAATCCCGCTCCTAGTCACAAATCGGTCGGGGTGTCCGGCGGCCTGCCCAATGATTTGTGTCGCATGCAAGCCGAGCGTCAAATCCGATCGGTGGGAAACAATCCCCGGCGCAACTGGCCGCAAAACGGGGAATCGTCGGCGGACCCTTCGTAAATGAGCCCATTGTGTCCGTCCTGTTATATGGTAGAGCGCATCCTCCTGTTGGTTTGTGGGCATCGAGCCTGAGGGGGACACACGGGTGGGTCTCGATTTTCACTGGTTCTGCAGGTTTATAGCACAGAATGTGGATTGGATTCTGTATATATCGGAACCACTTTGCTGATAATATAATCCACTGTGGATGAGACAATTCCCATGTGGATAACCCGCAGCCCGGCCGCCCCATGTATCTCCAGGTCTAGAGCTGCGCTAGTGATGATAAATCGGAGCAGCAGCAGCAGGCACATGGACAGTACGACTGTGGAGCAGGAGAGGACGGGACTACCGCAGCAGCTCGGAGCCTTGATAATACCCCTCCCTGGAGGCGGAGGGGAGCGTCATAGCACTGGAGCAGGAAGCTGGAGGTGCAGTCATTATTGTGTAAACTGTGGTGTGAGATGGTATTTTATATGCTACGTCTTCCTGTGTGTTTTAAATGCATAAGGAAATAAATTGGTTTTGTGTTAGATTATGAATATAAAGTCGGAACTGAGATTTATATAATATGGAACAATGACATAGCTGCCAGCAGATGGACATGCCTGAAGCCTTGGAGTGGTGTATAAAAAGACTGGTGATGATCATGTGTCATCAATTTCCTGGTGGAGGCAGAGCTGTGTTGTTGCAGGCCTATTTCTATTGCTTCAGGAGAGTAATAAGCAAACATCTGTTGTTGAGAGGGGATACAAGGACACTTTCCATGGGAAGCCCTATTGTGTCAGTCTGGGCAATAATAAATATCATACCTGGGAGGTCACACCCGCCATTTGGGACAAAGGCCTGAGGAAAAGATACCAATTCAAGTACGGAGAGCGCCATCCTGAGGAAGGAGTAAAAGACAACACCAAGGAGGCAATATCCTATTACCGGAAGCTGATTGGCGACAAGTCATCATGAAGGCGGAAATATTCCGAGTAGGGGTGGAGTCATGAGCATCTGTGGGTGTGATTGTGTAGCAGTTGAGCTAATATGTATGACCAAATCTTGAATAATAGTTAGTTAGTTAGTTAATAGTAGTGTTAGTATATAGTAGATAGTATATAGTCTTGTAGATAGGTTAAGTTGTATGTATTTTATCCCCCGAATTGGACATTGAGGAGGCATTTATCTTGTATTAATCTGTTTTAATTATGTGCATCTATTATACCTTTAAGTAAACCAGCCTTTTTCCAAGTTGTGGACTCGGCATATTTTCAAGGAACAAACCCTAATTAGAGCGTGTAGAAGAGGTGAAGGAATAACCCACAATTGTTTAATTTGGCACCCCAACGGATCGTGGAAAAAAAACATTCTGCGAGAACCCAAGAAGTTGCCAATCTACTGCTACCAAGTTCTGAACTCCAAGGGAGATCCAAACCAACAATCTGCAAGACCCAGAACCCGGGAAGCATCGGTGAACAAGTAAGCTGGTTCGTGAACGAAGAACCTGGACGTGACCTGGACATTCGAGGGATACTACATAGGAAGGACGTCTTAATGGGAGATGAATGTTTCTATTGGGTGATACAGATTGTGTTTTGTATGTTAAGTGCACTGTGTTTCTATGTTAAGGTAGTGCTAGTGAGTTAGTGAGTAAGGCTTGTTTGTGTTGAATTGGTTGCCGGCAAGGTAGGGTTTAATTACCTGGCTTTGTCATGAGCTAACCCTGTTGAAGTTACCCATAGGCTCTAAAGGATAAAAACCCGACATTCTGATGAACCTAGTGTTAGTTAGTGGGAATACAACCTGAGACTTGTGTTATTGTTCAAAGGGAATCAATCGTGGCCTGGATCGAGGTGAATCTTGTTTGGATCACTTGTATGGTTACGGTCAATATACGGTATTGTCATGATACTCTAATGACTTGTTGTCTTTAGAGTGGTGACGTCAGGGAGGATTGAAAGAAATCCGAAATCCCTGTAAGTGAATATCATCATGGTTGCTGTTGTTGTGGTTCGTTGGAAATTTGTGTGTCTATAGTGGTATTGAGAAGAAAATGGAAGTTGTGTGAGGGAAGTTTTAAGGAAATGTACCTCTCTGTTATGTGACAAGTGCAGACGTGATGATACCTCATATCAGTTTCATGACCTTACAAAACAAAGTAATGAAAAAGGCAGCAACAGAAGGTCGGAGAAAAGTAAAGTTAGTGTCTAAGTTTGTGTTAAACTCATGAAAAGGAAAATATTAAAATCAGGAGAAAAACGCAATGTCAGTCAGAGAAGGTTCAGATTGGAGTGAGCAAGGAGAAATCAACCAAGTGTTAAATGGGTTATTGATAATTGTGGAAAGGAAAAAATGTGAATATCTGAGGAGGGGGATGTTGGCAGCAGTAATTGTGATCTGGGAGATAAGATGGAAGAGTATGCTACAAGTGTAGACTTAAAGGCAAGCAATGTTGTGTCTCTAGTAGAAGAAAAGCATAGAGACTATGAGTATGATGCGTGTATTAAAGATCAGTTACATGAGGCCAATTTACAAGTGTTTCAAAGGAACAGTGTACGTGAATGTGGTGGGAGTAAAAGAGAAATGGGGGGTGGAGCAGCCCATCTGTAATGCAGAAGAGCCCGAAGCAACTCCTAAGCAAAGGGCCCTTCTATGTTGTCCTGTGATCAGAGAGAATAGGCAGAAGAACAGGTATTTGGACTTTGAATAGTGGAGGACCTATTACAATCAGAAACTCTGTCTATACCCATAAAACAAAACCTATGTCAGGTAACATCTATTAGTCCTCCAATAAACTAGAGTCTATTGTTCCACAATATAGTCTGAATAACAGAGAGGAGTGTGCTTCTACTGTGGGAATGGCTCAGTCTCATCTGGTAGTAAATACAACCCTAGGAAATCTACAGGGCTACCTGCAAAGATTGAACTGGTAATGACAATGCAGAGTTAGAGGAGATGCTAGAGGTAAGTAAAGCTCAGACATACAAAGTTAACAGGGGGTGATCTAATAAATAGTTTGACAGAGTTATTAAACTTGTATACTGCCCATCACAAGTGTCATGACATGTCTCAATGAGAGAAAGCAATTTCGCAAAATTCATGACTGACAAATTCACTTTGTGCATGCCAAACAAAGTTTCTTTGCAGGATGCATAAGTTCTATCAAACCTTTGTAAATAATTTGGAGACTGGGAGTCAGCAGACCAGTCAGTATAATTAAATACAAGAAAAGTATTTAAATCTGCAGACCATGGGTCACACTACAAAATGAGTGTAAGAAGAGGGGAGAAGAAGAGTCATCCTCATGTACGCTCCCCCCCAGAGGAGGTATCTGTTGTTATAATCTTTTGTAGTTTGTGTTTCAGGGCAGGAACGGAAAAGAATAAGGAAAATAAGTCATCCTAATCATGACTAACTTTATTTCCTAAAGGCATTTACTAAGTTTGTGGTAGAGGAGCGACGAAATTTTACCTTTTTAAGAAGTAAGATGTACAGTCCGGTGGTCTAAATTAAATTTGTCTGAACACCTGAATGTTAGCTGGGTACGATATATTACCATTGAAATAAAGGACTTGTTTCCTTGTGAGGCAAAATTCAAGGTAGGGATCTATGCATTATTTTTCTTAGTTGTGTACTATCACACCTATTATGTGAAGGAATGGTTAACAGGACACACGTCTGATGCTGTGGAATGTTGCATGATTTCTGAAGTTTTTGGTGTACTTGTTCACTGGTAATTTGGTTTTAATTATATTATTTGTTTTTCAAGTCATGTTCCGTCAATACCACAAAGTAACAACAAGGTGTTGAAAATGAAAAGCTGCATTCAGTTTGAAAATTTATGTTATGGATTTTTACTTTATTAATTAGGAATGAGTTTGGATGTTTTTTTTTAGTTCTTTTGTTATGTGAAACTCTTTTAGTTTAAAATTTTAATTCCTTAATGTATTATATTGTGTGTCAGTGATGATAATGTTACCTCAATATAAATATTATTGTCATTAATTCCATAATAGCATACTTTGAGATTGATGTTCTTTGCTGAAGGTGTTAATGTTAGTGATTGTGGAATTTTTTTTAAGCTGATCCCCAACAAGTTTAAGATATACTCATGTAAATACCCTCTATTTTTGACTGATTCGAATGAATCCAGGAGTTCACCGAAAATATGTAGTTTCCCATACAAGGACAATCGGGGACAAGGGGGACATTTAGCACAATGTTGGGTGGTGAAGGAACAGGGAGGGTTGCACCTATGAAGCGACATTAGTATTTTTAGAACTAATGACAATCATCAGCAACAAAGTAAGGAAAGTTTTGGCACACAAAGGGGGTCATTGAGGCATTACTCGAATATAGGGTCACAATCAATACAGACGTAGTATTGCAGCAGATTTTATAAACATTTGAGGTGAGTTTTGAAAGTATTGGCAGGAATGAAGAATAATTCTAAGAAAGTTACAATGAAAAGAAAAGATGCCAAATCCTCACACAACTATGATTAGAAAGGGCTTAGGCAAGTCACCCATTTTTAGGGAGAACGCTAACCGTTAGTGGTGGGAGTAAATTTTGGGCACTTAGTGCAGGTCATGGCATAATGAATTATTTGTGTTATCCCATATTATTTGTACTAGTGATAAGCTGTCATTTATATGTTGTGTGACACATTGCTTGTAATATAAATTTGTGTGCTGTCCATGGCAACTAGAAGTACAATTAAATGTTAAGATTGCTCAGTGAAAGAAAGGTAATGATTAGAGATGAGCGAACATGCTCGTCCGAGCTTGATGCCGGTCGAGCATTAGGGTAACTCGAAACTGCTCGTCTCGGACGATAACTTCGCCCGCTCGAAGAAATGCAGCTCCCGCGTTTGCTTTTTGGCGGCCAGAACAGAGCCAATCACAAGCCAGGAGACTCTGCATTCCACCCAGCATGACGTGTACCTTACACGTCGATTAGCAGTGGTTGGCTGGCCAATAGGTGACCCTGGGATTAGACTAGCGCTGGCCGCGCTGTCGGATCATTCTGTGTCTGAGTGCCGTAGGAGGAGCTGCTGTGTCAGGGAAAGCGTTAGGGGTGTCTATTAGCTTACGGTTAGGCGGAGTGATTCTCAAAGAACCAACAGCCCTTCTTAGGGCTACAAACACGTTCTACTTTTTTTATTTTATTTGCATCTTTTACCATTTGTGAGGATTAGCAGGGGGACTGCTACCGTGTGTGTTAGTCTTAGTGGCACACATATCCATAAGCAAAGACGAAGTGGGAAAATTCAGTAGGGGTTGGATTTCGTCATTGGCAACTTAACTCAGTGTCAATCTATCATCTGGCATAGTAGTGTGCTTCCTTTGATACTTGGCTGAAATAGCCATAGGAGAATACAAAATAGCTTCTTGAAGCCACAGTAGCGTCTATATTGATTTCGGGTTGATCTGCTGGTGGCTGTAGGTTCTGCAGTGCATGTATTGCAATTCTGACGCAATTTGTAGTGAGACTTGCGACCGCTGTGTTCTGCGCTAGTGGCGCACATATCCATAGCAAAGGCTGAAGTGGCAAAATTCAGTTAGGGGTTGGATTTCTATAGGCAATAACTCAGTGTCATCTCATTGGGCATAGTAGTGTGCTTCCTTTGATACTTGGCTAGAAAATAGCCATAGGAGAATACAAACACACTTCTTGAGCCTACAGTTAGCGTTTATTATTTGATTCTGGTTGATCTGCTGGGGCTGTAGTTTCTGCAGTGCATGTACTTGCCAATTTGAGCAATTTGTAGTGAGACTTGACGACCGCTGTGTTCTGCGCTTAGTGGCGACATATCCATAGCAAAGGCTGTGAAGTGGGAAAATTCAGTGGGGTTGGATTCTATTAGGCAATAACTCAGTGTCATCTCATCTGGCTAGTAGTGTGCTTCCTTTGATACTTGGCTAGAAAAATAGCCATGGAGAATACAAATGCTTCTTGAAGCCTACAGTAGCGTTCTATATATTTGATTTCTGGTTGATCTGCCTGGTTGGCGTAGTTTCTGCAGTGCATTGTACTTGCCAATTTGAGCAATTGTAGTGAGACTTGCGACCGCTGTGTCTGGCTTAGTGGCGCACATATCCTAGCAAAGGCTGAAGTGGCAAAATCACGTAGGGTGGATTCTATTAGGCAATACTCGTGTCATTCATCTGGCATAGTGTGTGCTTCCTTGATACTTGGCTAGAAAATAGCCATAGCAATAGGATAGGATGTTGGTTCTAAAAACTCAAAAAAAAACAAAAAAACACAAAAAAAAAAACAAAAAAAACAAAAAGTTTAAACTTCATTTTTAAAATGTTTAACCCCAGGGCTAGGGGTAGAGCGAGGAGGCGGGGACGTGGGCGTCCCAACTAGCAGGGGTCAGAGGCCGTGGTCCTGGGCGGGGTGAGACACCACCTGTGCTGAGGGAGCAGGGGAACGCCGCAGAGCTACACTCCCTAGGTTTCAGTCTGAAGTTACTGGGACTCGTGGTAGAGCACTGTTGAGCAGACAGAAGTGCGAACAGGTGATGTCGGGATTGCTGACAATTGCTTCGAGCAATTGTCCACCACCAGGTCCAGTTCTTCACGCAGTCCACCCAGTGCACCGACAATCCCCACTTCCTCCAGCCTCGCACTCAGCCTCTCCCCCCCAGTCTGTCCCCCTCCCAGGAAATTTGGCATTTTGAACCGCGGCATACTCTGAAGACACTGTTTTCTGGACCATTCCCACAGTCACAACACTTGTAGGTTTCTTGCTGAGCAATTTTCCGATGCCCAGGTTTTCCACCAGTCACATTGTGGTGTGATGAGGACCTTTTTGACCGTAGTGGAAGTGGTAAAGAGGTTTGTCGACGATGAGGAGACACGGTTGTTCAGACAGTGGGAGGAAATTGTTGTCAGGAGGAAGTCCGAGGGGGGAGGCAGACTAGGGAATCGGAGGAGGATGATGAGGTTGACAAGCCCAAGCTGGGTTGGAGAGTCCGGGTGTGAACACAGTGCTTTGTCGAGGTCGGCAAGAGGTCCTCGCCTGAACAGGTTGGACAGAGGCAGTTGGTGGGCCGACGTGAGAGCAGGGCCAGTAGCTTGTGCATCAGCCGCCACGGCCAACTAGTGAAGCTCCGAGGTGGAGGCTCTTGCGGCGAGGCTGATCTTCAGGAAGTGTGGACGGTTCTTTAAGGAAACCCAGGATGAACCGACGGACTGTGGTGGTGCAACATTTCCAAACCAGGCTCAGCAGGGGTTCCACCCACTACTAGCTTAACTACCACCAGTGCAGCGAGGCAATGAAAAGCATCAACCCCACTCAGTGCAACAAGGCCCGTTCAACCTCCGGCGGCACAACCAATGCCTTCCTTCCCCTGTGTCAGCTGCTAGTCAGCCCCCGTGCCCAGGAACCTGCGCCAAAAACCCATCGTCGGCCTCCCGATCCTCCACAGCATCCACGCAGCGTTCAGAGCTCTCCAGTACCCCAAGACGCTGCGTAGCGAAAAACGCAAATTAGTGACAACCCCCGCACGCCCAGCCCTTAATAGTGACCTATCCAGATATGCTGAGATCCTGGAGATGCTGCCCTATAGGTGTTAGAACCGGGCCTTTCGCAACCTCATGGCGGCGGCCGCCCGCCGTATTCGGTCCCCAGCCGCCACTACTTTTGCCCGATGGGCCGTCCCAGCCTGCACCAGCACGGTGTCGACAACATATGCCGTGCCCTGACCAACGCCGTTTATCTTGACAAGGCCACCTGACCACGGACACGTGGAACGAGTGCTGGCCGGGAAGGGCCCACTATATATTCGCTGACGGCACATGGTGTTACTTTGGTCGAGGCTGGGACCGAGTCCTTGAACCCTGGGGGGCTGCTTCATATACTTCCGACGCGAGGATTGCGGGGCCTACTCGCGGGTGTTTCAGGCCTACTATGCTCCTCCGCCTCCCCCTCCTACTCCACCTACCTCCTCCGAGATACCATCCGTGGGCCACGGCGCCATTCATTCGGTAGCTTTAGGCACACAGCAGTGCAGTCTCGCGGGACAGCAGGCGTGTCTCAAACTAGCTGAGCCTAGGGACAAACGCACACCGCCCAAGAGCTATTACGGGCCATCACGGCCGCACGACTGTCTGTTGGGCTGGCAAACCGCTGAAACCTCAAGCCGGGAATGGTTGTGTGTGATCAACGTGCCGTAACCCTGGTGGCGGCTCTGCACCCGCAGACTGACACATTGCATGCTGCCCATGTATTAAATCTGATAGCATCAGCGTTCCTCAAGACATACCCCAATCTGTCTGATTTGCTCACGAAGGTGCCGCCGCATTGTGTGTCATTTCATGAAGTCCAGCACAGATGCTGCCCACTCTCAGGCAGCGCAGCGCGTCCTCCAACTGCCCGCTCACCGGATGTTGTGCGACGTTGCCCCACGAGGTGGAATTTCAACACTGACATGTATATCCAGAGTTTACCGCAGCGCAGAGCGATTGGGGTAGACCTGCCAGATGTAACTTCCACCAAATTGGTGTCAGGTCAGTCAGCTTCCTCAGTCTACAAATGAATGGACGCTGATTTCGATTATCCTGTCAGGTGGCTATAACTTGAGGAGTCCAACACAAATGGCACTGGCGATGCCGCCATCATCATCCTCAACCATCCCGCTGCTGGCCTGTTATGAAAAACTCTCTGGTCAGCATGAAGTCTGAAACTTGCGCATCGTCACAAAAGACGGGGTAAAAAGAATATCCCCTGTGATAGCCAAAGAACCCTGAGGTCTGTTCTTCGTTCCTCACGCATATCGGAGAGGTGGAGTGGAGGAGGAGAGGAGGAAGAGGAGGGAGATGTGGCGAGACCAAGAGGGACATATGTTGAGTCTTCACTGTTCAGTGTGTATGGGCAGAAGAAGAGGAGTTTGGAGGGAGCTGGAGGAGGAGGAAATTGACAGTCCAGGCCAGGTGAGGGGAGAGTGAATTCTTACACGCGTTGGTACTTCGGACGGCATATGGCAGCTTTTCATGCAGGCTGCCTCACCGTGACCCTTCGCTTCAAAGACATTTATCCGCCACACGATTACTGGGTTGTTCACCTCTCCTGGACACCGGTACAAGCAAAATCTTGCCACTTCATCCCTGCTAGAGGAAAGGAGTTGTGAAAGCATGAATACCAGCTGGCCCTGGTGCACAAGCTGAAACAGTATTTTCCTTTTGTCTGACCAGCGTGCGGCAGAGTGCGTAGTTCTGCGGGCAAGTAGGAGGAGAGTAGGCGACAGCAGACTGTCCAGCACTGCAAGGTAGCTCTTAACAAGCTTTTGCAGCTTTATGTCTACCCCACGCAAGACACTGTCACCTGTCCCCAGTGCCCTCGGCCAGCAGTAGGGCTGGATCTTTACAGAAAGATGGTGAGTGAGTACGTAGCTGCCATACCATCGTCCTAAATGACTCACACAGGCTCCCCAAACTACTGGGTTTCACAGCGGGACAATGTGGCACGAACTGGCGCTGTAACCTCTGGAGGTTCTTGCCTGCCCTGCCCGCTAGCGTCTCTGTCCGAGCGGTTTTCAGTGCAGCTGGTGGCCATCACCGAACGCGTACACGCCTGTCGACTGACAAGCGCTGACAGGCTGAGTCTATCTAAAATGAAAAACGGCTGGATTTCTCAGAATTTTCCAATCTCCACCAGGTGAAGGAAGCTCAACCTGAATATTGATCCACTCTCCTCTCCTCCTCATTTTCCTCCTTCTCCTCCTCTTGTACAGTAAAGCAGAGGCCATGGCTATTTTTTGAAGGGCCCACTGGCTCTTGCTATACTTCATGCATTTAATTTTTCGGAGTGGCACCTACCCCGGTCCCTCCTGTTTGATAAACATTTTGTGAGTGCCACATACAGCACTCAAATCTCATCCATTTTTTTCTGGGGGGCCCCTCCCCCGTCCCTGGGTTTGAACAATTTTGGGGACTTTGCCAATACAGACTCAATCTATTCACTTTTACTGGAGGGCCCCTACTGCTCCTCTGGTTTGACGATATTTTGGGGACTGCCACATACAGGCCTCAACATTCTTTTACTGGAGGCCCACCGACCTGCTTCCTCTGGTTTGAAACATTTTTGGACTGGCAACTACAGGCACCAATCTATTCATTTTACTGCAGGGCCAACCTACCTGCTCCTCTGGTGTGAAGAATTTGGGCCTGGCCCACATACAGCACTCAATCATTCCATTTGTAACGGAGGGCACCTACCTGCTTCCCTCTGGTTTGAACATTTTTCGGACTGCACATACAGCACTCAAATCTATTCCATTTTACTGCTGCCGGAACCTACCTGCTCTCTGGTTTTGAACAATTTTGGGGATTGCCACCTACAGGCACTCAATTATTCTCATTTACTGGAGGGCACCTCTACGCTCCTCTGGTTGAAACATTTTTGGGACTGCCACACAAGGCACTCATCTATTCCCCTATTAATGGAGGGGCCCACCTACCTGCTCCTCTGTTTTGAAACCATTTGTTTGACTTGCCCACACACAGGCACTCAATCTATTCCATTTTACTTGCACGGGCCGACCTACCTCTCCTCTGGTTTGAACAATTTGTTTGGGACTGTCCCACATACGCACTCAATCTATTCCATTTACGGAGGGCCACTACCTTCTCCTCTGGGTTTGAACAATTTTGGGACTGCCACATACGGGCCTTCATCTATCCCATTTTACTGGAGGGGCCACATACCTGCTCCTACTGGTTTGAAAATGTTTGGGGGGACTGCCACATACAGGCACGATCCAAATCACAATTGTCTCCATAGCAGCCCTCACACGTTGTCTCTTTCTACCTCCCAAAAGTGCTCCAATTCGCCTCCATAAATTCGTCCCTTATCACTGAGGTGTGTCGGCAGATTTGGGTGTTTGTCATGGATTCCACCAACAGGTTGTTTTAAATTTGTCGCCAACCCTGCGGTGTGTATCCACCCAAATATACTACTGCTGCAAATCTTTTTACCCAACCTTTAGGGATATTATTTCAGTTCCGCTTCTGGGCTTCTGTGTTACATCCCCTCATACCGCCCATATTCCAAACTTATAAGAAAGCTACTCCTAAACTGATCTTATACAAAAATGCTGTTTGGGGAGTATAGCTAGAGGACAAGGGGCTTGAGATTGCCGAAAAGCCGCCTGGCAGCGGAGCCGCCAGCCCTCACTGCGCATCATGCGCTTCTTCTGGGCGCATCTGTTACATTCCCTCACCCGGCATATCCTAAACTTATAAGAAGCTACTACCTTGAATCTTATGACAAAAGTGCTGTTTGGGGAGTAGCCTAAGACAGGGCTTGGATTGGCGAAAGCTCGCCTGGCAGCGGGCGCCAGCTCCATGCGATCATGCGACTTCTTGCGTATCTGTTAACATTTCCCCTACCCCGCACCGGCATATCCTAACTTAAAGAACCTACTAAAACACACTACAACTTGATCTTATACAAAAGTGCTTGTTTGGGGACGTAGCCTAGAGACGTGGCTTGGGAAAAATGGCGACAAGCCTCGCCTGGCAGCGGAGAGCCGCCTCTCCTGCAAGAATCCAACTAACGATTAGTTGTTTTAACTGCAGCACCCTTTAATCCTACTACTAGTTTCACTGCTCCTACATGGTCCCCTTATCAACGAGCTGTGGTCGCAGAATTTTGGTTGTTTCAATGGCTTCCATGTACTTTTGTCGCCACCCTGTTGTGTATCCACAAAAATAACTGGTACACTCGTTACTCATGTTACCGTATTATTTGAGCGCTTCTACTCACCTCCTTTGGTTCCCTCTCTGCCACCCATTGGTTTGGAAGCCTGCAGTCATTTAGGGTATTCGCCATGAACACTCTCCTAGCACTGCTGCGCTGCCTCGATGCCCAGTCCCTATAGTGTCAGGGGTCAATATTGGTGTTTTTTCGATGCTTATCCTAGCTTCATTCTGGTCACTCTGTCATGGCCTGCTGTTGCCCATAGTTTTGGATATGGTTCGATAACAGCCCTCAGAGGCATCCTCATGCTGCCCCTGCTGTTTCCTGTCCATTTCCGTGGTGTTTTCCATCCTTTTCTGAGGTTCACAGGTGTTGTTGGCCAGCTTCCTGTGCGAGCCTGGTCCCCTTGAAAATTGCTCTGAGTCTCCAATTGACTTCAATGGGGTTCGTTATTCGAGACGAGCACTCGAGCATCGGGGAGAAATTCGTCTCGAATAACGAGTACCCGAGCATTTAAGTGTTCGCTCATCTCTAGTAATGATTCCTATGCAGTAAACTATATGATGAATTTAACCGGGAGCATAAACTGGAAAGATACTTTGATTATCTGAAAGCAAGTTGAATCTGCAATAATGAATATTAGAGTCCTTGTTGTCTGTGTTTTATATGATTATTAGTTGGGTTAACTAACTAATGTACGTTGTGTGTTCTTACAATATCTGTATGTGTGAAATGTTCATTCAGATTTGAATTGGAATTTGCAATAATTGTCATGTTAAGGCTTCCTCAGCCTTTAGCATGTTATCGTATTGCGTGTTGTGACTGGACTGCGGTGATGGTGACGCCCCCACGTATAGGTGACCACTAGGTTGAAGGCGGCAACATTATAGGCCTTTCATAATATGTCTGTGTCATTCCGCCACACATGGGGTCATGTTCTCCGACTTTCAAAGTCCCTCCACATGCAGATTGCTCTACTATGGGCCCTGGACAAGCTTGCGAGCCGATGACCTTGTGTTGAAGGCCGGCGTGGTTTCCTCCCAGACTTGGTGATTGCTCCGTGTCACCTATGTGCTCTTTCTCTACGGCATATCCTGTGCAATCTCCACAGGCAGGGTTTATCCCTACGCTTGGGGCCTAGATCCAGGATCATTTCTGTGGTAGGACAAGTGGTTGTGCAGGGCTCATTCTTGATAGGCGGGCCCATCAACACCTTGGTGTCTTCTCATGTTTCCTCAGGTTCTATAGATCCAGGACTCCCAGAGGTTTCTCCTAAAGATGATCCTTTCCATCAATGATCCACCAGGGATCCGGGAGAAGGACAGAGAGCAGATGGCGGCCAGGATCCTGGAGCTCACCCTGGAGATGATCTCCTTGATAACCGGAGAGGTGAGAGTCTCCATAGAAAGCAGTACATAAATATCAGGGTGGATATATCCGGTTCTGTTTAGCATCTATACACAATCCATACAACATATAAAAGTGGAGATTCTTTTGTTTAATGTGACAAAAATTGGTTCAGGGGATATAGCTGTTTAGAGTCGTGACGTTTATAAAGGTCCTTTCTGCACGGGGCATGTGTGTATGTAGCCTGCAGGAGATTATTCCCCTTAGTTCCTGGTTCTGGAGGTTTCTGTCCATCACTTGGATATAAGAGAATCTCTGGAGACATTTCCTTGTTTTCTCAGGTCCTTCATGTTGGATCTTTCCAGGAAAGTTGTGGTGGAAGGAGGAGCGGAGTTTTATTTTATTAATCTGCGGTTACATGGTTGATGCCTCGTACTTGGGCCTGGAGTGAATCTGCGTGTAGTAAATGGACACATCGCTGTCCTCAACCTGCCCCGCCTGCGGTGGTGACACAGGGAGGACGGTCTGTTGTCGCTGGAGGAGGGAGAACAGCAGCGAGGACCAGACACAGACTGCAGTAGTGGAGCCCAATCAGTTCTGTAATTCGTTGTGCGGGTCCTAGTAGTGATGTCTAGTCCAGTGTCCTGTATATATGGCTGGCCGGGGCTCCCCACCGTGTCACCCACTGTCTAGGACTGTTAGGGCTCAGGGGGAGATGGGAATCTCTGGTTACACAACCCTCTCATGTCCTGGAAGTAGGAGAATCCGGATTCTAAGGATTTGATTTTTTATTTTTTTTGCGAATGGGAATTTAATCAAATTATATGGTTCATAATATAATGCGGTATATTGTTCTAATACATGATTTTCTCTCCATAGATGACTGTATGTTACGATGTCTCTTTCTGTTGTAACTGGGGAGGAAAAGGAACTTCCGATACTGATTTCTTGTTTAATTTTCCGAGGAGCGAAGGTACAAGAGGTTCCCTGACGGTCCCCTCATCTCCTTGTGGGGAAGTGAAGATAATCAGTCAATCTTTCCACAGAGAGGGAAATCATGGAGATAAGAGGAAGTTCTCATGTCCCAAAATGTGAGAAAGTCTTTTAGTCCAGAAATCAAATCTTCTCATTCATCTTCAAGTCACCGAGGGGAAAGATTTATTCATGCTCAATATGTGCTAAAAATTTACCACAGAAATCAGGTCTCGATCAACATATGAGAATTCACTCATGGGAGAAAGCCATATTTATGCACTGAATGTGGGAAATATTTACTCAGAAACGATTACGTCGACATCAAAGAACTCAACAGGGGAGAAGCGATTTCATGTAAGAATGTGGAAGCTCAAAGATAAAGCAAATATTGTTATTACCACCAGAGAATTCACACAGGGAGAAGCCATTCTCATGTTTACACGTGGAAAAGTTTTACTCAGAAATCAAATCGGGGTTAGTACATCAAAAGAACTCACAAAAGGGAGAATAACATTTTCATGACCCTGAGTGTGGAAAATGTTTTACCTTTAAAATCAGAATTACTAAGACTCAAGAATTCAACAGGCGGAGAAGCATTTCATTGTATGATTGTGGTAAAGGGTTCTACAAGAAATCGGCTCTTGTTCAACATGAGAAGATTACAACAGTGGAAAAAGCCGTTTTATGTTCAGAATGGGGAAAGTTTTATCCATAAATCACATCTTGTTCACATGAGAAAATCACACAGGGGAAGAAACCATTTCCATGTACTGAATGTGGAAGGAAAATGTGTTACTCAAAATCAAATATCATTGTACATCAGAGAATTCAACAGGAGAGAAGCATTTTCATGTGATGAAGTGGGACAAGTTTGTTGATTATATTTTGTATTAGGACAAGGAGAGAACTCACACAGGGAGAAGCCATTTCCATGTTACTGAATTGTGGGGAAAAGTTTTAATATTAATCACATATTGTTGAACCAAAGACTCACACAGGGGAGACGCCATTTTCATGTACTGATGTGGAAACTGGTTTACTCAAATCATAATCTTAAACATCAGATAACTCACACGGAGAAGCATGCGTTACATCTTTTATGCAACTTATGGGGGCACATTTAATACCCGTCCCGTTGACGCGCCTAAACCGAATGTCCGACAGATCCTGGCTCTGTCGCGATTCACTAAGATCGTGCGTCCAATTCCTGCATTGTCGCTTCCCCCCCGAGAGTCCGCCGGTAGTTCACCTTCTTCTGCGGGTGGCTGAATTAAAACAAATTGGTTTTTAATTCCTCCGTCGGGTTTCTGATTTCAGCGCGGTTGTCCCCGATTTCCACAGCCCCTTGATTTGTGTCCAACTGCAAGCCGCGCCGACTGACGACAATCCGACTCATGGTGCCGAAAATCCAGAGCAATTCAGGGCCAAGCGGTAAAAGAGTCGGAAACTCGACGTAAATACGGTGTTCATGACCCTTAGTATGTACCCCAATATCACCACCTGTTGAGGTGACCTAAACAAACATGGGGCACATTTACTGTAGCCGCCGACGAGCACGTTCACCTTAAGGTGTGTGTCTGACAGAAGCACTGTGGCCGCGCAATTCACTAAGAATGGTGCCCCGTGATATCTGCATTGTCGCTTCCCACCAGCTGGTCACGACGGAGTTCACCATTCTTTTCCGTGGTCATATAAGTGCTTGATCTTGCGAACACAATTTGAATGTTAATCAGTCCGAATCGGCCGCGTCCCCCCGATCTCTCTGTCTCCTGCGCATGAAAGCCTATGACAGCTGTTGACAACATCTGATCGCGTGCGACAACAATCTCCTGCCTAAATTACCTGTTCATCGAGCAAATCCCGAAACAGTGGAAGTCTGACAAAAAGTGGATCCGCGGGACCCTAGTACATAAGCCCCAAACCTGCGTGCTTGTTCCTCAGCCGCGATCGTGTCTTTTAGCATCCCATCGTAGATTGTGGAGCCCTCGGGGCAGGGTCCCCGTCCATGAGTGTTCCATAGTCATGTTGTATTTGTCTATCATAACTAACATTTGTTCCCATATTAGGATCTACTTTCCGTGTTTTCTGATTATTAACTTTAACACTGCTTGGTAGATCCCAACCTGTTTATAAGGAGCTCTGACAGTTTACGTTAGGACCATTAATACTTTTTTTTATGCGAATGAGCCAATGTTTTAATGGGAGCCCGGATGCTGATACATGCCCCCCAGTGCACTTCTATCTTCCTTCCTCTCCCCGCACCTCCTCTTGCTCTCCTACAATTATTTGGCAGTGTTGCGCTAATTCTCCATGCGGGGGTGACTGCAAATGTCTAGCAGAAAGGTGCAGGAGGTGCGGGATTGTGTCTCGGGGTCGGCTGGTGCTTCATCAGCATATGAATAAATTAAGGTTTCTTAGTTCACCAAATGAGCTAACTTCTATTATTCATAGGGCACACGTTTACTGAATAGCCGGCGCTGTCGTAAGGAAAAAGTGGCCAGATACTACTTGAGTCTAAAAAAACTCAACAAAACCAACAGAGGCAGGGAGAAACACCACAATGGTGTACCATTATGGTTTAACCTCCGCTCTGGGGGTTCTACCAGCAGCGTTAATATGCATATACGGGAAATATGACTGTAGGATTTTTCTAATCTATCACCATATTGTTAACGGACAGACAGTCGAGCTAATCATAAGGTGACTTTTACAATGTTCCAGATCTCCTGTTATTGTAGCAGCTCCTCTCCTGTGTGTTGGTGGCAGTAACGATGTGAATCCATAGTGTGCAGAAAGGTCTCCAGGTTGAGACCTGCGGTTAGCACAATGCTCCCACTCCCCTTCTACTAGTCTCATTAAAAAGAGGTCTAAATACAGTAGACTGCCACCAACTCTCTTGATATAGCCCAGCTATTATTGGAATATATTGGGTCAGAAGTCAACCCATGTAGCGTATATTTATCAAGACATGTATGTGGGGATACATGGAGCGAGATAAAAGAACAACACAAGTAAAATTTTATACAGTGGGTTAGGGAAATTGTTTAGACCCTTTACATTTTTTAAAAAAATAATGTACACTCTGCACCCCATCTTGACGAGAAATGTAGATATTTTTGCTAATTTATTAAACAGAAAATACTGAAATGTCACATGGTCATAAGTATTTGGACCCTTGCTGTGAGTCATAACTAACTAAAATGGTGTTGATTTCTTTCTGATGCTCTTTGAGAGTTCTACACCTACCAATTTCTGCAGCACTCGAGGTTCCTAAGAGCACAGTGGCCTCCATAGTTCTTTAAATGTTTAGAAGTTTGCGGCCACCAACTCTTTCTAACCTAGCCGCCCAGCTAAACAAGCAATTGTGGGAGGACTGAACGATCACTGTGCGTGCTCCTAGTTGCAGTAGGGACATTGGAGAAAGTACCACACAGTCAACTATCACTGCAGCCTCCACGAGTGGGGCTTTATGCAGAGTGTGCGACAGAAGAGTTCAATTACAACCGACCAACATGAATTATTTACTAGGCTCCGATTAGAGTTCTGTGTTTATCCTGTTCCAAGAATGGAAGAAACGACTGAGGACCAGGTACGCTTTCACCCCACTGCCCTGATCCCAGATATGTATTTGGCCTCTTGCTGGACGACCATAAATCCAGAACTGCAGATGGACATACTGACAGAACTGGCAAACGCCTCTTTGTCCTCCTTTGTGTATTTTGGTGGGATTCATGTCTGGTCTGTGAAGGGTTAGCTAACTTGAACCTTCACAAAAGTTATGGCCCTATCCAATCAATAATTCCGGTAAAGGTTGAGGGTTGGGGGAGGCAGTGCTTCTGTGCTGTACTATTTAACAGTAAAAGAACTGACATGTGCCCCTTCCCCCTTTTGCCCCTTTTTATCTTTTTTTTTTTTTTTCACACCCTCCAAGTTCCAACACCACTAGCGCCACGCTGTCCTGTCCTTCTCGGGTAAAGTGTTCCTTGCTGCTGTTAGCCATCCAGGGGTAGTGGTGCTGACTCTTTAAGGGGATGGGCTCCAGGGTAAGGGTCACCATTTGCTCGTATTTGTTTTCACAGCTCGTGAAGAACAACATTTCCAACCATCCTCAGTGGGGACATCTGCTTTTCTATGCAGTATGATGTTGTTTCATCCTACCTGCGCCGGCTCTTTGTTTGGAACTTGTGGCATCTCTGTTGGCCGGTTGGTGTCTTGCCTGTTTTCAATCATTTTTGTATTTCTTTGCATTTTTGGTTGGTGCTCGACCTTTGACATGTTTCTCTTTTATATTTTCAACAACCACAAAAAAAAACAAAACGTAAAGTACATTGTCAAACCTTTCATATCAAGTGTCCATGGTGTAAAGTCAGGACATTACCAGCAGATCTTGAGGAGAGATGATCCATATAATGTAAATGAATTTGAACAACCCCCTCCCCCTCCCCACACTACCCGCTACTTCCACCTCTAAGTGCAAGTAGCAAGTTGTAGGGGGTTATCAAGTCTCACTTTCCTTATTGAAAAATGTTTTTATGTAACTAATACCTTCACATATTGAAGACTTAATATGCTCTTGATGCACGAGTTTGTCTGCCAAGGAGGGGCCCGTGGGCTGTAGCCCCCTACGTAATATAGACATCTCTGTGTCAGATTAGACTTAAACATAGCTGGGAGGCAGATCATCAAGATTGTCACAATGAAACAGCAAAGTAATAAATCAAGAGGTAAAACAAGTTTAAATTAGTTAGTGATAGCAGCTCCGAAACCTCCGAGTGTCTCAGGACTATATTCCATGTAACGGGTCCGTCCCTGGTGTTTGCATTTCGGGCATAGGAGCTCTGGGACATTGGGTTGAGGGGAAATATACAGTGTATATATCGCTCTGTGTATGAACCTACAAAGAGGTCGATACACATATTACGCCGTCCATCCAGAACCACGACACCAGGTCCTCGCTTTGCACAACCCCTCTCGTGCCATGAGATGTATCCTTGCTTGGTACCTGTGAGCTGCGCAAGACATCACCGGCTGCATAAATTAGGCCTGGGAGGAGCAGGAGGCGCTCTATGGATGGGATCTTGAGCGCCGTCGGCTCATTTGAATATTTTTAAGTATATTTTCTCGATGTAATGGAGGCCCCGGAGGAAGCGAAAGGAGGATCCCTCATGCCCAACAGGTGACAAGGGTGCGTTATGGGACAGTCTACACATGAGAAAATGGTGACAGCTTAAACAAGCGTCAGTGATAAGGGTTAAATAGCAAAATCTCTATAAGGTCCCGCGCACAAGGACGTATGGAGGATGTACAGTATATACGGCCACAAGCTTCCAGCTGTACATACATCCCATAGACGGCAATGGCCACACGGAGTAATACGGTGCGCCACCGAACCGCTCCTAACAGGGAAAGATATCGTATCAGGCGTATCTTTCCCTGGATCACTATGGAGGAGTGGAGGGGTCATCCTTTCCTCTCCACCGCTGCTGACATAGGCCCGGCCATAGCCAGCAGGAATACACAGTGTGTATGAGGCCTGAGAGAAACTCCAGCTTCCAGACACTTCTCTCTCACATGGACACCCTGCTGCTTCCTGTCCTTGGAGCCCGCCCCTTCAGTGACATCACACTCCTGGTCACATGACTAGTGGTAGTGGCAGAGGCCCGCCCTCAGTGACATCCACACTCCCTGGTCACATGACTAGTGGATAGTGAGCAGGAGGAAATGTTTGAGATAGAGTGTCCTGCCTGAGGAGAGAAGAGGTAAGTGACCAGGAGGAGGACTACAACTCCCAGCATGCTCCAGGAGCACACACAACTATATGGAGGGACTACAACTCCCGCATGCTCCGGAGCACACCACACTATGGAGGGCTACAACTCCCAGCATGCTCCAGGAGCACACACACACACTATATGGAGGGACTACAACTCCCAGCATGCACCAGTAGCACATACACACTATATGGAGGAACTACAACTCCCAGCATGCTCCAGGAGCACACATGGAGGGACTACAACTCCCAGCATGTTCCAGGAGCACACACACTATATGGAGGGACTACAACTCCAGCAGTTCCCAGGAGCACACACACTATATGGAGGGACTACAACTACCAGATGCTCGGAGCCACCACTTTGGAGGGATTACAATCAGCAGGTCACAGGTCCCTCCATGTGTGGGGTACCAGTATGGTGCTATTAGTGAGGAGCGGCACAGCTCAGCGCCACACTCCTCCCTCAGTCCAGTGACCTCCCCTCCAGTGTCTGGAGAACCCATCTGTCACAATCACACATGTCATGGACACAATTGCTTCTATTAGAGTTTGCTCTTAGTTTTCTTCTCATGTTTCCTCAGTTCTATAGATCCAGGACTCCCAGAGGTTTCTCCTAAAGATGATCCTTTCCTCAATGATCCACCAGGGATCCGGGAGAAGGACAGAGAGATGGCGGCCAGGATCCTGGAGCTCACCCTGGATGATCTCCTGATAACCGGAGAGGTGAGAGTCTCCCAGGACACGGCTCTTATCTCTAGGAATAACAGCGGGAAATGACTGGAGAGTGAAGGATTCTTGGATCTATGTAGTGATCAGTGTCTCCCCATACACAGGATTACACAGTAGTGAAGAAGTCGTCTGGTGAGTGTGTGACCCCCCGTGTGTCAGGAGGATGGACCCAGAGCCCCATCACCGAGCCTCCACCTATCACTGATACATGAGCAGAAGATCCTAAACTTACCTCCAGGATCACTGAGTGCTGAGGCGGAGAGGTGAGCGCTGCCGGGAATGCTGGACATTGTACAATAACACAAGGGGGGTCTGGGTGATGACTGTGCATTGGGGTGTCAGGTTCTATAAGGTGTCAGGACGTCACTGTCTATTTCTCCATGGGAGTGGGAGTATATAGAAGGACACAAGGACCAGTACAAGGACATCATGATGAGGACCACCAGCCCCTCACAATCACCAGGTAGAGGAGACCTTCCTGATTATAGAGGACAGAGCAGGTGTGAGGTCACCTCCTCCATCATCTCATCATCACATATAGACAATGTATCAGTCACTGTGTATATTCCTATAGATGGATCCAGTCAGAGAATCCACCGAGAGAGTCCCAGTCCTGAAGATTCCGGATATTAAAGAGGAACCAGAGAGATGTCCCAGTCCTGGAGATTCCCGGGATATACCAGGAACCAGAGAGATATCCCAGTCTGGAGATTCCCGGGATATTACACAGGAACCAGAGAGTATCCCAGTCCTGGAGATTTCGGGATATTACACAGGAACCAGAGAGATGATCCAGTCCTGGAGATTCCCGAGATATTACACGGAACCAGAGAGATGTCCCAGTTGGAGATTCCGAGATTTACACAGGAACCAGAGAGTGTCCAGTCCTGGAGATTCGAGATATACAGGACCAGAGAGATGTCCCAGTCTAGAGATTCCCGAGATATCAAGAGGAACCAGAGGATGTCCCAGTCCTAGAGATCCCGAGATATCAAAGAGGAACCAGAGAGATGTCCCAGTCCTGGAGATTCCGATATAAAAGAGGAGCGGAGGAGAACGTCCCCCTGGATCATCAGGTAGGTGGAGTGTGGTTCCTGTGGATGTGATGAAGCTACTTACCTCCTCAGCAGCAGTGGTGGAGGGTCTCGGGCAGAGTATAAATCCTCCTCTTAGTATCTTGAGGAGTATTATAGTGGAAGAAGAGGATGAAGTTGTAGTATGCCTGCATATTGGGTAATATGTAAATTTTCAAAAAGGCTACGGGGTGTGGAGTAGGCGGAGCTGGGTCACCGGTGCCCACTCCACACCCCAGTAGCCTCTGTGTGCTCCGCCTACCTGACCTCTTCAGCGCCTCAGTCCTGGTAGCTGCACACACTCGTCTGCAAATCTGGGTTCTGCACTGCGCAGTAGCCCCAGCATCAGAGCCGAGATGCGTAGCCCCTTCTATATTCTGCCTTTGGCTGGAGGGCCGCATCAAACACCTGTAACTCCTCCACTTTATATGATATAAGGACAGTGTGTGGATGCTTACAGAACCGGAGATCTCCACCCTTAAAGTTACAATGGGGAATAGAAAGCAGTACATAAATATCAGGGTGGATATATCCGGTTCTGTTAAGCATCTATACACAATCCATACAACATATAAAAGTGGAGATTCTTTTGTTTAATGTGACAAAAATTGGTTCAGGGGATATAGCTGTTTAGAGTCGTGACGTTTATAAAGGTCCTTTCTGCACGGGGCATGTGCGTATGTAGCCTGCAGGAGATTATTCCCCTTAGTTCCTGGTTCTAGAGGTTTCTGTCCATCACTTGGATATAAGAGAATCTCTGGAGACATTTCCTTGTTTTCTCATGTCCTTCATGTTGGATCTTTCCAGGAAAGTTGTGGTGGAAGGAGGAGCGGAGAGGAAATCCCCTCATCAGTGACAGAGGAGGGTAAGAGCCTTTCATGTATCTTGTGGGTTATTCTTCCCTTATACATACTCAGTCGGCACAGTAAATAAACAAACGTTTTCTAATATGTCTGACGGGGGTGAGTTGCGGCGTATTCCTGGGTAACGTTCACGACCAGATGGGTAGATGCATATACAAAAGTGATAAGAACCAGGTTAATCGATGTGCTGCTTCCAGTAAGTGCCTAATGGATGTAGGAGATTCTTTATTGGGATGTTCAGTAAACAGCACAACGCGTTTCGGCAACAGATTTCTCTCTTCGTCTGGTGACTAAAATTTATATATATAAAAGAAAATATGAATTCCATTAGAGCAGTGTAGGGAAAACATAACATGGCTATCAAACGCATATACACAGCGTTTCCCATATATAAAAAAGGCCGAACAATTGAACATATATAACGTCAGAAATATATGACAGCATAAATCAGTAAATAAATACATAAAATTGGTTACCAGTAGGTAAATGGACCTGGGAATACTGTTTTGTTCAAAGACTATAGATATCCTCCATACCTACAGCTCCAGACTACCCCGCTACCTATCAGTAAGGACAAATTAGAGACCTTCACACAATGTTTCAGAAATCAAGGAGTTAACTGTAAAATCTCCGTCAGTGTCCCTGAGACTCTACTGTCCCTTACCGCATCACGGGGCCGATCCCAATCCTGGAGGAAAGGTACGTAAACCTGGCCAGGGTTTGTCTCTGCAAACTTCCAGATTCTATACACCACTTACAGAAACAAAACTCAACCGGAACTACCTCAACAATCCACAAGGGGCACTGCAGACCTTTTTCTACAACATAGTAACACAGAAAAGACACACTGTGGCACATGTATTATCGCATCTGCACCAAAAATATGCCGGTATTTTAATGTTTTTTTTTGCCACAGAACTTTTGCGGATCATTTATAATGAGTTTGCGCCAGAAAGAACAGATGCTTCCGACTATCCCGATCATGTTGGATCTTTCCAGGAAAGTTGTGGTGGAAGGAGGAGCGGAGAGGAAATCCCCTCATCAGTGACAGAGGAGGGTAAGAGCCTTTCATGTATCTTGTGGGTTATTCTTCCCTTATACATACTCAGTAGGCACAGTAAATAAACAAACGTTTTCTAATATGTCTGATGGGGGTGAGCTGCGGCGTATTCCTGGGTAACGTTCACGACCAGATGGGTAGATGCATATACAAAAGTGATAAGAACCAGGTTAATCGATGTGCTGCTTCCAGTAAGTGCCTAATGGATGTAGGAGATTCTTTATTGGGATGTTCAGTAAACAGCACAACGCGTTTCGGTAACAGATTTCTCTCTTCGTCTGGTGACTAAAATTTATATATATAAAAGAAAATATGAATTCCATTAGCGCAGTGTAGGAAAAACATAACATGACTATTAAACGCATACACACAGCCTTTCCCATATATAAAAAAGGCCGAACAATTGAACATATATAACGTCAGAAATATATGACAGCATAAATCAGTAAATAAATACATAAAATTGGTTACCGGTAGGTAAATGGACCTGGGAATACTGTTTTGTTCAAAGACTATAGATATCCTCCATACCTACAGCTCCAGACTACCCCGCTACCTATCAGTAAGGACAAATTAGAGACCTTCACACAATGTTTCAGAAATCAAGGAGTTAACTGTAAAATCTCTCTCAGTATCCCTGAGACTCTACTGTCCCTTACCGCATCACGGGGCCGATCCCAATCCCGGAGGAAAGGTACCTAAACCTGGCCAGGGTTTGTCTCTGCAAACTTCCAGATTCTATACACCACCTACAGAAACAAAACTCAACACAGTCGGAACTACCTCAACAATCCACAAGGGGCACTGCAGACCTTTTTCTACAACATAGTAACACAGAAAAGACACACTGTGGCACATGTATTATCGCATCTGCGCCAAAAAAATGCTGGTATTTTAATGTTTTTTTTTTGGCACAGAACTTTTGCGGATCATTTATAATGAGTTTGCGCCAGAAAGAACAGATGTTTCCGACTATCCCGAAACCTTGGTCTTTTTTCTTTTTTTGGTGCAAGTGGGCGTTGCCTAACGTTTCCACATTATCCTCCACATTTATGTGTATTTTGTCGGCATTTTTAGGGGCAATTTTTGGCGCACACTAGACCAGGAAAAAATTGGTCTGAGAGCAAAATTAAGGCGCAGTTCATGTAAAATTTTGGCGCACACTTCTTTACCGTCTGCATTTTTCTGGCGCCGTAAGTCATCACTAACAGCCGTGCTCCACTTTACTACATCAGAGACTGATCTCCGATGCCGACAGTTGTCCTTGCCGCACAATTAGTAAATAAGCCCCATTACATAAAAATTGGATCATCCTGTTTGTGTGTTTTTCCACTCTCATTTTGTGGTGGACTTCAAATCCAGGCCTCCATTGGATAATACATTTGATGTGATTTTTATTTATTTATTTTTTTTTATTTGTCGTCAACTTTGTATATTTCATTCATTCAGATCTAGGATGTGTTATTTGAGGGTTCACTTTATATTTTTCAACCGTGTACATGACTTTTCTAGTCATAGATGACTGTATGTTACTGACTGGCCGCTTTACTTCTGCCCGTAACTGGGGAAAAGGAAACTTCCAATACTGATTTCTTGGTTATATTTTCCAGGAGATGAAAGTACAAGAGGTTCCCATGGACGTCCCCCCTCATCTCCTTGTGGTGAAGTAGAAGATAATCAGTCACGTCTTTCCACAGAGGAGGGAAATCATGGAGATAAGAGGAAGTTTTCATGTCCGAAATGTGAGAAACGTTTTACTAAGAAATCAAATCTTCTCATTCATCTTCAAAGTCACCAAGAGAAAAAGATTTATTCATGTCCAGAATGTGAGAAGAACTTTACACAGAAATCAAGTCTTCATCGACACATAAAAATTCACACAGGAGAGAAGCCATTTCCATGTACTGAATGTGGGAAATGTTTTAATCAGAAATTGGTTCTTGTTAAGCATCAGAGAACTCACACAGGAGAGAAGCCATTTTCATGTTTAGAATGTGGGAAATGTTTTACACAGAAATCAAATCTTGTTGACCATCAGAAAACTCACAAAGGGGAGAAGCCATTTTCATGCCCTGAGTGTGGAAAATGTTTTATCTCAAAATCAGAATTACTAAGACATGAAAGAATCCACACAGGAGAGAAACCATTTCAATGTACTGAATGTGGGAAATCTTTCTACAAGAATTCAGATTTTGTTGAACACAAGAGAATTCACACCAGAGACAAACCATTTTCCTGTCCAGAATGTGGGAAATGTTTTATAAATAAATCGCATCTTGTTCAGCACAAGAAAATTCACATAGGAAAGAGACCATTTTCTTGTACTGAATGTGGAAAATGTTTTACTCAGAAAACACATCTTGTGAACCATCACAGAATTCACACTGGAGAGAAGCCATTTTCATGTACTGAATGTGGGAAATGTTTCAGTGATTATTCATCTTTTTTTAGACACAAGAGAATTCACACAGGGGAGAAGCCATTTTCATGTAGCGAATGTGGGAAATGTTTTAACCGGAAAACGCATCTTGTTGAACACCAAAGAATTCACACTGGAGAGAAGCCATTTTCATGTACTGAATGTGGGAAATGTTTTACTCACAAAACATATGTTATTGTACATCAGAGAACTCACACAGGAGAGAAACCATTTTCATGTACTGAATGTGGGAAATGTTTTAACCGGAAAGCATATCTCATTCAACACCAAAGAACTCACACTAGAGAGAAGCTATTTTAATGTACTGAATGTGGGAAATGTTTTACTCACAAATCTGATCTTGTTGTTCATCAGAGAACTCACACAGGGGAGAAGCCATGTTAACATTTATTGTAACTTGAAAACCCATCTGGATGACCTACAACTCACACAATTCCTGCACTGCTCCTCACCTTATGTCTCATCTACCCAACTAAATGGATTGAGAGCCCTAAGGACGAGGTGCGGGAGAAGTGCTCGGGGGCAGCTGAAGCTTTATTAAGCACAAAAATAGTTTGTTTTCTGAGTTCACCAAAGTATACCAAATTGTAATATACTTCTGACCACATGTAGCTATAGTTAGGAGCACAGTGCTTATTATTTTTGGGGCAATTTAATATTGAATCAAGTGCAAACATCTGGCTGCAGGCAATGAACCTACAACGCAACGTACTCCTGGAAGCGCAAAAAAAGAGAAAAATTAAAGATAAATTCCCCCTGTTGTGTTTTAACCTCACCTCTGGAATATACCCGGCAGTGTTACTAGGTTCTGAGAGACGAAAATTTTAGATTTTGAAATCAGTAGTTGCATTTTTTATTTACCATTTTTTGGGTACATATAAGTTATTAATTCACTTTCCACCCTTTCTGGGAAATGAAATAAAAATGCTTTTTTTAACTACTCTACTTTTGGTTAGTTTTTTTTTTCCTTTACATTTATGGCATAGCATTAGTAATGTGTTAACTTTATTCTGTGGGTCAGTACGAATCCAACAATGCCAAATATGTACAGTATTTGGCCTGTTCTTTATGAATCCCCTGCACTGCCCCGATAGAGTGCACCACAGTTTTTTAGTGCACACTTAACGCCCAAAGTAGAGACTGACGAGTCTGTTCCCACATAGACCTGAGGTCCTGCACCAATTCTTCCACCGCAGGAACATCCGAAGGAATGGATAGAGGAAGAAGTGGGTGTGGAATTTGTCCGTAAACAATAAAGAACGGGGCTGCACCAGTAGACTCAGAGTCCAGGGAGTTATAGGAGAGGCTTGGGAACCTCAGAAGAGACCATGACAGGTACTGGATGAGGAACCACCATGCAACGAGACTGGCAATCTGGCCCCCAACAAAGAATTTCCCCCATCTTCCAACTAAGCACAGGAGCAAGGAGCTGCAACCATGGAAGAGGCTCCTCTGCAGACAGTACGTCTGGAGACTGGAGCGGCCTTTGAAAAGCAGGAGCCAGGCGAGGTAGACTTCTTGGACGGACTTGGGGTTGCTCGTGACGTAACTCCTCGGTACGCTCCACAGACCGCACGTCAATCCAAGTGGCTAAGGTGATTAGACCACTCAGGGTAGATGGCAGGTCACAAGCGGGCAATGTGTACTTCACTTGAGAAGAGAGACCTTACCTGAAGGTTGCAGACAAGGCTGTATGGTTCCAGGAGAGTTCCGAGGTCAGGGTACAGAGCTGGACAGCATACTCTCCCATGGTGGAGTTCCCCTGGCGCAGACTCAATAGCGCAGTCTCAGCCGAGGAGCCCGTGCAGGTTTTTAGAACACGGACCGGAATTCCGCCAGGAAAGCCGTGTGAGTAGCCGTGACCGGATTGTCTCTGTCCCAAAGAGGGGTAGTCCAGGCTAGGGCCTTCCCGTAGAGGTGACTGATGATAAATGCCACCTTGGATAGCTCCGTGACAAATTGAGACGGCATGAGTTCTATGTGCAGGGAGCACTGGGTAATAAAGCCCCTGCACAGCATAGGGTCCCCATCATACTTATGGGGGGACAACTAGTGGGGGAAGTCACATTGATTGTGGAGAAGACAATGGTTTTCTGATGACATGGACTCATGGGGGCAGATTTACTTACCCGGTCCGTTCGCGATCCAGCGGCGCGTTCTCTGCGGTGGATTCGGGTCCGGTCGGTTTTCCATAAGGTAGTTCCTCCGCCGTCCACCAGGTGGCGCTGCTGCGCTGAAAAGCATCGTTCCGCACTGGAATTCACCGGGCCGGACGAAGTGAAGGTAAGCCCGTCCCAAGCGACATTTTTTTTGTTTTAAATGCGGCGGTTTTTCCGAATCCGTTGGGTTTTTGCTCGGCCACGCCCCCCGATTTCCGTCGCGTGCATGCCAGCGCCGATGCGCCACAATCCGATCGCGTGCGCCAAAATCCCGGGGCAATACAGGGAAAGTCGGCGCAAATCGGAAATATTCAGGTATAACGTCGGGAAAACGCGAATCGGGCCCTTAGTAAATGACCCCCATGTTGTCTCAGCGGGGATACCTGTAAGGTGGGAGGGGCAGGTGTGTGATCAAACCTATTGAAGAATAAATTAAAGGGAACCTACTACCATGAATCTACCTATAAAGGTAGAACGGGTGGTAGGTGGATGAATGGGACGTGAGGATTAGCCCTTTATAGAGCGAATCCTCACGTCCTGCTATCTTTCTTAAATCTTTTCTGCCCTAATATGTAAATTTTCTAAAGAGGCTACTGGGGTGTGGAGCAGCCAGACATGAGGCTACACGTCACGGCTACTCCACGCCCCAGTAGCCTCTTTGTTCCTCCTCCCCTGACATCTTCAGCGTGCAGCTCCTTGTAGCTGCGCGCCCTCGTACGAGAGGCCGGAGTTCTGCGCATGCGCAGTAGCTCCGGAGCAGTGGCCACAGAGCCACAAAGAGAAATAAAGAAGCTTCCGGGGTGTGGAGTAGCCACGATGTGTAGCCTCATGTCCGGCTACTCCAGGCCCCCGGTAGCTTCTTTAGAAAATTTACATATTAGGGCATTAAATACCACCTGTTCTACCTTTATAGGTAAATTCGTGGTGGTAGGTTCCCTTGAAGTTCATTAACCCTCTCCTTACCTGCTGTAACCTCCGAGACTGTCTGTGACCAGATATTGATTTGTGACTTTTTCAGACCCCACTGATGTTTTCCTGTTTTATCTGCTCCTCTATCTTCCTCTTGTATCTGGATTTCCCCTCCCTTATTTGTCGCCTCAGCTCCTTTTGAGCAATCTTCAAGTTTTCCCTCTCACCTAATCTAAACAATCTTTTTCTCTTTAAGAAGAGCTTTTATATCCGGGTTAATCCAGGGTTTGTTGTTGGAGAAGCACCTCACCATTTTGTGGGTACCGTGTTCTCTGTACAGAAGTTAATATAGTCCATTGTCATCCCCATAAGGATCCTGCAGGACTTCCCATACTGTTGTATTGAAACAATCCCTCAAAGCCTCTTCAGCCTCCGCAGACCATATCCTCGCTGTGGTCCTCTCTGTACAGGCGGTAGGTACACAGGGCATAGGTGCACGAGGTTGTGATCTGCTCTTCCCAGGAGCGGTACAGCTGATGACTTATACGCCTCCTTCATGTGGCCAGAATCAGGTCCAGTGTTTTATCTTCCCTTGTGGGACAGGATACATACTGTGTGAAATTTGACAATGTGGATGTTGGACAAACGTGGTTAAAATCTCCAGACACCAGAAAGAGGGCCTGGGGGTGCAGTGTCTGCAGCCGGCTCAGCGCATATTGCAGGAGCTCACAGGCAGTATCAGCATCCGCAGAGGGGGGCACATAAGCAGCTGTGACAATGACATGGGATAGTTCCCTTGGCAGATGTCTCCTCCTCATAGCTAACATTTCAGTGTCTTTACAGCAAGTTTTCTCCTTAATTGTAATGTACCTAGAGTCACACCACCTCTCATTCACAAATATCGCCAGCCCTCCTCCTATCCTCTTACCGCTATCCCTTGTCCTGTCTGCGCGGAAGAGTTTAAGACCATCCAAGGAGACGAGTGTGTCCGGAGTAAGTCCAGTAAGCCCGGTCTTTGTAAACAGCATCATGCTGCCTTACCTGAAGGTTGCAGACAAGGCTGTATGGTTCCAGGAGAGTTCAGAGGTCAGGGTACATAGCTGGACAGCATATTCTCCCATGGTGGAGTTCCCCTGGCACAGATTCAGCAGTGCAGTCTCAGCAGAGAAGGCAGTGCAGGTTCTTCGAACACGGACCGGAATTCCGCGAGGAATGCCGCGTGAGTAGCCGTGACCGGATCGTCTCTGTCCCAAAGAGGGGTAGTCCATGCTAGGGCCTTCCCGTAGAGGTGACTGATGATAATTGCCACCTTGGATAGCTCCGTGACAAATTGAGACGGCATGAGTTCTATGTGCAGGGAGCACTGGGTAATAAAGCCCCTGCACAGCATAGGTTCCCCATCATACTTATGGGGGACAGCTAGTGGGGGACGTCACATTGATTGTGGAGAAGACAATAGAATGGTTTTCTGATGACATGGACTCATGTTGTCTCAGCGGGGATACCTGTAAGGTGGGAGGGGCAGGTGTGTGATCAAACCTATTGAAGAATAAATTAAAGGGAACCTACTACCATGAATCTACCTATAAAGGTAGAACGGGTGGTAGGTGGATGTATAGGACGTGAGGATTAGCCCTTTATAGAGCGAATCCTCACGCCCCCGCTATCTTTCTTAAATCTTTTCTGCCCTAATATGTAAATTTTCTAAAGAGGCTACTGGAACACAAAGGAAACTGTCGGCACCCGTCCAGCAAATGCGCAACCACAACCAGGCTTGGCGCTAGCTGTCAGACTGGGTAAGTGGTGGCGAACTCACCCTGCGACGTCCCTGCGGGCTAAGGCCCTGCCTAAAGCAGATAAACCGCCCTGATAAGGGCGAACCCACTATCAGGAACCTAACTGACAGTCCCTGAGCGACCCTACAAGGCAGCTGCTGGAAGGTGGAGCGGACAGGTAACGGAAATACAGGTATAGACCAGTGTTCACACTGGTAACAGAAACTGGGACAGGGAAAGCGGGATAACACTAGGAGGTAAACCATACTGAGGGACAAACAACAGATACAGGAAGACAGGCGGGATATACACAGATCAGGTCAAGATCAAACGGGTTATATACAGGTCAGGTCCAGATACAGGCAGACAAGCCGAGACAAAGAAACCAGGTCAAAACCAAGATGGCTGCAAAGGTACAGAATCGGATACAAAACACAGAATACCAAACAAGATAGCGAGAGCACTAGATACAGAGGTAAGAAGAATAACCAGCAAGGTAAGATGGGGATGGGCAGGTGTATAAGGCAGTTCCCAGACACGCCTCCAGCAGCACACAGGGGGAACTGTCTATCAGCCTAGTAACCCTTGCTGGGCAGGACAGAAATGCAAGGAGCAGGGTGTGGCTCAGATAATCAAAACACAAGCAGTAAGCCACAGTTCACACACAAATTAACGCCATCTATTCCGCCAACTGCGGATAGTGCGACATTTAGGCACGGACGTTACAGAAACATTGTAAAAATAACTTACTTTGACTTCACCAGTGTCTTTGATACGATAGACCAGTGGTGGCGAACCTATGGCATGGGTGCCAGAGGTGGCACTCAGAGTCCTCTTTGTGAGCACCCAGGTCTCCAGGCACTCTCAGCATAGAGTTTATAAGAAAGGACCCATAGCCTCCTTCTGCAGTCAAAGGCCACAAAGGACATTGTGCACTCACTACTATTTTAAAGCAACACATCTTTGTCTGCCTGCGACTGAGAAGATGTGGAGAGGGCCATGGGCCCTGTAATTCTTCCTGTACAGTGGACCCTGCAGGGAAGCTACAAAAATAGTCTTAATTTATCCTCTTCTGTATTGAGGTCTTCAGGACGCCGATGCCATTGAAAGATTAGACAAAGCAGTAAGCAATAAGTTGTTCTGTAAATTGCCGTGTTGGCACTAAGCGAATTTTTGTTGTAGTTTGGCCACTTGCTCTCTAAAAGGTTCGCCATCACTGCCATAGACCCAGCACTCATGATGGATAAAAGGACAAACCTCAAGCTCCAGCCCACAATTATCCACTGGATACTCGATTCCCTTACTGATTGGCCTCGATTTCATCTGACTTCCGCCACAACTCGGATCACTGCCACCTGAAGAAATTCTCAGGCGATCCGGTCATAGCTGGATACATAAAGGACGGACGTGAGGAACATTACAGAGACATCATCAACTCCTTTGTGGAATGGTATGAGAATAATAACCTTATCCTTAACACCGAAAAAACCAAGGAAATGATCACCGACCTATGTGGGAACAAACCAGCCTCCAGACCAATTACCATCAAAGGCCAAACCATTGAGCAAGTCAGGACTTATAAGTACCTGGTCGTCCAAATCGATGACGGACTGGATTAGATAAAAATTGTGACCACGTGGTCAAGAAAGCTGCTTCGAGATCCTATTTTCTCAGAAAACTTAAGTCCTTCGACCTTTGCAATAAAATCCCGAGAATGTTCTATGAGTCCTCAATTGCAAGTGAACTATTCTGCTCCGACACCTGCTGGGGGGGGGGGGGGGCACTATCATAAGAAGGGACAAATGCAAAATTGGAAAAATTATTAGAAAGGCCCAGGATACAATTGGCTGGCGACTAACTCGTCTTGAGGTTGTCTGACACGATAGATGTTCTAATAAATCACATCCACTGCTCTCATTCATATCGATGACATCGATCTCCATATAACAAGTTTCGGCCACATGTGGGGGGGGTCTCTGTACTCGGAAGAAATTTTACAACAAATTTTAAGATGAGTTTTATCTTTTGTCAATGTGTAAATTTTAGGGATACATTTCACCTCCATTTTACTTGAATTATTATCAAAGGGTTCTAACAATCCTCTGATAATTTCAGGGGTGCAGATTTAAAAAAGGAGTGTAATATAGGGGGTTCCTAATATTATATATTTACAAGCTCATTACAGACCATAATGATATGGGAAATGTTATTAAAGGGACGTTACTAGAGATGAGCGAGCACTAAAATGCTCGGGTGCTCGTTATTCGAGACAAACTTTTCCTGATGCTCGAGTGAACACAGTGACCACAGGATCATTAGAGTGAAAAACAAAGTGAAGAAATTAGGATTGCAGATGTCGGACACATCTGCTTACTGTCGGGAGATACGCTGGTTGTCTCCGGATCCGCTGCTCTTCTTCCACTGAAGCTCTCCGAGTCTCCTGGACGCGATGTCTCCACTGGTGCGCGCGAGTCCATGGTGCGCGCGGATGTCTCCCTGGTGCGGCGACTG
This sequence comes from Engystomops pustulosus, assembly GCA_019512145.1. NCBI lineage: Eukaryota > Metazoa > Chordata > Amphibia > Anura > Leptodactylidae > Engystomops > Engystomops pustulosus. The sequence goes on along the minus strand of WNYA01000012.1, from coordinate 2,112,452 downwards.
CGCTGCGCGGTCGTTTCCCCTCCTGCTGCAGCGATGTATCCCTGCTGCGCGCGATGCTTCCTGTGCGCAACTTGTATGCTGCGAGCGCGATGTCTCCCTGCGGCGCGCGATGTTCCCTGCTGGGCGTCATAGATCCCGATGGTCTGGCTGCGCGCCGATGTGTCTTGCTGCGACCGATGTATGTCTCTGTGCGCCGATGTCTCCGGTGGCACGAGTCTCCTGGTGCGCGATGTCTCCGCTGTGCCGTTACAGCGGTATCTCTCCGACAAGTAGCAGACTGTGCGAATTCTGTATCTATTCTCACGTGTATTCATAAAATGATCCGGTTGTTCATGGTTTTTTATTCTATTATTCATTGTCTTCACTGTGTTGTTAATTAAATGCTCGATCTCGGCAGCAGGGGGGAAATACTGTCGAGCAAGAGCCGTTTCGAGTACCTTAATACTCGAACGAGCATCAAGCTCAGGCGAGTATACCGCTCTCGCTAGACGTTACCATTACAGCCAAATTAATGTTATTGGTTCTATTAGAAAGGTTTACAATTTTCATATATACTTTCTGTATCAATTCTCACGGGTTCTGGATCTCTGCTTGATCCTTCTGTAAGAAGCTCTGGTGTTTTCTTCCAGTACAGGGAATGACCTGCTGTGTGAATCAGCTCGTTATCCTGCATGTGTCACACAGGATGCCACAGGCTAGCGTCTGTGATGTCACACACGTGCGCTGATTGGGCATGTTAACGCGTCACGTTATCTCCTGGTAGTGGTATGTCACAACAGGTTGCACACGCTCGTTGATGTCCCCTTGTCATGTGATGTCACACAGTGACAGCTCGTTATCTCCTGGTTCATGTGAATGTCACACAGGGCCGGCTCGTTATCTCCCAGTGTTTCACAGGGGGCACGGCTGTGATTTGCCTGTCATGAGTCACACAGGTGCACGGCTCGTTATTAGTCCCTGATGTATGAGTCACACAGGTGCACGGCTAGTTATGCTCCCTGGTATGTGATGTCACACAGGTGCACCGGCGTTATTCTCCTGCGTCATGTGATGTCAACAGGTGCATCACGGCGTATCTCCTGGTCATTGTGATGTCAAACACAGGTGCAACGGCTAGTATTCCTGTCATGTGATTGTCAAAAGGTGACGGATCGCTATTATCCTGGTACATGTGATGTCACCACAGGGGGCCACGGACCGTATATCTCCTGGTCAGTGATTGTCCAACACAGGTGCACGGCTCGTTATTACCGAGTCATGTGATGTACCAAGGTGCCCGGCTCGTTATCTCCTGGTCGTGTGATGTTCACCCACAAGGTGCACGGATCGTTATCTCCTGGTTCATGTGATGTGAACACAGGTGAAGGCTCGTTATCTACCTGGTCATGTGATGTCACACAGGTGCACGGCTCGTTATCTTCCTGGTCATGTGAGGTAACACAGGTCAAGGCCGCGTTATTTCCCTGGTCATGTGATGTCACACAGGTGCACGGCTCGCTATAACACACAGCTCTGATTACTCTCTATGATGTAACAAGCTACGCACCTGTGTGACCAGGGTCCGATTCTCTCCACTGGAAGTAAACATAGATTGACAGCAAGCAGAGATCTAGAAAACAGTGAGATATTGAAACAGAAAGTATGTAGGAAAATTGTATAACTTTTTATCATAAAAACAATAACATTAATTTGCTAAAATGGGAACATCCCTTTAACCCCTTAACGCTCTGCGCCGTAGCTCTACGGCGCAGAGGTATAAGGGATGTATGAAGAGGGCTCACGGGCTGAGTCCTCTTCATACAGAGGTGGGGGTTTTTGCATTTTGCACAAAACCCCCACCGCTAATAACCGCGGTCGGTGCCTGCACCGATCGCGGCTATTAACCCCCTAAACGCTGCCGGCAAAGTCGCCGGCGGCGTTTAAAAGACGGCGGCGCGCGGGCGCCGCCATCTTTTTTTCGATCGCCACGCCCCCGAACGTCATCGGGGGGCGGCGATCGGTTGCCATGGTAGCCTCGTGTCTTCTTTTGACACGAGGCTATCTGGCAGCTGCATATTCGTTACAATGAGCCAGTGGCTCATTGTAATGAATGTGCTGCAAAAATGCCATATATTGCAATACTGTAGTATTGCAGTATATGGTAGCAGCGATCTGACCATCTAGGGTTAATGTACCCTAGATGGTCTAAAAGATAGTGAAAAAAAAAAGAAAAAAAAAAGTTTAAAAAATAAAAAAAATCAATAAAATATTAAAAGTTCAAATCACCCCCCTTTCCCTAGAACGGATATAAAACATAACAAACAGTAAAAATCACAGACATATTAGGTATCGCCGCGTCCCAAAATGCCCGATCTATCAAAATATAAAAACGGTTACGGCCGGCGGTGACCTCCGAGGCGGGAAATGGCGCCCAAATGTCCGAAATGCGACTTTTACACCTTTTTACATAACATAAAAAATGAAATAAAAAATGATCAAAATGTCGCACAGACCTCAAAATGGTAGCAATGAAAACGTCGCCTCATTTCGCAAAAAATGACCCCTCACACATCTCCGTGCGCCAAAGTATGAAAAAGTTATTAGCGTCAGAAGATGGCCAAAAAAAATTTTTCTTTTTTGTACACATTCGTTTAATTTTTGAAAATGTATTAAAACACAATAAAACCTGTATAAATTTGGTATCACCGCGATCGCACCGAACCAAAGAATAAAGTAGGCATGTTATTTGGAGCGAAGAGTGAAAGTCGTAAAAACTGAGCCCACAAGAACGTGACGCACGTGCGGTTTTTTTTCAATTTTTCCACATTTGGAATTTTTTTTCAGCTTCGCAGTACACGGCATGTTAAAATAAATAACATTGCGGGAAAGTAAAATTCGTTACGCACAAAATAAGCCCTCACACAGGTCTGTACACGGAAAAATGAAAAAGTTAGGGATTTTTGAAGTTGGAGAGCGAGAAATGAGGCGAAAAACCCTCCGTCCTTAAGGGGTTAAGTAACTAAATTGGGTGGTAAAACTGTCTGTAAATGAAATAATTAAAAATTTAAATAATTAATTAAAATTAATTTTAAAAAATAGTAATAAATAAAAACCCAAATTTACCAGTAATGTGCCGGAAAACGTGTGATGAAAATACTTTCTCAAAATCACTTTAGAAAGTTAACCCCTTAACGATGCGCTCCGTAATAGTACGTCACACGCCGGTTCCAGTGCATGGAGAGGACTCAGGGACTGATCCCTCTCCATAGCCGGTAAATCTTTGCTGCATATTGCACCGATCACGGGTGGTATCCCGTCGAATGCTGCCGGCAAAGCTGGCGGCGGATTCAAAAAGATGCATGGGTGCCGCCATCTTGGTTGCGATCGTCACTTCCAAAGACCCGAGGCTGCCTCGTTTTAATTACCCATTAATTACAATGTGCAATTTTCGGGCTTGGATTTTACGGCTTTCACAGTGCGCCCCAAATGACAGGTCTGCTTTATTCTTTGGGCCGGTGCGATTACGGGTACAAAAATAATTTGTATAGGTTTTATAATGTTTTCATACATTTACAAAAATTAAAACCTCCTGTAGAAATGTTTTTTTTTATTTTGCCTACTTCTGGCACTAATAATTTTTTCATACTTCGGTGCACGGAGCTGTGGGTGGTGTCATTTTTAAAAAAATTTTGTGACGTTTTCAGTGCTATAAATTTTAGGACTGTACGACCTTTTGATCACTTTTTATTGAATTTTTTATATTTTTCAAAATGGCAAAAAAAGTCCCATTTCGACTTTGGGCGCGATTTTCCGTTACGGGGTTAAACACCGTGAAAATCCGTTATTATATTTTGAAAGTTCGGGCATTTTCAGATGTGGCGATCCCTAATGTGTTTATGATTTTTATTTTTATTTATATCAGTTCTAGGGAAGGGGGGGTGATTAAAATTTTTAGGTTTCTTTATTCTAAAATTTTTTTTTAACTTTTTTTTTTTACTTTCCCTATTTTTAAGACTCCCTAGGGTATTTTAACCCTAGGTGGTGTTATTGATCCTATCATAATAGTTGCACATTTTTCAGCAAATAACCTCCAGTCAAGAGCAGACACTTAGCTTGGTAAGGGTTTCTTAAAGGGCACCTACCACCAGGATGAAGGACTGTATGCAAATTAGCCTGAGGGGCTCAGGGCTCCATAGGTGTTAATAAAGCCTGGAGCCCCTCAGGCTCATTTGCATACAGTCTTTCATCCTGGTGGTAGATGTTCTTTAAACATTTGAGACTTTTGTGTGACTCGCATGCCTCAGAAAAATAAAGTCAAAAAAACTTTCAAAAAATCTGCAAAACCAGACACACGTTTCCATGCTAAAGATAAATGTCCCACAAGATGTTAAGAAAGAAGCTTCCGGCAGAATAACTGCAAGCGGTGATCTCAAAGACAGTGGGGCTCATTTACTAAGGGTTGCGGATTGCACTTTTGTCAGACTTTGCACCGTTTTCAGGAATTGCACAGTTTGGACAGGTATTTAACAGGCGCAGCTTTCATGCAAAAAAAATCGGGGGGCGGACTGAGCGTGGGATTTAAGTTTCAAATTGGGTCGCAGGACAATGCACTTATATACACCAGGAAGAAGGTGAACTCTGTGGGACCTGAGCGGGGAAGCGACACATACAGGATATCGGGCGCACGATCTTAGTGTATCCCGGGACAGTGCATGATCGTTGGACAATGCACTTTCGCCCGGGTAAGTAAATGTGCCCCAATGAGGAATAAAAGCAGCGGATTATCTCTTCTCATCCCCAAACAAAGTCACACATCAAGTGCTAAAAATCTGATTCCGATGTTCTGGATATCGCAGGCGCAGCCTTACAAACCGAAATATATTAGATATGAGAAATGGTTTTTGCTTCCTTCACAATATAGCGCCGGCCTCGTGTTCCAATCACTGAAAAATCTGACCCCTGGGAACAGATCAGATGACAGGGGGATAAACGTGTGACCTCCAGTGCAGAGGCTCAGGACATGCGCAGCAACATCACTAGACCAAAGGCTGCTCCCCGGGAGGGTCCATGCACACTTTGTGTTGCCGATCTTCCCAATCCAATCCAATAACAGCAGAATCATCACCTGACGCAGCCTTGTGTAGCCATCATGCTCCTTGGTTGTTGCCCTCCTACGCCCCCCCCCCCCCCTCCATGGCTCCTGTTGGTAAAATCCATGTATACTGCCTTACTGTAGTATGGCATTATATGTTAGGATCAATCAGACAACACAGGGTTAAAGTACCTACGTCAAATAGTAAAAATAAAAAATAACAATTCATATCAACTCCTTTTTTAATGAACTAATATAAAAATAAATGAACAGTAAAAATCATAAACATGTTGGGTATTGACTCCGCTCCCTGCAGTTACCAGGTGGCGGGAATTGATCCCCACTCTGGATGATGATATGGCGACTGATCTCCATAGGTGGCCACAGCAGAGGCCCCTTTAATAAAATGGCCACTGCAGGGCTCCCCTTGAAAAAAAAAACTATCATGGTGGATGCGCGGGAGAAGAAGAAGCCACGGGGAGTAGAATCCGGACCTGGCGATCTTCTTATAAAGCGTTACGGCTTCCCAGGGGCCCACGTCAGCTCACACCGCCTGAAGAAGATCTGCTGCTGGTTACGGCTATTTACAATGCAGGACGTTCCCTCTCCTGAGCGCCGTAGGTGCCGACATGTCCCCACTGCCTTTTGGCACATGACATGGGAGTGTCCCACGTTGTAGTTGTACTGATCAGAGGTTATTAATTTACTTTCTTCAGTACATCAACTATCTGTCCTCTCCAGCCGGAGGTCTGCCCAAATATGTTAACATTTTCCTATTGTCAACTCTCTTCTTAGCCAGGAAGGCCGTAGCCCTTAGATGGAGGGACCCCAGACCCCCCTCGCTAGGTGGAAGAGCTTAGTCAATAATATAATCCCATATGAAAAAGTTGGAAGTGACCGGACAAGTTCCACAAAGGCATTGGTGGTCTCTACCTCTAATGAGGGGAGGCCATACCTGCTCCCTCCCCGGGCTCCTGCACCTGGGCCCCTCGGGTTTCCCACTATCTACATATACATTGCATTGCAGAATGGGCTGCCTTGTGTTGTACTATGACGGATCTTTTGTTTTCTTTTTCTTGCTTTCTTGTGTACAGGCAGTCCCCGAGTTACATACAAGATAGGGTCTGTAGGTTTGTTCTTAAGTTGAGTTTGTATGTAAGTCGGAACCGTATACTTTATTATTGTAATCCCAGTCAAAAATTTTTTGGTCTCTGTGACAATTGGATTTTAAAAATGTTGGATTGTCATAAGAAATAGGATAAACAATAAATCTTAATTACAGACACCAGTGATAACTGTTATAGCTGATTATTGTAGCCTGGGACTAAAGTACAGGAAATTACCAATATCCAGAGGTCCGTTTGTAACTAGGGGTCGTATGTAAGTCAGGTGTTCTTAAGTAGGGGACCGCCTGTATTTAAATTTTTCTATAACATTCTATACTTACCATTGACTTATACGTGACATTCACACTACGAAATCCGACTGTGCAGGTTCTTACGTTGCTGTTTTTGGCTAAACTACTATTTGTTTTTGATCAATAATTATTATAAATAGCGCCCAAAATGCTGCTTTTTCTCTATTTAATATAAAGTGAACAAAATATCCTAAATTAGTCTCTAGAATGGCAGCAATGAAAATGTCAGCTCATCTCGCAAACAATGACACCAGCCACCGCTCCGTGCACCGGAGTATGAAAAAGTTATTAGCACCAGAAGATGGCGAAATTAATATTTTATTTTATTTTTTTCGTACAGGAGGTTTTCATTTTTCTAAATGTATTATAACACAATAAAACCGAAATAAATGTAGTATCCCCCGTGATCGCACCGACCCAAAGAATAAAGGAGACAGGTCATAAAATCCAAGACCACAAGAAAACGGTGCAAATGTGTTTCTTCACCAATTTAAACGTATTTTCCCAGTACCCGACCTGGAATATTAAATACTGTCACTATGAAGTGCAACTTGTCATGCAGAAAACAAGCCCTCACAGCTCTGCACATGGAAACAGCTCCGTCACATAAAAAGTTACAGATTTTTATAGTAAAAACTGAAAAAGCAAAAACTAAAAAACCGGCCTGATTGTTAAGTGTAAAAAATTACCAAGAGACTTCCCTGCTCTCCACATACACATCTATTATCAGCGCCCCGCCCACACTGATCACATGATCTATGACATCATTACAGGTCCTGCATCCACCATTTTCCCTCCGTACACATGTACACCACGAGGCCCCGCCCCTCAGTGATATCACACTCCTCGGGTCACATAACTAGCGGATAGTGAGAAGGAGACGTGTGTGAGAGTATCCTGCACTGAGGAGAGAAGAGGTAAGTGACCGGAGGAGGAACTACAACTCCCAGCATGCTCCAGGAGCACACACACTATATGGAGGGACTACAACTCCCAGCATGCTCCAGGTAGCACACACCCCTATATGGAGGAACACAACTCCCAGCCTGCTCCGAGCAACACAACACTATATGGAGGGACTACAACTCCCAGCATGCTCCAGGAGCACACACACTATATGGAGGGACTACAACTCCCAGCATGTTCCAGGAGTACACACGGTATATGGAGGGACTACAACTCCCAGCATGTTCCAGGAGAACACACACTATTTGGAGGGACTGCAACTCCCAGCATACTCTAGGAGCTCACACAGTATACGGAGGGACTACAACTCCCAGCATGCTCCAGGAGCACACACACTATATGGGACTACCAACCTCCAGCATGCTCCGGAGGAACAAAGACATATGGAGGGACTACAACTCCCAGCATGCTCCAGGAGCACACACACAGTCTCCCTCCATGTCGGGTCCATTCACTGCTATTAGTGAGGAGTAGAGATGAGCTTGATGCTCGTTGGAGCATTAGCGTACTCGAAACTGCTCGTTGCTCGGACGAATACTTCGCCCGCTCGAGAAAATGGCAGCTCCCGCCGTTTTGCTTTTTGGCGGCCAGAAACAGAGCCAATCACAAGCCAGGAGACTCTGCACTCCACCCAGCATGACGTGGTACCCTTACACGTCGATAGCAGTGGTTGGCTGGCCAGATCAGGTGACCCTGGAATAGACTAGCCCCTGCCCGCGCTGCGGGGTGAGACACCACCTGCTGATGAGGGAGCAGGGGAACGCCGCAGAGCTACACTCCCTAGCTTCATGTCTCAAGTTACTGGGACTCGTGGTAGAGCACTGTTGAGGCCAGAACAGTGCGAACAGGTGATGGGACAATGCTTCCAGCCATTTGTCCACCAGTCAGTCTTCCACGCAGTCCACCCATGTTACCCAAGTGAGCACTCCTCCAGCTCCTCCACCTCAGCCTCCTTCCCCCCAGTCTGCCCCCTCCCAAGAAAATTTGACATTTGAACCGGCATACTCTGAGGAACTGTTTTCTGGACCCTTCCCACAGTCACAAACCACTTGTCCGGTTGCTGCTGAGCTATTTTCCGATGCCCAGGTTTTCCACCGGTCGCAGTCTGTGAGTGATGATGACATTGTTGACGTAGTGGAAGAAGTGTGTAAAGAGGTGTCGGACGATGAGGAGACACGGTTGTCAGACAGTGGTGAAGTTGTTGTCAGGGCAGGAAGTCCGAGGGGGGAGCAGACTGATGGATCGGAGGATGATGAGGTGACAGACCCAAGCTGGGTTGAGAGGCCGGGTGAACACAGTGCTTCTGAGACGGAGGAGAGTCCTCGACCAGAACAGGTTGGAAGAGGCAGTGGTGGGGCCAGACGGAGAGGCAGGGCCAGAGCTGTTGCATCAGCGCCAAATGTTTCACGTAGTAAAGCTCCCGTGGCGAGGGATAGATTTTCAGAAGTCTGGAGGTTCTTTAAAGAAACACCGGATGACCGACGGACTGTGGTGTGCAACCTTTGCCAAACCAGGATCAGCAGGGGTTCCACCACTACTAGCTTAACTACCACCAGTATGCGCAGGCATCTGAATGCTAAACACCCCACTCAATGGCACCAAGCCCGTTAACCTCCGGCCGGGCACACCACTGCTCCTTCCCCGTGTCACCTGCTGCCTCTGCTACTCAGGACCCCAAGACCCCAGCCCAAACACCTCCCGTGCAAAAACCACACCTTCGCCTCCACGATCCTCCACAGCGTCCAGCAATGTCTCTATGCGCAGCGTCCGGCTCTCTATACCCCAGACGCTGGAGCGCAAGAGGAAATACAGTGCAACCCACCCACACGCCTAAGCCCTCAACGTCCACATCTCCAAATTACTCAGCCTGGAGATGCTGCCTGTAGGCTGGTAGAGACCGAGGCCTTTCGCAACCTCATGGCGGCGGCCGCCTCTCGGTATTCGGTCCCCAGCCGCCACTACTTTTCCCAATGCGCCGTCCCAGCCCTGCACCAGCATGTGTCAGACAACTTCATCCGTGCCCTGACCGACGTTTCTGACTAGGTCCACCTAACCACGGACACGTGGACGAGTGCTGCCGGGCAGGGCCACTATATATCGCTGACGGCACATTGGGTTAACTTGGTGGAGGCTGGACCGAGTCCGAGTAGGATTGCGGGGCCTACCTAAGTCACGGTCTCTCAGACCTACTATGCCTCCTCCTCCTCCCACCTCTCCTGCCACCCTTCCTCCACCGAATTACCATCCGTGGGCATGGCGCCATCAGTCGGTAGCTCTAGGTGCAGTGGCGTCGCTAAGCGACAGCAGGCGGTGCTCAAACTGCTGAACCTAGGTGATAAAAGGCACAACGCCCAAGAGCTATTACAGGGCATCACAGCGCAGACCAATCTGTGGCTGGCACCACTGAAACTGAAGCCAGGCATGGTAGTGTTTGACAACGGCCGTAACCTGGTGGCGGCTCTGCAACTCGGCAGACTGACACATGCCTGGCCCATGTGTTCAATCTCATAGTTCAGCGGTTCCTCAAGACATACCCCAATCCTGTCTGATTTGCTCACGAAGGTGCGCCGCATCTGTGCGCATTTCAGGAAGTCCAGCACAGATGCTGCCACTCTCAGGGCAGCGCAGCGCCGCCTCCAACTGCCCGCTCACCGACTGTTGTGCGACGTGCCCACGAGGTGGAATTCCACATTAACCATGTTATCCAGAGTTTACCAGCAGCGCAGAGCGATTGTAGACTGCCAGATGTCAACTTCCACCAGAACTGGAAGCTTTGCGCTCGTCACAAGAGACGGGGGAAGAAGATTCCCTTGTTGATAGCCAGAGCACCCTCCGTTCTGTTTCTCAGTGCGTATCGGAGGAGAATGTTGGAGAGACAGAAGAGGAGACCATTGCTCAGTCCTTATTAACTGTTCAGCGTGTATGGGAAGAAGAAGAGGAGGAGGAAATGGCGAGTAAAGGCCATGGGGGAGTCATCTGAGATGGACCGGGCGGCCTTATGGCAGAAGATTTCATGCTAGGCTGCCTTCCCGTGGACCCTCGCGTTCAAAGAATTTATTCCAGCACCGATTACTGGGTGTTATCTCTCCTGGACCCTCGGTACAAGCAAAATCTTTCCACTCTCATCCCTGGAGAGGAAAGGAGTGTGAGAATGCATGAATACCAGCAGGCCCTGGTTCACAAGCTGAAACAGTATTTCCCTTCTGACAGCGCTAGCGCATAGTGCGTAGTTCTGCGGGACAAGTAGCGAGGGAGTAGGCGAGCAGGCACTTGTCCAGCACTGGCAAGGGTACGCTTTACAAGGCTTTTGCCAGTTTTATATCACCCCCAAGACACTGTCACCTGTCCCCAGTTCGGCGAGTAGGGCTGATCTTACAGAAAGATGGTGAGGGAGTCGTAGCTGACCATACCATCGTCCTAAATGATCACACAGCTCCCTACAACTACTGGGTTTCAAAGCTGACATGTGGCACGAACTGGCGCTGTACGCCTTGGAGGTTCTTGCCTGTCCTGCCGCTAGCGTGTTGTCAGAGCGGGTTTTCAGTGCAGCTGGTGGCATCATCCACGATAGTTAAATGCCTGTCGACTGACCAGCGCTGACAGGCTGACGCTTATCAAGATGAATAAAGCCTGGATTTCTCAGGATTTCCATTCTCCACCAGGTGAAGAAGCTCAACCTGAATAATGTATGCACTCCTCCTCCTCATTTTCCTCCTTCTCCTCCTCTTTGTACACTAAAGCAGAGGAAACTGGCTATTTTTTGCCAGGGCCAACTGACTCTAGCTATAGTACTCTATGTATTTAATTTTTCTGGAGGGCCACCTACCCGGTCCTCTGTTTTAAACAATTTTTGGGAGTGCCACATACAGGTACTCTATGTATTTAATTTTTCTGGAGGGCCACCTACCCGGTCCTCTGGTTTGAAAATTTTATTGGACTGCCACATACAGGCACTCAATCCATTTAATTTTTCTGGAGGACCACCTACCTGCTCCTCTGGTTTCAAAATTTTATTGGACTGCCACATACAGGCACTATCCAAATTTAATTGTCTCCATAGCAGCCTCCACACATCGTCTTTATAGCTGCCTCCACACGTTGTCTCCATTGCTACCTCCACACATCATTTCCATTGCTGCCTCCAAAAGTCGTCCATATAGCTGCCTCCAAACATCGTCCCCGTAGCAAACAAGCTGTGTCAGGCAGAATTTTGGGTTGTTTTCATGGCTTCCACATCAAACTTGTTAACTTTGTCGCCACCCTGCTGTGTTTTCCACAAAATATACCGCCAAACTTTTATCTTCGACCGATATTATTTCAGCACTACTTGCGCATCTGTTTACGTTCCCCTCCCCCGCCATAACCAGGCCAATTACTTATAAGAACAGTACTACACTTGATCTTATACAAAAGGTTCTTAGAAGTGCTGTTTGTAGCCCCCGCCTGCTTTGAAAATTATAATTTTTTCAAAGTAAACGCTTCTGGCTCCCAGACCCATTTTGGGTGGGGAGGAGCCGAGAGGCAGCGGCTTGGACAGGCGAAAGCTCGCCTGGCAGCGGACAGCCAGCTCCATCCCAAGATCCAACTAACATAGTTTTAAATGCAGCACCTTTAATCTATTACTACTTTACTGCCTCCATACATCGTCCCCTTATCAAACGAGCTGTGTCAGGCAGAATTTTCGGGTGTTTCACCAGATACAAAATGGAACTCTGCCCATCTGTCGCCGCCATGCTGGAGACCTGAAGTTTCAATCATAGCAGCGCAATATGGATGCCCCATACTGTCGCTCTTAATCATTGAGCCATTTCCAAAAAAAAAAAAAAAAATAGAACCGGTATGCTATTCCATTATTCCTAGATGAAATATTCAAACGACCCTGCTTGCTTTGAAAATTATATTTTTTTCAAAATAAACGCTTCTGGCCCCCAGGCCCATTTTGGTTGGGGAGGAGCCGAGAGACAGGGGCTTGGACAGGCGAAAGCTCGCCTGGCAGCGGACAGCCAGCTTCATCCCATGATCCAACTAACATAGTTTTAACTGCAGCACCATTAATCTACTACTACTTTACTGCCTCCATACATCGTCCCCTTATCAAACAAGCTATGTAACTCGGCGCATCTGTCGCCGCCATGTTGGAGATCTAAAGTTTCAATCATAGCAGCGCAATATGGATGCCCCATTCTGTCGCTCTTAATCATGAAACCATTACCGAAAGAAAATAAAAAAATAGAACCGCTATGCTATTCCATTATTCCTAGATAAAATATTCAAACGACCACGCCTGCTTTGAAAATTATAATTTTTTCAAAGTAAACGCTTCTGGCCCCCACGCCCATTTTGGGTGTGGAGGAGCCGAGAAACAGGGGCTTGGACAGGCGAAAGCTCGCCTGGCAGCGGACCGCCAGCTCCATCCCAAGATTAGGCAGCCTCAGAGGCATCCATGCATGCTGCCCCTGCAGTTTCCTGTCCATTTCACCTCCACGATCCTCCACAGCGTCCACTAATGTCTCCATCCGCAAATTTCAACTGTCTATACCCCAGACGCTGGAGCGCGAGAGGAAATACAGCACATCATCCCCTTATCAAACAAGCTGTGTCAGGCAGAATTTTCGGGTGTTTCACCAGATACATAATGGAACTCGGCCCTTCTGTCGCCGCCATGGTGGAGACCTGTAGTTTCAATCATAGTAGCGTAATATGGATGCCCCATACTTTCGCTCTTAATCATGGAAGCCGTCTCCATGGCTGCCTCCACATGTCGTCCCCTTAGCAAATGAGCTGTGTCAGGCTCATTTTTCGGGTGTTTCACCAGATACGTTATGGAACTTGGTCACTATGTCGCCACCATGCTGTGTTATCGACTAAATATACCGTCAACCTTTTGTTCACATAGGAAATCATTTCAGCGCTTCTTGCTCACCTCCTTTGGTTCCTCTCTACCGCCTTAACCAGGCAAAATAATGATACATACAGTGCTACACTTTATCCTCGCCAAAAGGAATTTTTTAAATTGTTTTGAAGCCTGAGTCCATTTAGGGTATGTCCCCATGCCACTCTCTAGCCTGCCGCTGCTGCTGCTGCGTCTGTAGTGTCAGGGTCAATTATTGGATGTTTTAGATGCTATCTAGCCTCATTCGGTCACTCTGTCATGGCCATGCTGTTGCCCATAATTTTGGCATAATGGTGCGATTAAGCAGCCTCAGAGGCATCCATGCATGCTGCCCCTGCTGTTTCCTGTCCATTTCCGTGGTGTTTCCATCATTTTCTGAGGTTTCCAGGTGTTTGGCCAAGCTTCCCTGTGCAGAACCTTGGTCCCCTTGAAAAATGCTTGAGTCTCCCATTGACTTCAATGGGGCTCGTTATTCGAGACGAGCACTCGAGCATCGGGAAAAGTTTGTCTCGAATAACGAGCACCCGAGCATTTTAGTGCTCGCTCATCTCTATTGCCTACACGATCTGTAGTAATTTCAGAACCGTGTGACTGATCACATGCTTCCTACATCACTTAAGGTCCTCCATGCTGCTGAGGATGTGGCAGAGAACTTAAGACTCAGACAGGACAAGAAGAGGGGGGTTCTGTGTCTGTGTGTGTTTCTGTGTATAGCAGTGCCGAGGGTGCTCCTTATGTATGTGTAGAGAAGAGCTATGTGTGTGTTTCTATATATAGCAGTGCCCAGTGTGCTCCTTATGTGCGTGTATAGCAGAGCTATGTGTGTGTTTCTATATATAGCAGTGCCCTGTGTGCTCCTTATGTGTGTGTACATCAGAGCTATGTGTGTGTTTCTGGGTATAGCAGTGCCCAGTGTGCTCCTTATGTGTGTGTATAAAAGAGCTATGTGTGTGTTTTTATATATAGCAGTGTCCAGTGTGCTCCTTATGTGTGTATATATCAGAGCTATGTATGTGTTTCTGCGTATAGCAGTGCCCCATGTAATCCTCATGTGCGTGTATAGCATAGCTATGTGTCTGTTTGTGTGGATATCAGTGCCCAGTGTGCTACTTATGTGTGTGTGTAGCTGACTCATGTGTGTATCTGTGTAAAACAGTGCCCAGTGTGCTCCTTATGTGTGTATAGCATAGCTGTGTGTGTGTTTCTGTGCATAGCAGTTCCCAGTCAGTGTGTGAGCGTGTGTGTGCATAGCAGTGCCCAGTTTATGTAGCAGTGCCCAGGGGTGTAACTATCATGGTTGCATGGAGTGCAACCATGACTCGGCCCACTGAGAGAGAGAGTATACATTTGCAATAAATAGAGTTATTTTAAACAGTGAGAGCTGCAGGCCCCTTGGATGGTGTAGGGCAATGTCGGTGCTCCTGTTAGAGGGGCCCTGCAGCCCTAAATGTTTAAAATAATCTTCTTGTGCAGCGCGGGACAAGGTGCAGGCAGCTATGTTGGGAAACTGTCCTGCTTGTACTTCTTCCCCTACTACCGTGAGACTTGAAGGGGCGCCAGGACAGAGAAGGGGAGGTAATGCAGTAATAGGGAAGATCCTGAGACTGCTTTGTATCCTCTACATCGATAACTGGGGACAGTGTCTAAATGTTGTTTTTACAGTTCACATATACATATGTACGTATATGCCTGTGTTATGGATCTATGTATGGGTAGATGTGACACACACATATGTGCATTAAAGAGAAAGACTAACCCATATCCAGTCAATATAACTGGTAGTCAAACATCACTTTTATTATGAGCAAGTTAAAGGGGCAGATTTATCAAGTGTCTGATTGTCAAAATATTTCTAGTTGCCCATGGCAGCCAATCTCAGCTTCCCTTTAAGATATTCATGAGCACTGTTAAAATGAAAGCTGAGCTGTGAATGGTTGCCATGGGCAACTAGAAATATTCTGACTTTCTGACACTTGATAAATCTGCCCCAAAATGTCTCAAACTAGCTACACCATGCTACAAAAGAAAAAAATGCTTTAAAAACACAGTGTCACGGTCACCCTACGTCTAGTCAGCTTAGATTTAGTTTTTATATGTGGATTTAGGGAAGCATAATGTGAAAAGACAGGGGCAAAGTATAATGAAAGCTAGGTAATAAAACACAGGCACAGTTATAGTTAAAAAGGGGGATACTCGCCGCTTTTTGTTGAATTATCTTGAAATACAATCTGAAAAAAACATAAAACTTTATTAGCAAGCAATAAATAATATACACCAAGTTCCCTTTAATTTGGTAGCCCTCGGGATCCTTGACTTCAACCATATCAGTAATTCAGGTCACAGATCAGGACATCAGATGCATCCTAGCTAGTAGCGACACCAAGTGTGACTTCTAAACGATAAAACAAAAAAGGTCTCCCAGGGTCCACCTCATGAAGAAGCCTATATACTGCCATATTCAGCAAACATGAGAATTTTCCAAAACAACTTTCCCCCATTTTATCCATCTGTTCACTTGGCTGTTGTTAAAGAACCACCCTCATAACATCAGCAAAAAGGCAGTCTACCTTCACCTTGTACTACCTGTACCAGGGGCATTAGGGAGGGTGGTTACTACTGGAGCAGCACTGTGAATACTGGGGTTAGCACTGGCTACGGAGCGAACTACTGTGACTTCTGGGGACAGCACTGTGACTATTGGGGCAGCACTGTGGCTATTGGGGAAACACTGTGACTGCTGGGGCAGCACTGTGACTATTGGGGATGCACTGTGGCTATTGGGGCAGCACTGTGACTACTGGGGGCACTACTATGACTTCTGTGTTCCCAGTGTGAACGCAGTCAGAGGCCGCATTCTGATGATGAGTTTGCAAGTCAAATGAATTCGGCAAAACGCATTGGCAATCTCATATGTGTTTTATCAGTGGTAACATCTGTTTTTAAAATTAGTAGTGATGACTAACAATGTTACACACCATACTCATCCTGTTACTAAGAAAAGGTATTTACATGTGATGAAACATTTTGCCTAATGCATTATAAAACACAATGCAAATGCATTGTGTGAACACAGCCTGAAGCTGTTTTTGAATCTAATGCTAGCAGTGGATCATTGGAGAGACTCCTCCTGGGTCCAGCACTGATCTCTTCTAGTAATATGCTGGGGGTTATGGGCAGAGGCATTAGACTGCACCAATAGGGGGCGTAAGCACTGAGAGTGCCTAGGGCAGCACCAACACTAAATACAGCCCTAAATACCTCTGTTTACTACTACTACTTGAATACAGGGCTGTATGAATACAAAGTGAGCTTATTACAATGTATTAGTGTTGGACTTTTACAGGATAAGCTGCTCATAAATATTTTATGTGTTGCTTTCCAAACTGATAGATATTTCTTGTGTATTGCAGCAGATATCCACATGATTTTTAAACATTTTTAAGTATAGATATGTATCTGCGGAAGATAAATCCGCCTCCTATTACAAGACGGACTGTAGTAGCACAAGTTTCATATGTCTAGTCAGTGTTGGTGTCTGTTGTGTTGTACACAAGGCCAGTACACAGACCAAGAATATTGCTACATAAATTCATCTTTAATTTCTATAAAGTAGAACGTGAATGGTTGCATTGAAAATTGCATCAAAGGCTGCAATAAAATGACACCACCTACAGCTCCGTACACCGAAGTATTAAAAAGTTATTATCGCCAGAAGATGGTAAAATGAAGAATCTTAATAATACAGGAGAAATGTCATTTACAGTCCATAAAATCCAAACCCACAAGAAAATGGCAGAAATTCATTTTTTTCACCAATATTACTGCTTTTGGAATTTTTTCCAGCTTCCCAGTACACCGCATGGAATACTAAATACCGTCAATATGAAGTGCAATTTGTTAAGCAGCAAACAAGCCCTCATACAGCTCTGTACATGGAAAAATAAAGTTATAGATTTTTGAAGGTGGGGAGTGAAATTTAAAATTCATAAATGAAAAAGGGCCTTAAGAAGTTAAAGGGCCAATATGTTCAATACTAATGTATCCCCTGCCAATCAATAGGCAACCGGTCTAATAAAGGCTCCTTATCTCTATAGGAGGTGCAGGATCATTGGGGTTCATTTGTGTCCTGTGTGAAAATTGTCATACAATTGTTTTTTTTTCCACCCTCAAAGTACACAGCATGGAATATTCAATACTGACACTAGGAAGTACAGTGTGTAAAGCAGAACACAATCCCTCAGACAGCCTTGTGCACAGAAAACTAAAAAAAAGCTTTGGGTTTTTGAAGGTGGGAAGTTCGAAACACAAAGGGGCACATTAACTAAGAACAGTGCAGTTTCCCTGTGTAGTGTACAGGGGGCGCCAGATTCATGTTTCATGAATCTGGCGCCCCCCTACACTGCTCCGATAGAGAGCACCATTTTTTTTGGTGGACCTTCAACATGGGCCGTGTGACACACTTCTGTCGGACCTTGCATGTGAAAATCTGGAGCATAGTCCGACTGAGCATGGGAACACCCATTGCAGAATTTTGTGCATGCACCACAAATCTGTCTCGGACACTTCTTAGGCCCGTTCCACACTTGCGAGTGTAATGCGATGAACTCGCACCACACTCGCAACGCATGCTGCCGGGAACGCAAGGCCCGAACGCTGCCCACCGGGAGTGAACTGTCCCAGTCCTGGAGATTCCCGAGATATTAAAGAGGAACCAGAGAGAAGTCCTAGTCCTGAAGATCTCCCAGATATCAAAGAGGAACCAGACACATGGCCCAGTCTTCAAGACTTTTATGTTGTTAAAATGGAGCCAGAAGACTACGTCCCACTGGATCATCAGGTAGGTGGAGCTGAGGTTCCTGTGGATGTGATGAAGCTACTTACCTTCTCCAGCAGCAGTGGGTGGAGGGTCTGGCAGAGTATAAATCCTCCTCTTAGTATCTCTGAGGAGTATTATTAGTGGAGGAAGAGGATGAAGTTGGAGTAATGTGACGGATCAGTATATGACCTGCAGGTCTCTGTCCTCACCTTTTATAATCTTCATCATAGAAACTGACTTGGGTCAGACGAGGCGTTTTGTGTATTTGTAGTGTAGACACTTGGCTGAATTGAATACAATCGTCTTTGCCCGTTATTTTAGCAGAGATTGTGCCTGTTCCGTTAAATAGTGAAGTTGGTTTGCACAATGTATGGAAACCTCAATACTTGTTTGATACTTTCCTAGTCAGAACGGTGTAATGCTGGGTTTCAGTTGCATCCATTCACAACCCGTTTCTTTCTAAGTCCTTTGAAATGATTGCCATCACTGAAACGTGGATCCAACAGGATGAAACTGCTTCCCCTGTTGCTGTGTCCTATGATGGCCTGCAATTTTCTCACTCATCCAGACCTGGGAATAGACAGGGAGAAGGGGTAGGCATACTCCTCTCACCACTGTGCATTTTCCAGGTCATTCCTCCTGTATC
Organism: Engystomops pustulosus; assembly: GCA_019512145.1. NCBI lineage: Eukaryota > Metazoa > Chordata > Amphibia > Anura > Leptodactylidae > Engystomops > Engystomops pustulosus. Next base: position 2,093,643 of record WNYA01000012.1, on the reverse strand, counting down.
CTCTCTCACTTTCCCTTCTTATGAGGTCCAAAATCTGATCCTAGATTAAGTCTTTGCTCAAGTCTCTTTACTTCACAAATACTACTTTTCCACCAACCTTCTTACTTTTATAGTCAATAGTTTTTCTATTTGACAGTATATCACCTATCACACATATTGGGAGCCATGTGCTGGTGTGTCTTGGGAGATGGGGGTAGTAGCTCCTGGCCCCACTTTATCCTCTCCCTTCTCTGGCCCCATTATTTCCCCTCTGCTTTTCTTCCTCTGCTGAAGATTTCCTTATCTATGTATTCATTATAATTTTGCCGCTGATTATTGCCGGAGTGCTGCGGAGAGCTCTCGGACTGTGTTTGTTCTCTTGTATTATACTTGGTGGTCACCAGTGTCTTCCTTCTCCTCCTTCTCCTGTCCTAACCTGGATCCTAGCCATTATAGCAATGTTCTCAAAGCTGCCCTCGATGAGGTGGCACCACCCACAGTCCAAACTTTTCGACAAAGACGTCAGCAACCTTGGCATGTGCTCTTCCTTCATCGATGCTCCGGGACTACAAATCGGGCGCATATACAGACTTTTTTTACTTCAAATTTATGCTTAGGACCTATAACTCTGCCCTTTACTTTTCCAAAAATTGGCTGCATTTGCCGGGAAATAATTTCCGAATCAAGTAATTCCCTTCCCTCCGGTACCTTTCCCCTATTCGCTCTCTTGCTTTTAGCCAGTTACAGAGGAAAAGATATCTCTGCTCCTTTCCTTTGCTCGCCCCACTACCTGCCTCAGCTTCCCTCTCCCCAGCAGTCACCTCTCGCCTCACTACAACCTTAACCTTTCTCTATGTTTTGATATCTTTTCCTTCTTCTTTTGAGCATGTTGCCTTTCATCTCAGACATTCTGGAACACCCGGACTTTTTGACTGATTACTCCCTCCCTGACCCTCTATGCTCTCCACTGAAACTGCTCTTTCTTTAATGTCTCCAATGATCTTCTCACTGTGTAATCCAAAGGGGACTATCCTCTCCTCGTTGTTTTTGGATCTTTCGGCAGCGTTTGGCCTGAAGGACACTGCACTCTCTTGGTTTTCCTCTTCTTTGACTGCACGTTCAATGTCTCCTTCTCTGCATCTCTCTCTTCTCTTCTTCCTCTCACTGTTGATGTTCCTCGGGGCTCAGTCCTGGGGCCTTTTCACTTTTCCCTCTATATTGCCCCATCGGTCAAACAATCAACAAATTTAGTTTTCAGTATCATCTTTATGCTGATGATACTACAACTCCTGTATATACTTCTTCATGTAACCTCACCACGAACTCTATATATTCGATGGCAATTGATGACTGGGTCAAGCAGCAGCATTTTTATTTAACCCCTTAACGCTCTGCGCCATAGCTCTACCTCTTCATACAAGGGTGGGGGTTGTTGCATATTGCAGCAAACCCCCACCGCTAATAACCAAGCAAGCACCGACCGCGGCTATTAACATTTTTGATTGGCGCCGGCAAAGTCGGGCGTCGCCATCTTTATTCCGATCACCGCTCCCCCGAACACCATCGGGGGGCGGCAATTGGTTGCCATGGTAGCCTCGGGTCTTCGTTTGACCCAAGGCTACATGGCTTCTGCAGATTCGTTACCATGAGCCAGTGGCTCATTGTAATGAATGTGCTGCAAAAATGCCATATATTGCAATACAGAAGTATTGCAGTATATGGGAGGAACGATCTGACCATCTAGGGTTAGTAAAAAAAAAAAGTTTAAAAAATAAAAAAAAAATTAATAAAATATTCAAAATTCAAATCACCCCCCCTTTCGCTAGAACTGATATAAAACATAATAAGCAGTGAAAATCACAGACACATTAGGTATCGCCTCGTCCCAAAATGCCCAATCTATCAAAATATAAAAACGGTTACGGCCGGCGGTGACCTCTGAGGCGGGAAATGACGCCCAAATGTCCGAAATGCGACTTTTACACCTTTTAACATCACATAAAAAATGGAATTAAATTATCAAAATGTCACACAGACCTCAAAATGTTAGCAATGAAAACGTCGCCTCATTTCGCAAAAAATGACCCCTTACACATCTCCGTGCACCAAAGTATGAAAAAGTTATTAGCGTCAGAAGATGGCAAAATTTATTTTTTCTTTTTTGTACACATTCGTTTAATTTTTGAAAATGTATTAAAACACAATAAATCCTATATAAATTTGGTATCACCGCGATCGCACCGAACCAAAGAATAAAGCTGAGGTGTTATTTTGACTGCACAGTCAAAGTCGTAAAAACTGAGCCCACAAAAACGTGACGCACGTGCAGTTTTTTAAAAAAAAATTTTTTCCACATTTGGAATTTTTTTTCAGCTTCGCAGTACACAGCATGTTAAAATAAATAACATTACGGGAAAGTAAAATTTGTTACGCACAAAATAAGCCCTCACACAGGTCTGTACACGTAAAAAATGAAAAAGTTATGGATTTTTGAAGGTGGAGAGCGAGAAATGAGAAAGAAATGAGGGGTTAATAAATTTATTTTTTCTGTCCTTTTATAAAGAATGGCTGCTCCATTATTCTACTACCTCTCGTGTCACCCCCTTTATTTTCGTAGACTGTAAGCTCTTCGCATCAAGGACCTCATCCCATTCTTTGTTTCATAACACTGTAATTACTGTATAATGTAACGTGTAACAGAATATGATGGCGCTAGATCTCTGGAGACATTTCCTTGTTTTCTCAGGTCCTTCATGTTGGATCTTTCCAGGAAAGTTGTGGTGGAAGGAGGAGCGGAGAGGAAATCCCCTCATCAGTGACAGAGGAGGGTAAGAGCCTTTCATGTATCTTGTGGGTTATTCTTCCCTTATATACTGGAGATAAACATTAGAGAGTAATGTTTCGGACACTTGATTGGAATCCTGCATTAATTAGAATTTGAAGGTTGTTTTGTAATGAGTTTCCTATTTTGAGGCCACTAGATTAGGGTTTTACAAATTTAAAACCTTTATTTTGCAAAACAAGTGAAAATCATAATTAGACATTATATAACTAATTCCACCGGCCACCAATCATTAGGAAGTGAACAGGCCTTTGCTTTGAGTGACTTCAGCACATCTGTGGCCACAGGACGTCACTAGTCTCTCCAACAGCACATCCAGAATATAGCCAGAGGATCAGGCACGATCTCGCATCCATCAAACATTGATCTGATCATTCAAGAGTGAGCAAACGCCACATATGGCAAATGACAGTTTAATTGAAATAGTGGGGTGGTTAGGATGGCAACTCCCAAGGTTTGTTATAGTCTAAGCAACAAGACTCAGAACCACGCGGGGCACTCAGCTGGAATTAAAGTCCCAGCCACAGGGAGGGCTCTGTTCTCACTGAGCCGTCTTTGCAAGTCATCTCCCTCCCTGATCGTGGACCAGATGGACCAATTCCGGAAGAATGCATTCATACGGTCAGAATCATCAGCCATGATCTCCTCCATTCTCATCAAATTGTTACTTTGAGTGACCCATTCGGCAAGTGAAGGACTGGGGATCGATTGCAATGGCAAGAAACTACGGTTCCTGCTGCTGTCAAGAAATGTTACAAAAGACCCCTCATCAGAGAAGAGAAGGACCCTGGAATTGTAGAAGACCTATAACTGGTGTAGGGGAGACTTGCAAACCAGATACAGAGGAGCAGAAAGAGAAAATCGCATTCCAGAAGGGTAGGAGTTTTGGGCATGTTCACCAAATGTGGAGCAATAAGCCAACATCAGCAGTACAGCGCCTGCAGGTCTCTGGCACAGACGGGCTTGCTCTGTACAAGAGCCGAGGGTCCGGTACTAATGAGAAAGTGATTTGTAATTTGCAAGATACCAACCATAGAGACTTTGGGGGGAATTTATCAGGGCTTGTGCACCAGGACACTGGCGTAGAAGACCAGAGAGCATCACAAATGCTCGCTTCTTGTTTGCACTTGCAAGTATTTATCCCTTTACACTACCTCCAAGCAAGGGTGGCGTATGATAAATAACCCCCTTTGTGCCTAAATGGGTATGATTTCTGCCAGTCAGCCTTAGGGAGTTGTTTGCACAAATCTGCGTCCGAGCTGTAAAAAAAAAAAAAAAGTGGAGGAGTCCAAGGAAGGCATAAGATTAGTTGTGATGGCAGCAAGGAATTGAAGAGGACAGACCCCAAAAGTCCCCAAAAGTGGTAAAGCAAAGATGCTGAGACCTATCCTCAAGAGAACCAAGGTAATCACAGTTAGAGGTAGGCAAAGCAAGGAACCCGGGTCTCCGGACAGGAGCTCTGCAACAATGCTTATGATGGTAAGCTGTCATTGTCTAGGATATCGGCCAAACGGGTGCGTGATTGCTGCTGCCAGATCAAAAATGACCCTACCCCTGAGATCGGAGAATAAGCAGGGTTATCACATAGAGGTATGAGGGTGCCCATTCTAATAGGAAGCAGGCCTTGTGACATCTGCCAATCCCAGAGGGACAGAGATTGGCGAGTAATATGCATCAGTATGACGAAACTTAGGGGTGATGCTCTTTGCTTAGAAGAAGCACGTTTACACCAATCAACAACTCTAGAAAGGACAGACATTCAGTGATACCTGTGAAAGTCGGGGAGGCCAGTAGCACCCATGGAATTAGAGCAGCACAGTATACAGTTTAATTCGTGGTTGGAAGATTCCCATATGAATTTGCCTTCTTAAGTCATTTAAAAAAGGAAGACGCTAGAAGGACAGCGGCAGCGGAAAGACCTACAAGAATTGAGGATGGGTCCCATAATCAGTCAAGGTCTGTAGAATTGTACGTAAGATAAGGAAGGATAATTTAGTACGTATAGCTCCCACAGGTCCAATGGAACCCATATCTCCAGGTATTTAATGGGATTTCCACTCAGAAACTGAGAAATTGTGAGAAAGGTGATCGGCTGCCATTGAGGCTAAAGAAATGTTTAGGGCTTCAGACTTTGTGTATTTCACTTTAAAATTACTGAGTCTACCAAAGCGATGTGATACAAAATTGATTTGTACCAATGGTCCAGGCCAAAAAATTACAAAACAGAAAACACCTGTATAATAGGAGACATTTCAGGGAGGGACAGAGACGCCTAGAGCTTACTAGCGCCCATTGTTTTCTCAATATTTACGATGAGATTATTTCTTTCACTCAATCTTACAAAGTTGTCTACGGCCTCTCTCCTCGCCATCTTTGATTAATCCCACAATCGCTCAGAGTCGACAGAGAAATTTTGGAGCTGTCAAAGATCTGACTGGTGTCTGAAATTTGCGAACAATGCAAACCAGAGAGTTAGCATGTGCTGCAGCCAGGTATAATGATAATAATCTTTATTTATATTGCACCATCATTGGCAGCAATAACGGTGGCAGGGGAAGGAGTGATGGCTGCAGAATAGTATGAAGAGAAGGGGGCTTCCTGTGCACCGAGGGTGATGGGTCTAGGGCAGCAGTAGGTGAGGTGCTGTGGTTTTCTTTGGGACAGCAGGAACGGGATCTGCGTCCTTGAGCTTCTGCTGCGGTGCATCGTCCAGTGCTGAGCATGAAGCACTGTGGTGCCATATGGCAAGAGGGGGAACCACCACGTGCTGGCGATGTCCTTTGCCGGACTCTGTCCTCTATGAGAGACTCCGACCATTGGCGGGTGGAGCAAGGCCCTTTAGGATGCTGTATGCATGAAAAAGCTGAGGCTGGAGGTAAGCCTGTGACGGAGCTCTTACACAGGATGTGTAGCTTGTGCCATCACTACGCCATGCTTCCTCAATGCTTTCCGTTTCAAAGGACTGCTTTACCCATTTTGCTGACGGGGGACACGGTCCTACTACTGCTGCAGAAAGAATTTCCCAAACCATGACACTTCCTCCACCACTAATGGTCCGCGGGCCGCATTTTCGTTGGGTTTCCCGACAATTTCCGTTTTGCGCCGCGTTCAACAGGGGATTTTGCCGCACACAATCTGATTTTGAAGCATCGCGCCAGCTTGTACGCAACATAAATCGGGGGGCGTGGCCGGCGGACAACCCTACTGATTCGGACTACGCATGGGGTTTAACATTTCTAATTGTGTTGCAAGACACGCACTTACAAGCACCGGGAAGAAGAAGGTGAACTCCGGCGTACCTCATCGGGAAGCGTCGGATGCAGGATATCGGGCACACGAGCTTCGTGAATCGCGCCGGACTTCATCTTCATCGAACCGGCCGGATCGGGGATCGCAACAGGACCGGGTAAGGAAATTTGCCCCAATGTTTCCTATCAGACCCAAATAAATTAAACCATCTTTCATCAGTATAATGAATTGTGGACCACTTCTCTGTCCACACAACATGTTCTTCAGCAATGGTGAGTCCAGCCTTTGATTCTGTCTCCTAATCTCACCTCGTCCCAGTCCTAATAAAGCACTGGTACAGGGGATAGGTAGGCGTGCCCAGAAGCAGTCAGCAGTCGCGAGACACTGGCAACGCCTGGCAAGGTGAGTACATGAGCCAGACAATCCCTGTTAATACTGTTTTATTACATAAGTTAGGATATATTCACGTAGCACTACACCTTGACATTTAGGAAATTGTGTGGTGTTCTTTCATTTTCATTTTCCTTGTACATTGCCGGTTACATCCAGGGGAGGAGATGGAGATGACATAGACACCGGCTCATCTGTCTCTGGTCTCCTCCTCCAGTCGGTCAGATCAGTCTATCTCCACATGTTGTGTTACTATCCTCACAATCACCACTTTACCGGCTGGTGTAACCTCTTCAGGTCAGGGTGATTTTACCCCCATAAAATAAGGATCAACCCCCATATTAGTATGTCACATGACGGCTGCGGGGTATGGAGAGGACTCACAGGCTGAGCCCTCTCCATACAAGGTGTGCATTTAATGAGTAATGCAGCAAACACCCACCAGTAACACCCGCAGTTGGTGCTGGCACCGATCACGGGTGTTAACCAATTCAAATAACCCCCCTTTCCCTAGAACTTGTATAAATATAAACAGTAAAATCATAAACTTGTTGCCACGTCCCAAAATGTCCATTTATCGAGAAAGAGAGTTTCATACCTGCCCAGCAATTGTCAATAATAATAGCAATCTTTATTAGAACAAATATAGCGACACAAAACCTCAAAAACATTAAAACACTTCTTCCCCTGATGAAATCATATTTGGTGATTTTGTGATGTAACGAGTGGGGTGATTACCTGGGCCCCTGGCTGTACTTGGTGTTTCTTATCCTCCTGTTACACCCTGCCTGTGCTTGGGCTAGTATGACACTCTTTCTTTCTCGCTATATGTATTATTATAGTGTCTATGGTGTAAATATAATATCACTTGTGATGCAGGACTCTAATTTTTTGTACATGTCCAAAATGTCCATTTAACTCCATAACAGAAAATAGCGTCTAAAAATTTTTTTTTGTCCATTTTGAAAAATATAAAAAAATTTCAATAAAAAGTGATCAAAAAGCCGTACGGTCCTGAAAATGGTTGCATTGACAACACCACCAAAAGTCGCAAAAAATGACACCACACAACAGCTCCGTGCACTGAAGTATGAAAAAGTTATTACCGCCAGAAGATGGCAAAATGAAGGATGTATGAAAACATTATAAAACCTATATACATTTGGTTTCCCTGTGATCATACCAACCCGAAGAATAAAGGAGACCTGTCATTTCACAGCATTTGTTGTTTTGTGTTTTTTTTTTTTTTTTTTACTGCTTCTCAGTACATGACATGGAATATTTAATATATAGAGATTTATATAGATATTTGAAGGTGGGGAGTAAAAAAATGGGAGTCAAAATCAGACTTTTGACTGAGCCTGGAGAGGAATCTGCAGTAAATGACACATCTCTGCTCCTCACCTGCCCCCGCTGCGGTGACTACAGGAGGAAGGTCTGTTGTCAGCTGGGAGGAGGAGAACAGCAGCGAGGACCAGACACAGACTGCAGTAGTGGAGCCCAAATCAGTTCTGTAATTCTGTGTGCCGGGTCCTAGTAGTGATGTTCTAGTCCAGTGTCCTGTATATATGGCTGCCCGGGGTTCCCCCCCTGTGTCACCCATTGTCTAGGACTGTTAGGCTCAGCTCCAGGGGGAGATGGGAATCTCTGGTCACACAACCCTCTCATGTCCTGGAAGTAGGAGAATCCGGATTCTAAGAATTAGATTCTTTCTTTAGTAATAATACAAGATTTTTCTCTCCATAGATGACTGTATGTTACTGACTGGCCGCTTTACTTCTGCTCGTAACTTCCAATATTATTTTCTTGGTTATATTTTCCAGGAGATGAAAGTACAAGAGGTTCCCATGGACGTCCCCCCTCATCTCCTTGTGGTGAAGTAGAAGATAATCAGTCACATCTTTCCACAGAGGAGGGAAATCATGGAGATAAGAGGAAGTTTTCATGTCCCAAATGTGAGAAACGTTTTACTAAGAAATCAAATCTTCTCATTCATCTTCAAAGTCACCGAGAGAGAAAGATTTATTCACAGAAATCAAATCTTGATCAACATATGACAATTCACACAGGAGAGAGACCATTTCTATGTACTGAATGTGGGAAAAGTTACAATTCCAAATCCCATCTTGTTCGACACCTGAAAACTCACACAGGAGAGAAGCTGTATACATGTCCAGAATGTGGGGACTGTTTTACCTCAAAATCAGATTTACTAAAACATCAAATAATTCACACCCAAGGGAGGCCATTTTCATGTACTGAATGTGGGAAATGTTTCTACAAGAGTTCCGAATTGGTTCGACACAAGAGAATTCACACAGGAGAGAAGCCATTTTCATGTTCAGAATGTGGAAAATGTTTTGCCTTAAATTCAAATTTACTAAGACATGAAATGACTCACACCAGAGAGACGCCATTTTCATGTAGTGAATGTGGGAAATGTTTCCTCAAAAATTCAACTCTTTTTCAACACAAGAAAATTCACGCAGGAGAGAAGCCATTTACATGTACTGAATGTGGGAAAAGTTTCAGCAAGAGTTCATGTTTTGTTATACATCAGAGAATTCACTCCGGAGAGAAGCCATTCTCATGTTCAGAATGTGGGAGATGCTTTACTCAGAAATCAGCCCTTGATGTACATCAGAGAACTCACACAGGGGAGAAGCCATATTCATGTACCGAGTGTGGAAAATGTTTCCGTGCTTCTTCGTCTTTCAGTAGACACATGGAAACTCACACAGATGAGAAGCCGGTTTCATGTGCTGAATGTGGGAAATGGTTTAACCAGAAAAGATATCTTGTTGAGCACCAAAAAACTCACATTGTAGACAGGCCATTTTCATGTACTGAATGTGGGAAAGGTTTTAATCACAGATCAAATCTTCTAAAACATCAAAGAATGCACACAGGGGAGAAGCCATTTTCATGTGCTGAATGTGGGAAAGGTTTTACAAAAAATGCATATCTTCTTGTACATCAGAGAACTCACACAGGAGTGAAGCCATTTTCCTGTCCTGAATGTGGGAAAGGTTTTACCAAAAAATCATATCTTGTTGTACATCAGAGAACTCACATAGAAGAGAAGCCATATTTAACATTTACTGTAAGTTAAAAACCCACCTCTTTAGGACGATCCATAACACATACACACACGATACCTGCACTGCTCTGCTCCTCATGTCTCATCTACCCTTCTTTATGGATTGTGAGCCATCAGGGGCGAGGTGCAGTAGATGGGCCTGTGGGGCGGCTAGAGCATCATTAGCATGAAAATAAAGTTTGTTTTTCGGAGTTCACCAAAGTAGGCAAACTCTTTATATACTTAGGGTCACATTTATCTTTAGTAAGGAGCACGTCGCTGATTTTAGGTTACAGTCTGTATGACTAGAAGTTTTTTGTGTTTATTTTTAAAGCTTTTTTTCTTTTTTTGCTGTAATTCAATATTAAATAAAGTGCCAACATCTGGCTGCAGATCCCTGACTTGGACAAATACGGTATAAGAAAGCGGAAAACTCCTAAGGGCAGGAACTCTATGGCTCCCTCCGACTTTCTCCGAAGTTCGGCAGTTGGTACTAGTGATGTGTCAACCTGGCTCTTAGAGACTGGTCTTTTAGGTGAACGACGGGAGCCGTCTCCCCTTAGTGAGCCGATAACTCACTTAACCCAGCCCCTAACCTGCTCACCACGCCCCCTTTAACCTGAAATGTGGGTTAAGAAATGTGGAGTGGGGGGGATGCCGGGACTGAGGCTCCTTATTGTATGTGTAATAGGGAGCCGTTCAGGAGCCAGAAAAGCCGGCTCTTAGTGAGTGGAGCCAACCCACTAAGCTGTACTTCCCATCACTAGTTGGTATAGAGGGGATTATATAGAAATACAGGCCTTCTGGGTGATTAATTGCACCATTTTAATTGTGCTACAGGAGCTTGTTATCATGTTCTACAGCTGCCTGAAGAATTTATTTATCTATTAAATAGTCATTTTTATTGGGTTTTCTTAATTTTTTTATAGAACAGACAAGAAAGGGACAAAAAGAGCATAAGGACCGTAGACATAATTTCTCCCCCAGCAGATTATATATTGTAGGATGGTCCTTAAAACGACCTGTAGTCTCCACAACGCAAAAAGTTAGCTAATCCATCTTTATGTAAACTTCAAGCAGATACCAAGAGATTATGGAGGCCAATATCGTAACTGCTTCCGTACCAGATTGCGTTATACGTTGTTTCATTTGTGAAAAATTCAATAAAAATTATTGGGAAAAAAAAAAAAGTTAATTAATACTCATTCCCATCTTGTTGCTCATTAAATAGTAATTGGTGGCCAATAGATAAGACGAGCGTTACCTGACAGATAAACGGCGCCCCTGATGGTAACCCCAGGCAATTCAACCACTGACCCCATATGGCTTCAAAATGTGGACAGCTTTCCGCTTCAAGAATATCCCATACTCCATCTGTATAAAAGTCTTCATTCTATTCTTATATTCCCTAATAGTAGATGGAGTTCTCCTGATCCAATGAAATAGGGTTTCTTTTCTGGCCCGGTACAGTGCCCTTTGGACACCCAGATGTATGGGGTCAGGTTGACTTAAGAGAAGACACGGCTTGGGCTTGGTTGTAATACGGTGTATGAGATTTAAAATTCCCCTCCAATAATCCTCGAGTTCCTTACATTCCCTCAGTTTATGGATTAGGTGGGACTCCTCTTGTCCACATCTTGGGAATTTAGAGTCTTTCCAAATGTCAAACCTTCGCAGCATGGCCGACGCCTTGTACACTCTATAAATGGTAAAGATTTGTGCCACTTTATAATAACATTCTGTTGGCTCCCCAGTAACTCAGTCTCTCCTTGAGGTTAGCGTACAACAGCCAAATCCATGCCATAAATTCCGGAAAAAATCCCATTTTATGAAGCAGAGCCCACAGATTTTCCCACTGGACGTTATCAAAGGCCTCGGCAGTGTTGAGTGAGAGAACTGCACCCCCTCCTTTCCTGGCCATTTGCGCCTACACATGAAATCTATCAATATTAATCGCAGTTTGACCTGACTGATCTCCAATAAATTGTATAAAAATAATTTGAGGCGGTTGGCCAACGCCCTAGCTAGGATTTTGACATCCATTGATAACAAGGAGATTGGTCTATGTGACTCTTGGTTCTTGGGGTCCTTAACGGGTTTGGGTATAACCACCACAATCGCTTCTCTTATAGAATCTGGCAATTCCCATTGATCTCAGGCATGGTATATAGGACCTAAAGCAACTTGGGCAACAGCACATCCTTATATTGATTAAAAACTTTGGCCGGCACGACATCCTCTACCGGGGCTTTCTCATTGCAATGCTCTGGCACTCTTAAGTTCTGCCAATGTCACATACAATTTTTGTTTAAGAATATTCTCATTTAGCCCTATAATGGACACATTCATAAGGAATGTGAGGTAAATATACATGCCAACACTTTTGCCCTGCTTCTTCTGAGTAGGGCAATACCTGACATGTGGATGTCAATTGCTGTTTCGCCGCACAGCGATGTCCAGAACAGACTTCGTGCTATTGGGTTTTTGGCAGGGCCAATTTGGCAACAAATGTTTTATTGTGCCCCAGTGTACTTGAAGAGCCCCTGAAGTACCAGTACAATAGAGAACCCCTAAACATGACACCAATTTTATCTCAAATATGCCATTTTAGTGCCAAATATATTGTGCCCAAGCCATGCCACTTTAGACAAAACACCCTATAAATCTTCTGGGGGTTGTCCCCATATATGGGCAGTACCCCATATTTGCCAATAGTTGACAGCCTGGCACACAGCAGGGCTGAGAAGTGAAGGAGCGAAATTCAGCTTTTTGAGCTCCATTTTCACAAATTTGCATTTCAAGTGCCATGTCATGTTCACAGAGCCCATGAGGTACCAGTACAATAGAAACCCCCGAGAAGTGAAACCATTTTGGAAACTAGACCCCTCAAAGAATTTATCTGTGGTTGTGGTGAATATTTTACTTCCCAACATGCTGGCCAAAATCTAATGCAAAGTAAATGGTGCATTTACCTGAAAAATGCCATTTTAGTGCCAAATATATTGTGCCCAACTCATGCCACTTTAGACAAACACCTCAAAAATCATTCTGCAGGTTGTCCCGAGTACGTAAATACATCATACGTGCCAATAATCTACTGGATACACAGCAGGGCTGAGAAGGGAAGGAGCGAAATTTTGCTTTTGGAGCTCAGTTTTCACCAGACTGGTTTTGTGTTGCCCCTGAGCTACCAGTACGATAGAAACCCCCGAAAATTGACCCCATTTTAGGAAAGGGCACCGCTCAAATAATTTATCTAGGGTTATATAAGCATTTTAACCCCTCATATCCTGGCTCAAATGTAATACAAAGTGAATAGTGCAGAGTAATAATCACCTTTTTTTACTCAAATATGCCATGCAGGTGCCAATGTATTTTGCCAAACTCATGCCACTGGGGACAAACACCTGAAAAATCATCTGAGTCAGTCTGTGGGCGAGGCCTCAGTTTTTCTGGTACCAAGCACCGTGACTACCAATGAGTGCAAGGCTGCTCTCAGGCAGCCACTGAGGTACCTAGGGCTCCCGCTCCCCCCAAGCCACGAAGAAGGCTCGGTCCTGGTGGGGGGTGTTGCATTGTCTGCATGGGGCACCAAAATGCCTTGTCCCAACGCTGTCCTAAAGGCCATTCTAGGCCCCTTACACACATATGTATGGATTCCCAGGCCTATACATCTGTGTCATATGAATCTGTATATACGTGGCGATTTTCATCCATATATGCTTGTCACTGTATCTGCATAAACATAGTGGGTGGGCAAATGATTTCCGACCTCCCACTGATCCTGGTCTTCCTGGATACTGCACGTACCGTATATATTCGGGTATAAGCTGAGTTTTTTAGGACAATTTATGTGCAGAACAAGCCCCAATTGGCTTACACACAAGCATAAAAAATAAACTACGTCTCCCCCCACCGACGCCCTCTTCTCCCCAAATCTCCTCTTCTGATCTTTGGGTTGCAGGCACGATGACACGGGTGATGCCGGGGGTGAGATGCGGCTGCTGTGTTATGGCGGCTGCTCTATAGAGAGGGGAGAGGTGAGCAGCTCCTCCCTCCTCCTCCTGTCCCGCCCTGACGAGTGCTCGGCATCACACCTTCATGTGAATGTACACTACCGTTTAGGTATCCCCTCACAGCTCCGACCAGGCGGCCATGAGGGGTCGGGGTGACTCCTCCCCTCTCCATAGTGATGCGCGGCGTACAGCCATGCATATGGGGAAAGACATGTCCTATCTTTTTCCCGTGTATGGAGCAGCACGTGTGTGGCACCGTATTGCTCCATGCGGCCACTGCTGTCCATGGGGCATGTACGTATATACATACGTCCCCCACATGTGATTGTGGCCTTACACGACAACTCTCCCTCATAACCAGCGCCCCGCCTACACTGATCACATGATCTATGACCTCACCACAGACTCCTCTGCATCCTACACTCCCGGGAGGCCCCGCCCCTTAAGTGACATCACACTCCCCGGGTCACATGACTAGTGGATAGTGAGCAGGAGGCCCCGCCCCTCAGTGACATCACACTCCCTGGGTCACATGACTGGTGGACAGTGAGCAGGAGACGTGTGTGAGGTAGAGAGTGTCCTGCACTGAGGAGAGAAGAGGTAAGTGACCAGAGGAGGGACTACATCTCCCAGCATGCTCCAGGAGCACACACACTATATGGAGGGACTACAACCCCCAGCATGCTCCAGGAGCGCACACACTATATGGAGGGACTACAACTCCCAGCATGCTCCAGGAGCACACACACACTATATGGAGGGACTACAACCCCCAGCATGCTCTAGGAGCACACACACTATATGGAGGGACTACAACTCCCAGCATGCTCCAGGAGCACACACACTATATGGAGGGACTACAACTCCCAGCATACTCCAGGAGCACACACACTATATGGAGGGACTACAACTCCCAGCATGCTCCAGGAGCACACACACTATATGGAGGGACTACAACCCCCAGCATGCTCTAGGAGCACACACACTGTATGGAGGGACTACAACTCCCAGCATGCTCCAGGAGCACACACACTGTATGGAGGGACTACAACTCCCAGCATGCTCCAGGAGCTCCAATATTCCACATTTAATATCCTTCATCTGTTCTCTCCCTATCTAGGAAGGAGTCACCTGTAACATGTGATAGGGATTTTTTATGCAGGGCCCCAACAGCCCTCTTGACTTTTGTAAGGTGAGGCCTAATTAACCCTTTCATGATTGAACATAAAGACCAAGACACACGTCAATCTCTTAGTCAAGATCTTCCCCCGTTTAATAATCAAAATGCATAATATATAAGAGACAGAAGAGTCATCAGAGAGGCGTGAATAGTATACTGCAAAGCTATTGGTCATCAGCACATTCTGGGAAAAAAGTGAATTAATTGTGCTCAGTTCTCAGAGACCTTGTACACAGATATTGTTTATACTAATGCTGAGTAGGAGATGATAAGCGGCTCTAGAATCCTAATATCATGCAGCTTCGAGGACAGACTGGCTTCTCATTACATGTCACAGGGTATTAGCTGACAGGCAGCAAACAGGTTACATAAAATGAAGTTTGAATCATGACATTAACTTGACAATGGTCAGGGAACATGGCCGCTGTATCTAAGATGGCGGACAGTAGTCAAGATGGCGTCCGAAACCAGTGCGACCTCCTTAACACATGGAATATACAATTACCCCCGTCATCTCTACATTCCCCATCATCCAGGATGTGCAGGACTTGTGTACACAGATGTATATGTGTCCTATATCTTCCTTCCCGTCTCATCCCCACATAGAACCGGCTCCTCCCCCTGTAGGAGGCTCCACCTACATCTCATTATATCAGTTACTAATAATGTTTCTTCTCCATGTGGGGTCCAGTATGTGCTATTAGTGAGGAGTGGTCTTCAGTAGAAACTGGTATTTCAGGTTGATCTTTGACCTCTTCGTCTTTTGTGGGAAATCTCAGCACCTTGGTTCCCCAATCGATGGAAGGATTCTGTGCCTGTAACCAAGGTAGGCTTAAGATGACTGGAAAATGAGGAGAGGCAATTAATAAGAATGAAAGAGTTTCATGATGCTGAGGTTCTATGAGAATCTCCAGAGGTACAGTTTCCTGATCTACAGGTCCCTCACTGTGTATATTTCCTATAGATGGATCCAGTCAGAGAAATCCACCAGAGAGATGTCCCAGTCCTGGAGATTCCCGAGATATTACACAGGAACCAGAGAGATGTCCCAGTCCTGGAGATTCCCGAGATATTACACAGGAACCAGAGAGATGTCCCAGTCCTGGAGATTCCCGGGATATTACACAGGACAGGAACCAGAGAGATGTCCCAGTCCTGGAGATTCCCGGGATATTACACAGGAACCAGAGAGATGTCCCAGTCCTGGAGATTCCCGAAATAGCACACACTAATACCTTGATTTATAATAAAAGTGCTATTGTACGTGACTGTCACAATACTAGTGGGACGGGAGCAGGAGTCCAGTAGTCAGGTAAGGCAGAGGAGGCTGGGGGCAATACACAGATAGCCCGCAGGGGGCTGCAGTAGCAGTCTTGAGCAGGAGTGCAAAGACCAGAGTAATAATCCGGTATATCTCAGGAGCTGAAGGTGCAGTATAGATAACTTGCAGTCAGCAAAGGTAATGTTCCGAGGAACTAGAAGAAGATCTCCAGCAAGGAGGTCTCCTGGGTGTACAGGCTGCACTCAGAAAACTGAACACAATACTAACACAAGCAGGAAGTGTCAGTGACACGTATATATAGGCAGACCAATCAAGGTAAACTCAGGGCGGTACTAATCAGGAGAAGCAGGTGTCGGGTTTTGCAAGTAGGTTCAGCACCATAGTCCAGCAGACAACTATTCAACTAGCTGACTGGCTCAGCATACAAGGAGACAGAGAACCAGGCACCAGAGCACAGGTTCGAATCCTGACAGTGACTGGCATACACTAAAACCTTGATTCCTTGATTGTAAAAGTGCTGATGTCTGTGATAAGTGCACACTCATACCTGAATTCCTTGACAGTAAAGGTGCTGTTGTCAGTGAATAGTGCACACTAATACGTAGATCATAAAAGTTCTGTTGTCCAAAAATACCTTGAATGTAAAGGTGCTATAACATTATTCCCGAACTCAGGGGAGACCCGTCTACTGTCTCCATCAAAATAGGTGAATGTCTTTTAGACGAACGTATTCCATGTTTCTGAGCAAAACCAAAGTCCATGAAATTTCCGCTTGCCCCAGAATCCACCATAGCTAATGCTGAGATCCACATGGAGTGTATCAGTAATTTAAGGGGAATAAAGTTTCATAGTTTCATAGTTTATACGGTTGAAAAAAGACACTTGTCCATCAAGTTCAACCAAGGAAGGGAAGGGATTGGATGAGGAAGGGATTTAGGGGAAACAATTCTATATAACATAACCATCAATGTTATTTAGGTGTAAAAAGGCATCTAGACCCTTCTTGAAGCTCTCTGCTGTCCCTGCTGTGACCAGCGCCTGAGCTCTCCCCGCTATGACCAGCGCCTGAGCTCTCTGCTGTCCCTGCTGTGACCAGCGCCTGAGCTCTCTGCTGTCCCAGCTGTGACCAGCGCCTGAGGCAGGCTATTCCACAGAGTGACAGTTCTCACAGTAAAAAAGCCCTGTCGCCTCCGGTGATTAAACCTTGTTTTCTCCAGACGGAGACAGTGCCCCCTCGTCTTTTGATTTGATCTAATCTGAAACAACTTACCACCATATGACACCTCTTTACACACTTCTTCCACTACGTCAATAATGTCATCATTACCCACAGACTGCGACTGGTGGAAAACCTGGGCATCGGAAAATTGCTCAGCAGCAACCGGACAAGTGGTTTGTGACTGTGGGAAGGGTCCAGAAAACAGTTCCTCAGAGTATGCCGGTTCAAATGCCAAGAAATGTAGGAGAAAAAGACAGGGGCGCTTCTATGGCGCTTCTATTGACCCTTTGTCAATAGTGGGAAGATAAATAAATGATATAGCTGCTCACCTGGTAGAGTTGTGCTGGCAGGCACAACTCTGTGATGCACATGTATAATAATACGGCGTTCCTGTGCTGCCACGCTCTCAAGATACAATCCTTTTCTCCGGGGTGATAGGAATCTATCTTGTAGATAAGTCCAATGGATGTATGTAGCGATGTTGAGCGTTTGAATGGCGCTAGGACGACCCAATTAGTATTTTCAGGATCTTTTAATTTTATAAAATAGGTACAAAATAATAAATAAATAAAAGTCTATAAAATAAGTTCCGAACAACGTGTTTCGCGCTCGAGCCGAGCGCTTCTTCTGGTTCCAGAAGTGTTCTTGTAGAATCACTCCTGCCTAACACTATTCTAATAGAACACCCTAACGCTTTCCCTGACCAGCAGCAGCTCTCTTTCTAGCGGCATCCAGACACAGAATGATCCGAGCAGCGCGGGCAGGGGCTAGTCTATTCCAGGGTCACCTGATCTGGCCGGCCAACCACTGCTATCGACGTGTAAGGGTACCACGTCATGCTGGGTGGAGTGCAGAGTCTCCTGGCTCTGTTTCTGGCAGCCAAAAAGCAAAATGGCGGGAGATGCCATTTTCTCGAGCGGGCGAAGTATTCGTCCGAGCAACGAGCAGTTTCGAGTACGCTAATGCTCGAACGAGCATGAAGCTCGGACGAGTATGTTCGCTCATCTCTAACTATGACTCTTCCCAGCTCTCTATCAACACTGTCTATTTGCCCTGCACAAGTGTAGTTGCCCTCCCCCCAGGTCTCTAGTTTAAACACTCCTCCAACCTTCTAGCCATTTTTTCCCCCAAAACAGCTGCACCCTCCCCATTGAGGTGCAGCCCATCCCTACTGTAGAGCCTGTAGCGGACAGAAAAGTCACCCCAGTTCTCCATGAACCCAAAACCCTCCTTCCTACACCAACTTTTGAGCCACTTATTTACCTCACTGATCTCCCGCTGCCTTTCTGGTGTGGCACGTGGTACAGGCAGTATTTCGGAGAAAACTACTTTTGAGGTCCTTGCCCTGAGCTTATGGCCTAAATCCCTGAAATCATTTTAAGGACCTTCCACCTACCTCTTACTTTGTCTTTAGTACCAATGTGGACCATGTCCGCTGGTTCCTCACCAGCCCCTCCCAGTAATCCATCAACCCGATCCGCAATATGCCGAACCCGAGCATCCGGCAAACAACACACTGTTCGGTATGCAACACACTGTTCGGTATGCGGAATTTGCACAGGCAAAAGCTTTGCTTGTTAGTAGCATAATAACGTACAGCACTCTTGATCTTTCAGTTGGATAATGGCTTGTATGTGTGTCAAAGTAGAGGTTTCACTGGTTCAGGAATCCTCTGAATTTGTCCCGGTCACCATTGAATTTAAACGGAGGCAATCTTGCAGATGGAATAGAGGCGGGAAACAGGCCTTGTGTATCCAACAGAGCAATACATGTTGTGACCGTATTCACAGATTCCTGCAGAGCTTGGCTTTGCATTGTAATTTTACCAGTGATCAGCTGATCAAAAGATTCCCATTGTTGTTACATATCTTGGACTTCCACATACATCGCACCCAAGGCAGCTTCCACTTTTTTGAAGCGGACCTCCCAAGCTTCTTTCCCAACAGACTCCATTGTTGGTGGTATCCTCTCACGATACTAATGGGACGGGAGCAGGAGTCCAGCAGTCAGGTAAGGCAGAGGAGGCTGGAGGCTGTACACAGATAGCCCACAGGGGGCTGCAGTAGCAGTCTTGAACAGGAGTGTAGAGACCAGAGTAATAATCCGTTATATCTCAGGAGTTGAAGGTGCAGTATAGATAACTTGCAGTCAGCAAAGGTACTGTTCCAAGGAACTAGAAGAAGATCTCCAGCAAGGAGGTCTCCTGGGTGTACAGGCTGTACTCATTAAACTGAACACAATACTAACACAAGCACTAAGTGTCAGAGACACGTATATTTAGGCAGACCAATCAAGGTAAACTCAGGGTGGTACTAATCAGGAGAAACAGGTGGTGGGTTTTGCAAGTAGGTTCAGCACCATAGTCCAGCAGACAACTATTTGACTAGCTGAGTGGTTCAGCATACAAGGAGACAAAGAACCAGACACCAGAGCACAGGTTTGAATCCTGACACGGTAAATACAAATATGTTTACTAAACCCCTAGCAGGGAATTTCATGCAATCTGCAACCAGTTGTCATACAATACATGCCATACCCTATGGAGAATTCCTATGTGCACAAAGAACATGCTCTGAAAACTCTAGTTTTCAACAACAAATTAAGAATATAGAAAATAAATTAACTAAAAGAGGATACTCAAAGAATCTCTTAGAAAATTCTGGTTAAAAAGTCGACAAAATCAATAGAACTGAATTGCTGACCAAGAAAGGTTACACCATACAAGATAGAGCAAAAAGGCATACACAAGGCATACCAACTTTCAGTACCCCATACAGTCTCCAATACAACATGATTAAATGAATAATACAAAGGTACATCCCCATGTTAAACCAGGATACCATTCTCAATAAAATTATGAAGGAAGGACACAGATGTGTAGCTAAGAGAGGACAAACACTAGCCAATATCATATCCCCCAGTTTAAATAACACTAAGCTTCCACTACCTCAAAGCAAGTTTCTGGATAGAAACTGGAAGGGTATGTGAGACACTTTTTTCACTTCTCTCTATATTTACTCTGTACACCAGCTCATATAAAGGTGACTGCTTTCCATGTTGGAGCCACTACAGGTCCCCACCGTGGGTAACTCTTTAACCCCTTAATGACTAGCTTATCGATTTTTTAAGGCAGTCATTAAGGGTACTTCTCCTGACGTGACCCCTTTCTACGGCGGCGCGTCAGAAGAAGATTTAGGGACATCGGGTCAGTCTGGTGCCGGTGTCGGGCTGTGACCAGCACTAACACCCGGGATCAGAAAAACTCAGATCATGAATGTTTAACCCCTTACATGCCGTGTCAAGCATGAGTACGCACAGGATAATTTGGGCATCAAACGTTGCAGAGCGTTTTATCATTTAATTTATTATGAAACGGTCAGTTTTAGCCTAAATTAATGTATTTTCCCAAAAAATTCAAAAGTTTCTAAATCACAGGTCCATTTTATTTTAACCAATGGCCTTTCAAAGTCGCTTGAAAGCTGAGTTGTCCCTCAAAATGTGAGTTTTGGCGATTTGAATGAAAATGAGAAAAATTGCACCTAAGCCTCATAACATCCTAAAAAATTAGAGAAAACATAAAATATCATAACATAAATCAGACATTCCATAAATGTTAATTATCAAGCTTTTTGGGTAATTTTACTTCCTGTCTGGAAAGCAGAACATTTTAAACTTGGAAAATAAAGAATTTTTTCGAACATTTACCAAATATTTACTAATTTCAGAACAAAACGCAAACCTTATCACTTAAATTTTACAACAAATAGCTTTTTTTCCCTTCCTTTGCCTGTTCTGCTAATTGGGAGGAGGGATTAGTGTTCACACCTGATAAATTAAGTGGGAATAACTCAGTTTTGAGCTTGCTCAATTTTAGCTTGGGGTTCTAAGTGGCTTGTGAGCATAAGTGGAGTTGAAAAAAGCAGAGATTGAAAAGAGAAGTCCACAGAGCTATAAGTAATCTACATTTTATATCTCTTGATTTATATACTCATCACAGTTTTGTAACTAGGATATGGCTAGCATGATTAGTGGTATGCTCCAATGGTGGCATACCTCCAATTGGTGGCATACCACCAATGCTTTGCCATATGTATACACTGCTAAAGCAGGAGTTCCAGGGTGAATACCGCTGCGACAGATGTGCCCATATTTTTCTACTGGAAGCTCATGTTAGAGATCTGGAGGAAGATATTGCACGGCTGCGAACAATCGAATATCTTGAGAGGAGTATGCTGCTCACTGAGCAAGCAATAAGTGGGGTAGAAGTGGAAGGTGGAGAGGTAAGCCAGCAGGGCCAGGTGGGTAGCTGGGTTACTGTTAATAGAGGGGGTAGAAAGTGGTCAAAGAAAAGAAAGACCAATTCTGAATCTGAACATCCAAGCAAAATTGCAAAATTGTGCAATGATGTAAGGATGTCAGTGTCAGAAATGGCAGCCCTAGCGGAGAGAGATGTCCCAGTCCTGGAGATTCCCGGGATATCAAAGAGGAACCGGAGGAGAACGTCCCACTGGATCATCAGGTAGGTGGAGCTGAGGTTCCTGTGGATGTGATGAAGCTACTTACCTTCTCCAGCAGCAGTGGGTGGAGGGTCGTGCAGAGTATAAATCCTCCTCTTAGTATCTCTGAGGAGTATTATTAGTGGAGGAAGAGGATGAAGTTGGAGTAATATGACGGATCAGTATATGACCTGCAGGTCTCTGTCCTCACCCTTTATAATCTTCATCAAAGAAAACTGACTTGGGTCACATGACAAGGGCGTCCTCGTCTGTTTCCTCTGATCTCTCTGAATATAATGAATCAGAATCCTGGATATAAACGCGTGTGAGGTGGAAACACGTAAACATATGAGCCTGTCACCAGGGACGTCATTTTCACTAAAGACAGGTTACAAAGCCCATTACACCTGCTGCACATCTGCCTTTCTGCTTTCTCTAAGCATTTGCATTACAGTCTGTGCTGCAGACTCCTAAGCTCCCAGCCCCCACTTTTGTGCTCCTACCGCCTGCTCCTTCACAGAGGTCAGAGCCTGGTGAGCTGACATCAGTGGGGAGGATCTGTACAGGAGCACAAAGGTGGGGGCTGAGAGCTGAAGCACAGACAAGTCATGCAGCCAAACCAAAGCCCAACCCCTGGGACTACACAGAGGATTTTGTCAGGATGCAAGGTAAGTTATAACACACAATTATATTGTAATGCAAATACTTGGAGAAGGCAGAAAGGGAAGTAAAGAAAGGAATTGCTGCGGCGTGGTACCACCAGGTCCTTCCACAGGCACAACTTTGCCAAGGCTAAGTACAGAATCGTAAAACAATCTCACGCTCAGGGACAGGCAGGAGGTCGAGACAGGCAGCACAGTATCAGAGTCGGGGACGTAGCAGAAGGTCAGGGCAGGCAGCAAATGAGCATAGTCAGGAACGGAACCGGGGTCACAACGGGAATTCAGAAGACAAGCACAGGGCACCAGGAACAAAGCTTTCTCAAAGGCGCAAGGCACAAAGATGCAGGGGTCACAGGAAGAGGCTGAGCATTTTAGTCAGGTGGCCAGCGCCAATTAGTGGTGTGCAGACCTTTTAAATTTAAGATGGCCGGCGCACGTGCGCCCTAGAGAGTAGAGATGTGCATGCTGAAGCGAGCAGACCTTCACTGGAGCGCGGCTAGGTGAGTGAGGTGGCTGCTGGCTTGAGGGGGCACACTGATGCCCCCCCCCCTCCTTTGGCTTCCCCCTCTTCTTGGTCTGAAGAAAGCTCTGCTGAAGGGCACGGTCCAGGATGTTGTCCTCGGCTCCCAAGATCTCTCCTCTGAACCGAACCCCTTCCAGTTGACGAGAAAGAACCGCTTCCATGTAACCAACTTAATATCAAAGACCTCTTTTACCTCAGACATTGGTTGCATCAGCCTCAGGAGCAGGAGGCGGTACCTGTCGGGAAAAGCGTTTCAAGATGACTGGCTTAAGGAGGGAGACATGGAAGGAGTTTGGGATGCGCATGGTGGTAGGAAGGAGTGGCATGGTGGTAGGAAGGCGCAACTTGTATGCCACAGGATTGATGTGCTTCAACACCTCGAAGGGACCCAGGAAATGTGGCTCAAGTTTCCCAGATGGACTTCTACCAACTGTTCCAGGGCAGGAACATCCACACACATGGAGAGAGGACGAGGTGGGGTTGGGTGTCGTCCAAAAACAACAAAGAAAGGAGTTGCACCCGCAGACATTGACTTCAGAGAGTTGTAGGAGAATTCGGCCCATGGCAGCAGAGTGGACCAGTTGTCCTGTCGGACGAAGATAGCAGCCCAGGGTCTGATTAACCCGCTCAACTTGTCCATTGGACTGTGGATGGTACGCAGATGAGAAGTCCAGCTGCACTTGAAGTTGACCGCACAGGGATCACCAGAAACGGGGAAACAAACTGGACCCCACGGTCCAAGACAATGTGCAGGGGGAGTCGGTGAAGCAGGAAGATGTGCAGTAAAGACAGGCTGGCAAGGGTGGAGCTGACAGCAGACCTGGCAGAAGAACAAAATGGGACATCTTGAAAACCGATCTATAATAAAGAGTTCATTGCTATGTGAGACCACTGGCAACTGGGTATCGGCAATGGCAGGAGCAGACCTGCTGGCTTGAGTCGTGATGACTTGTTACGGGCACACAGAAAGTACAGGTGTCACAATACTAGTGGGACGGGAGCAGGAGTCCAGTAGTCAGGTAAGGCAGAGGAGGCTGGGGGCAATACACAGATAGCCCGCAGGGGGCTGCAGTAGCAGTCTTGAGCAGGAGTGCAGAGACCAGAGTAATAATCCGGTATATCTCAGGAGCTGAAGGTGCAGTATAGATAACTTGCAGTCAGCAAAGGTAATGTTCCGAGGAACTAGAAGAAGATCTCCAGCAAGGAGGTCTCCTGGGTGTACAGGCTGTACTCAGAAAACTGAACACAATACTAACACAAGCAGGAAGTGTCAGAGGCACTTATATATAGGCAGACCAATCAAGGTAAACTCAGGGCGGTACTAATCAGGAGAAGCAGGTGTCGGGTTTTGCAAGTAGGTTCAGCACCATAGTCCAGCAGACAACTATTCAACTAGCTGAGTGGCTCAGCATACAAGGAGACAGAGAACCAGGCACCAGAGCACAGGTTCGAATCCTGACAACAGGAACTCACAAATTCTAAAGTGTCCTTGACCAGATTTGGCCACCAGTAATAACGAGATGTGAGAGCAATAGATCTCTGCATCCCAGGGTGCCCAGCCACAGGAGAGCAATGCCCTTAAGTCTGTATCCTCTTCCGATGAGCTGGTTGGACATAGGTCTTGCTAGGAGGAAGCTGCCATAGGTCCACAGGAGCAGCAACAAGTAGTCGTTCCTGGGGAATGATATGTCGAGGAGCCGGTTCTTCCCCAACAACATCAGGGATGCTCACCTAGGGACGCTTCTCTCAAGAACCCTAGGTGCGTGTGTTTCCCGGACACTGAGGACGGAGTGGACAGGTCTGAAGACAGTAGAGGCAGAGGTTTTCCTGACGTCACCTGTAACGTTCCTGGGAAGACAGCCAAGCTCTATCCACCTGCAGCGGTTCCTCTGCAGCTGTCACGACAGATGGCTGAAGCGGTCTTTGGAATGCAGGAGCCAGACAAAGCAAACTTCGGACCCGGACTTGCACTTGTTCGATTTAAGGCTCCTTAGAGCGCTCCATAAACCGGACTTCAATCCAAGAGAGATGACACTACTCAGAGAAGACGGCAGGTCATGTGCAGACAGCGTGTCAAGTTCTGCCCCTGTTTACACAACCTCAGGTTCTCTAATTATTAATAAAATTCACAGTGAGGTCAAAGAAATCACACCAAGACAAAGTATGGTATAATATTTCAATCTCTATGGATAAGTGATGCCATGCAAGGCTAGGCAGATGTGAGATGCTTTATTTGCGTTACAAAGTATTATACAGAAACCTCCAATGGGGCAGGACCTGGGCTTGGTTACTTAGGAATAAAGAAGTAATGTCCATAGTCCATGGGTTGGTAAATTATTACATGGGCATCGCAGTCACGAAGGGGCGCATTTACTAAGTGTCCGAATCGCGTATATCTGCCTGGTTTGCCGACGATTTGCGCCGAACTCCACCGGGATTTTGGCGCACGTGATCGGATATCTGCGCAATCATGCCGGCTTTTACGTGACAGAAATCGGGGGCGTGGCATCGCAAAACCCGACGTATTCGGAAAAGCCGGTATTTAGAAAAAAATAGTGTCGCTTGACACGCACTTACATGAACCACGAAATAGAAGGTGAACTCCAGCGGACCTCGGTGCAGGAGTGACACCTGGTGGACATCGGGCGCACAGACCTTAGTGAATCCCGGCAGAACCCAAATCCTCGTCGGAGAACGCGCCTAGACCAGGTAAGTAAATGAGCCCCAAAGTCTTTGTTTTCCCAGTATCATAAATCCCTCTTTACTTTGGTAAAAATTGGCCGAGGCGGTCTAGCATTTCTTTGGTGCAGAGGATTAAACTAAATCAGCTTCATAGTCAAACATCCTCTTAGTTTCAGCATTCAGCAAGCATATGAAAAATAAACATTTTCATTAAACATATAACAATACTTCACAGCGCGTCTTTAACTTGTCCCAAAAGTCCCTTTTTAAAGGTCGCAATCAGGGCTGCTTCGTTCCAGGCTAACTCAGAGGCTAGAGTACGGAACCGAACCCCATAGTCACCACAGGACAACAGATGAGTCCTCTTGACGCAGGTTCAGCAGAGCGGTCTCGGCTGCAGGTTCCTCAAAGACGGACCAGAACTCAGCAAAGAAGGAGGTGATGTCAGCTGTCACCAGGTCTATATATAATATAGCCCAGCCTGACCAGCACCCAACAGATCTGCACCGATGTGGCGTCGTCATGGCCCCTCAAGTACGGGGAAAAGTCTATGCATTTTAGTACACATGAGACTTTTATAGGCGTTAATGCGACCTCTGATCTATTGGATGATATTATTAGTCGCTGTGGTTATTACTTCTTTCTATTTCTGATCCCGTCTCCTCCTGCAGGAGATTATTCCCCTTAGTTCCTGGTTCTGGAGGTTTCTGTCCATCACTTGGATATAAGAGAATCTCTGGAGACATTTCCTTGTTTTCTCAGGTCCTTCATGTTGGATCTTTCCAGGAAAGTTGTGGTGGAAGGAGGAGCGGAGAGGAAATCCCCTCATCAGTGACAGAGGAGGGTAAGAGCCTTTCATGTATCTTGTGGGTTATTTGTCAGATCAGTCTATATCCACATGTTGTGTTACTATAAGACTCGGAGGAATGTTATTGGATCAGTGAAGACCTCCCAAATGTATTCAGATAAATAGTTATGTAAATGACTGGTTTGCTCAAAGGATAATCTAAACAGCAGGACTGTGGAGTCAGAGTTGGGATGAAATGGGCAAACTCCACAAATACTGTATATAATCGAGTATATGCTATACCGAGGTACCTAATTTTAAAAAAAGTAGGAAAACCTATTGACTCGAGTATAAGCTGAGGGTGGGAAATGCATTGGTCACAGTCCCCCCTAGTATATAGCCAGTGCCTGCCTCCTAGTATTTAGCCAGTCAGTCCCCTGTATATAGCCAGCGCCCTCTCCCACAGGTCCTTTTCTGTCTTCAGCTCTGTCTTCGGGTCTCCACGGCTGCGTCGGACACACTATGACGTCAGCCGCTTGCCGACATCATAGTGTGTGCCCCAGAACAGATAATGGTAATAATAGAGGCCCCAGAGTAGACAATAATAATACAGTAGAGACCCCGAGCGTAGAGAAAAATAATCCTCTCTCTCCTGGCTCCTCTGGCTTCTTCTCTCCTCTGTGTCACCCGCTGGTTGTATGCTCTGGCATCAGGACCCAGAAAAAGATTTCACCAGGAAAGGTAGCAGGCATGTACTTACCACTATGGGGTGCTCTGCTCTGGGTCCTGCGCTTTGCACACAGAACCAGAGTCGGGGCAGTGGACTGTCAGCAGGGTGTGGGCTGCAACAGGGCTTGACAGGCCCCTTATGGCCTGGTAGTGCCAGTTATGCATCCTCTTTTAGGCATTAAGTTGAGATGAATGTGAGCTCCACTTCATGTACATGCTCAGTAGTAAAGCTCCTCCGCTACAGATCAGAGGAATAAAGCGCTGGGAAGGAATGGCCAAACTTATCTTACAACTGCTAGAGTGACCAGGAAAACTGGACTGTAGAGTCGGAGTTAGTGGCTGTTTGATGGAGGTGGAGTCGGAGCTAGGGAAAATAAGTCAGAGGTTTGGATTACCAACTCCACAGCCCTGCCACACGGACTGCCAGATAAAATGTTTGGAGCTGTACATGTTTGCTGACTCCAATAAACACACAATGATGAAATAGACGAAATCCACTATTTCCACCAACGTGAGATACTGTCCTGCTCTTGGCACATCTCTGTGAGTGGAGACTCCCTTTATAGCCGTCCCAACCTGCATCTACACTGCAGAGCTCCCTGCATCCTATATTCCTGCTCTGCCCGATGCTTCAGGCTGTGTTCACACTTTGTGTATAGAAACGCATCTCAGGTGCAGCGTGGAGGGAGGAACTTCTACCGATCATATATGTGAGTACACATAAATACTCTTCATAGAGAACAGTCACCCCTTTAAGTTTCAGTGATGTTTACCCACCAAAAATTTAAGACTATTTTTTTTTGTTTTCAGCATTTTGTACAATTGTAATCGCTCTTTCTTACATATATTAAACAACAAGTCACATTGTGCTGCTATCTTTGTGCATCGTGCAGACTTAGGCCTGGAGAGGAATCGGCAGTAAATGACACAACATCTCTGCTCCTCACCTGCCCCCCAACTCTGCAATTCAGTTCTAAACCTCCCAGCCCTCGTAGTGATGTTCTAGTCCAGTGTCCTGTATACAGGCGGTCCCCTACTTAAGGACACCCGACTTACAGACAACCCATAGTTACAGACGGACCCCTCTGCCCACTGTGACCTCTGGTGAAGCTCTCTGGATGCTTTACTATAGTCCCAGACTGCAATGATCAGCTGTAAGATGTCTGTAATGAAGCTTTATTGATAATTCTTGGTCCAATTACACCAAAAATTTTGAAACTCCAATTGTCACTGGGGCAAAAGAAAAAAAATTGTCTAGAACTTCCATTATAAAATATACAGTTTCGACTTACATACAAATTCAACTTAAGAACAAACCTCCAGACCCTATCTTGTATGTAACCCGGGGACTGCCTGTATATGGCTGCCCGGGGGCTCCCCACCTGTGTCGCCCACTGTCTAGGGCTGTTAGGCTCCGCTCCAGCAGGAGATGGGAATCTCTGGTTACACAACCCTCTCATGTCCTGGAAGTAGAAGGATCCGGATTCTAAGGATTAGATTATATGTCAGTGGTTCATATAAGCAGTTAATATTCATGATTTTTCTATCCATAGATGACTGTATGTTACTGACTGTCCGCTTTACTTCTGCTTGTAACTGGGGAAAAGGAAACTTACGATACTGATTTCTTGGTTATATTTTCCAGGAGATGAATGTACAAGAGGTTCCCATGGGCGCCCCCCCTCATCTCCTTGTGGTGAAGTAGAAGATAATCAGTCACATCTTTCCACAGAGGAGGGAAATCATGGAGATAAGGGGCAGTTTTCATGTCCGATATGTGAGAAGTCCTTAAGTCAAGAATCAAATCTTCTCATTCACCTTCAAAATCACCGAGAGGGAAAGATTTTTTCTTATTCAAAATCGGGTCTTGATCAACATGTGAAAACTCACACAGGAGAGAAACCATTTTCATGTACTGAATGTGGAAAATGTTTTATTAAGAAATCACTTCTTGTTAAACATCAGAGAACTCACACAGGGGAGAAGCCATATTTGTGCACTGAATGTGGGAAATGTTTTACTCTGAAATCAGATTTACTAAGACATCAAAGAACTCACACAGGGGAGAAGCCATTTTCATGTTTACAATGTGGAAAATCTTATACTCAGAAATCAAATCTTGTTATTCATGAAAGAATTCACACAGGAGATAAACCATATTCATGCCCTGAATGTGGGAAATGTTTTGCCTCAAAATCAAAACTACTAAGACATCAAATAATTCACACTGGAGAGAAGCCATATTCATGTACTGAATGTGGAAAATGTTTCAGCAAGAGTTCAGCTTTTGTTCGACATAAGAGAACTCACACAGGAGAGAAGCCCTTTTCATGTTCAGAATGTGGGAAATGTTTTTTAAATAAATCTCATCTTGGTGAACACCAAAAAATTCACACAGGAGAGAAACCATTTTCATGTACTGAATGTGGTAAATGTTTCAGCAAGGGTTCAGCTTTTGTTCGACACAAGAGAACTCACACAGGAGAGAAGCCCTTTTCATGTTCCGAATGTGGGAAATGTTTTTTAAATAAATCTCATCTTGGTGAACACCAAAAAACTCACACAGGAGAGAAACCATTTTCATGTACTGAATGTGGAAAAAGTTTTGCTCAGAAATCAACTCTTGTTGTACATCAGAGAATTCACACAGGAGCGAAGCCATATTCATGTTCTGAATGTGGGAAACTTTTCAGCAATTCTTCAAATTTTTGTAAACACCTGGAAAGTCACACAGGGCAGAAGCCATTTTCATGTACTGATTGTGGAAAATGTTTTAACTGGAAATCACATCTTGTTGAACACCAAAGAACTCACACAGGGGAGAAGCCATTTTCATGCACAAAATGTGAAAAATGTTTTTATAGCAAATCACTACTTCAAAAACATCAGAAAACTCACACAGGAGAGAAGCCATTTTCATGTAAGGAATGTGGGAAATGTTTTAAACGGAAAACATATCTTGCTGAACACAAAAGAATTCACACTGGAGAGAAGCCGTTTCCATGTACTGAATGTGGGAGATTCTTTACTCACAAATCAAATCTTATTGTACATCAGAGAACTCACACAAAGGAGAAGCCATTTTCATGTCCTGAATGTGGGAAATGTTTTACTCAGAAATCATATCTTGTTGTACATCAGAGAACTCACACAGGGGAGAAGCCATGATAACATTGATTGAAAACCCACCTCTATTGGACGTTCTACAACACACAATACCTGCACAGCTCTGCTCCTCGCCTCATGTCTTATCTACCCTCCTATGTGGACTAGGAGACCTCGGAGGCGAGGTGCAGGGAGGCGCGGGAGAAGTGCTTGGGCGGCAGTAACATAAAAATAAAGTTTACCAGAACCTACCGTTTGATTTGATGCGTTATGAACCGAACTACTTACTTCTCGCCAGGTTCCTCTCTTCCAATCCAAAGCTTCTCCTGTTGCATAGCAACCAGATCACTGGGCAGATGTTCTAGAACTAGATGTTAGTATCCGGGCAAATCACCTCAGGGAAATAACCAATCAGGACACAGTAACATCCTTAACTCTTCACAGGCTGCTGATAGAGCCAAAGTTCATGCAGAGTTCACTAGTCCCATGCGCTCCCATTGTGTCTCAGCAGCGTCCATTACTAGTCACATCGGGATTGTTGGATTTCCTTCTTTAGGATGACTCCTGCAGATGGCTGCAGCGTATAATAATAAATCTTTATATAGCGCTAACATATTCTGCAGCGGGTTACAGATCCTGGGTTGACGTATACAGACATAATAATCCATTACAGAGCTATGAACATGGTGATAGAGTGTAAGCTCTGGGCCCTATTGTTTATATCTGTTACATGGGCAGATGGTTGAGCCAATCGTCATCAAGCATCTTTCTATACAGACCCGTGCGGGGTAACTGGCCTATGTACAGGTACTTATCTGTGCTCAGGTTTATGATACGATAAAACTTTATTAATTTCCTGGTTGAGGGAATTGTTTTCTAGCTGTGGTACAGGCAGAGTAACATAAGACAAGGGTCAATACATAACCAAGTGATAACATCCCGGGGGTAGGGGTGCACTAGTTTTGGGGGGTATCCAACCACTTAGTCCTAGAGCCCAGCACTCTAGGGGGAATTGTTAGTGATGAGCCAGTGCTCAGCATCCATCATGTTCCCCTGTCAGCCAAATGTGTGAGGGAGTGTAGGAAGAGGGAGATGCAGACAGGTCCTACACTGAGTGCACGTCAGGCCACAGACATCTCCTGCACATTAGCAAATCTCCTCCAGCGCACAACTGAAGAGATGTCCATGTACGACCTCTGAGGAACTTCAAACCAACCCCCCCACCTCAGACTGGGGGGGGGGGGACACCCCAGTGTTGTGCCACTTTATTTTTAAGTACATATTTCGTGCTCTCTGGCAGACAGCCCCCTCTACTGGCCACCCCAGGCACTGCATCCTTAGTGCCTATTTGAAAATACGGGCCTGGTTGGGATGGTATGTAATATTTTGGGGGGTTTTAATGATTAGGGTTATGTTGTCATGTTATCTGATTTGACTGTTTTTGTCTTCTGACCTGAGCCCTACTTCAAGCAATGGGATTTTCTTTGCTTACCTTAGGCCGAGATCTGTGCTGCTGGCTGGTGTCATACCTTCCTGGTCATTGCTGTCCTCAGGCTGTTTGCGCATGGCTCTACTTGCGTTTGGACATGCCGGTGTGGCTCTGCCTTTAGTACCATTTCCCTGCTTACATTGGGTAGTTGGGTTATTTGGCTGCGGTTTTGCTGCTGTTCTCACTTGTGGTTGAGTGGAATGCGTTGTGGTTTTTCCTTTCATGCAACTTTATTGCAACATTTTGCACAACACACGTGGATGGAGATGTAAAAAGACAATTTTGCACCAAAACCCAGCAAAGTATCCCAACCGCCAACTAGAAGCAGCCACGCAGAAAGAAATTTACGATCAATGGACATGAGGGACACGAGATACAAAGACCAAATAAATTAAATTCATTAATACATTAAACCCAAAACAACATATACAAAACTGAAAACGCCAGACCCCCCCCCCCCCCAACAACATTAATAACAATTGATAACATCCTAACTCCGCATCAACAGCTCTACATATGCGGAGAGGCCTCACACAATAGTATCAGCCAGTGGCACAAACATTATTGGCATCTTGTACCTTACAGGTGATGATACGCTCCATCAGGAAGAATTCCCCCGCCCATGGTTTATCACTGTTGAATTAACTGTCAAATTTCTTTCTCCATGCACAACTCCACACGGCGCCCCTAAAAATACCACAGTCACAGTATAATGGATCATGTTCCTTTACAACACGACTGCACACACTATAAATAATATCACATACAGCACCCACAATTTATTATATATACCAGACCTCCTGAACGGATTACATACAGAACCTCATAATAATATAAAGCCCCACTAAGGCTGGGGACATATAATGCATCGTGTTTCAAGAGATGGTGGTTTGTATTTACAAAACGTTACAAACTTTTTCCAAATCTTATGGTATATAGAAAACGTAATTGGCTTTCTACTTGCTTTAAGTGTTCGGATGACTTCTTTAGAAAGGCCCTGCAAAGGAAGTCGGCCTCAGGATCCAGGCTGAAAGTTGTAGTCTCCCCGGATCTGGATGGAGTATAAGTCCTTGATGAAGAAGGTCCTCCTGGACCGGCAGAATTATTGGCTTTAGGAGAGCCATGGGTATCAGAAACGGGTACCAACTCTTCTTGGGACAATGAGGACAGATTAGTATAACCCTGGCCCTGTCCTGGAGAATTTGTCATAGAACCCTTGAATCATAGAACCCTTGCTACTAAGGGGGCGTGTCCCATACATGGCTGAACGCGTATACATGTTCTTTCTGTTCTCTTTCTAGTGAGTTAGAAAAGACTTTGAGTACTTGCTTTTGCCAAAGAGGTCCACTAGTAAGGAACCCCAGATAGTAGTTATGTGGAGGAAGATTTCCAGATTTAGACACCATTCATTCGGATGAGCGCGTACACAACTTCACTTCCATATTTAGATACTTTTGATACTTTTTGTTACGTGCTATGGCGGAGATTGCCGGAGATCTGGTGTCTGAGGTAGGATACTGTCGAGGTGTTGTCTGACAGAATATGAATATGACGATGTGTCCGGTAAGAAGTGTTTGACCTTAAAGGGAACCTGTCACCAGGAGACCCATTTTTAGCACTCCCCCAGTGCCCACAGAGCATAGTACATACACTGCCAAAGTGTTTTTGTATAAAAAATAGGTTTTACAGAAAAAAAGTTATGTTATATTGTACCTTTCATTAGCATCTGCTGTGTGACTAGGCAGTTGCCAATTGGGAGGGGCTGGAAAGGAGCAGTTCCCCCCCCCCCACCCATGGGAAATATGTGACCTTTTCAAATATATGAAAAACTCCCAACACTCAGGATTGGCTGTAGAGGAGCAGGGGGCGTCGCTAAGCCCAGTGCCCTGTTCCCCAAGGGTGGTGGGCGAACTGCTCCTTTCCAGCTCCAACCCAAAAGGCAACTGCCTAGTCACACAGCAGATGCTAATGAAAGGTACAATATAACATATCTTTTTTTCTGTAAAACTAATTTTTAATACAAAAACACTTTGGCAGAGTAGGGACTATGCTCTGTGGGGACTGGGGGAGTGCTAAAAATGGGTCTCCTGGTGACAGGTTCCCTTGAAGGCCACCAAGACGGCTTTCACCTCCCTGCAGTTTGAACCTTCTCTGGAGTGGCCAACCAACCATTATCCTTGGGCAAAATGTGAGGGAAAGACTGCACCCTGTACTGCTAGTGTCAGTCTTTATTGAAACGCAAAGAATGTTGTGCCAGGACACACTTTTCTGATTTGTCAGATCTCTCCCCTTTACTAGACTTTTCTGGTTTATCAGCCTTATCCTCTTTGCCTTTCACCCTAGAGCCTTCTTTATCCTGGGGGAAAGCAAAAAGAGGAAAACTAACTTGGGTTTCAAAAAATAAACACCTAGAACCTGCCACTGCAGCACCACTTGTGCACGTTGTGTGCGGAGGAGGTAGTGGTGCGCGCCGTGTGTGGAGGATGTAGTGGTGCGCAATGTGTGCGGAGGAGGTAGTGGTGCACGCAGTGAGGAGGTGGTAGTGGTGCACGCCGTGTGCGGAGGAGGTAGTAGTGCACGCCGTGTGTGGAGGATGTAGTGGTGCACGCCGTGTGTGGAGGAGGTAGTGGTGCACGCAGTGAGGAGGAGGTAGTGGTGCACGCCGTGTGTGTGGAGAAGGTAGTGGTGCATGCCGTGTGCGGAGGAGGTAGTAGTGCACGCCGTGTGTGGAGGATGTAGTGGTGCACGCCGTGTGTGGAGGATGTAGTGGTGCACGCTGTGTGCGGAGGAGGTAGTGGTGCACGCCGTGTGCAGAGAAGGTAGTGGTGCACCCCATGTGTGTGGAGGAGGTAGTGGTGCACGCCGTGTGTGGAGGAGGTAGTGGTGCACG
>WNYA01000012.1:1976309-2058536 GCA_019512145.1 Engystomops pustulosus | reverse complement strand
CGCCCGTGTGTGGAGGCTTGTCATGGTGCACCTGTGTGCGGAGGGAGGTAGTGTTGCACACGGCCGGTGTGCAGGAAGAAGGTAGTGGTGGCACCCCATGTGTGGTGGAAGAGGTAGTGGTGCAAACAAGGCCGTGTGTGGGAGAGGAGTGGGGGGGCACGCCTGGGTTGTGGAGGAGGTATTGGTGGCACGACAATTTGTGCCGGGGAGAAGGTATTGGATGCACAGTCCCGTGGGTGCAGATTAGTTAGTAGGTGGCACGCCGGTGTGCAGAGGAGTTAGTGGTGCAAACAAATGCCACGTGTTTTTTCGAAGGAGTTAGTGGGGGGTGCAACGCCGTGTGGTTTGCCAGAGGATGTAGTGGTACACGCCGTGTGCAGAGAGGGAGTGGTTGGGCACAGCCCGTGGTGGCATGAGGGAAGTAGTGGTGGCACGCCTTGTGGGCAGAAAGGGGTAATTTGGTGCCTCGTTGGCGGGTGCGCAGAGGAGGTAGTGGTGGCCGCAGCAACGTGTGTGGAGGATGTAGTGGGTGCGCCAATGTGTGCTGAGGAAGGGTAGTTGATGGCACCGCCCGTTTGCGGAGAAGGTAGTGGGTGGGCGCGCCGCGATGTGGCAGAAGGAAGGTATTGGTGGCAGCGCCCCCGTGTTGTGGAGGTGTAGTGGTGCGCGCCCCGTGGAGTGCGGAGGAGGTAGTGGTCTGGTGCCGCCGTTGTGCGGAGGAGGTAGTGGTGCCTCGCCCCGTGTAGGTTGAGGAATGTAGGTTGGTGCCGAAATTGTGGCGGAGGTATAGGTGCGCGCCCCGTGTGCCGGAGGCGGTAAGTGGTGCGACGCCCGCTAAGGTGGCCAAGAGGAGGTAGTGGTGCGCGCCGTTGTGTTGGAGGGATGTAGTGTTGCGCGCCGGTGCGGAGGAGGTAAAAGTGGTGCGCCATCCCCCGCTTTGCCGTAGGAGTTAGTGGTGACGCGGCCGTGTTGGATGAGGGATTAGTATTGGGCCACAGCCGTGGTGCGGAGGATGTATGTGCACCCCCATGTGGTGGGATGTAGTGGTGCACCCCCTGTGTGGAGGAGGTAAGTGGTGCACCCCCATGTGCTGAGGATGGTAGTTGGTGCACCCATGGGTGCGAGAGGAGTAGTGGTGGCGCTGCCGGTTGGTTTGCACGGAGGAGGTGTGGTGACATGGCTCACCCCATGTGTTGGAGGAAGGTAGTGGTGCACCCCCATGTGGGAGGAGGTAGTGGTGCGCCCGCCCGTGTTGTCGGAGGAGGTAGTGGGGTGCGCGCCCGTGTCTTGCGGAGGAGGTAGTGGTGCGCCAAGCCGTGTGCACAGGAAGGATGGAGTGGTGCCGCGCCGTGTGGCGGAGGAGGTTAGTGGGTGCAACGAGACACGTGTAGTGGAGGTGTGTAGTGGGTGCACAGCCGTGTGGCGGAGGATTTAGTGTGCACCCCATGTGTGGAGGCTGTATTGGTGGCACCCCCATGTGGGTGGGAGGATGTAGTGGGTGCAACCCCATGTGTGGAGGAGGTAGTGGTCAACCACCATGGATGTGAGGAATGTAGTGTGCACCCCATGGTGGTGGAGGACGTAAGTGGTGCACACCCAATTGGTTGTGGAGGATGTAGTTGGTTGCACCCCATGTGGGTGGAGGAGGTATTGGTGGCACCCACATTGTGGAGAGGTAGTGGTGCACCCCATGGTGTGGAGGAGGTAGTGGTGCACCCCCATGTATGTGGAGGATGTTAGTGTGGTGCACCCATGTTTGGTAGGAGGTGTGGTGTAAGAGCAACCCCATTGTTGATATGGCGGAGGAGGTAGTTGTGCAACCCCATTTTGGTGGAGGAATGTTGTTTGTGCACCCCATGTGTGGAGTGAGGTAGTGTGCACCGGCCATGTTGTGAGGAGTGGTAGTTGGTGCGCGCCGTGTTGCAGAGATGTATTTGGTCACGCGTCGAATTTGAGAACTTGCTACCTAAAACTAATAAATTACAAAAAAGAGGAAGGGGGAAAATCAAAAAATATCATAAAACAAATAAGCAAAAGTTAAAAAACATCTTTAGTATAACGAATGGCCAAAAAGTTTTCTACAGAATAAAATTTTTGTGGTTAGGGCTTTTTTGTCTAAGAAAAGTAGAACATTTGAAATTGTATTTTTTTTTTAAAAAAATTTTTCCCCTAAAAATGGTAGAATTTTTAAAAACCACCAAACCACGTCCAAACAATCAGCACAAAATTATACTAATAATAGGATAAATTACAACATGTGTTCACGAGAAAAACAGTCAACTAAATCAGTTGCTGCGTTAAAGTTTTTTAAAAAGTTTTATTACGACACGAAAGAAACACTGGTCCCCGATTCAAAACCCTCCAAATTGGCTGCGTCCTTAAGGGGGTTAAAGCAATCATGATCTATATATCTATCACTGAACCAAAGTAGGCCACGGTGCTGGAACACAGTTGGCCCCAAAAAAAAATAAAAACGACAGTTTAGACGTAGCCCGGCCTCAACTCACCTTTCACACTGTTCAGTAAAGACTCCCTCCCCCCTAATAACCAGCGCCGCCCTCCTCAAACTGGAATCACATGATCCCTCAACATCATCCACACAGGTCCCTTCCATCCTCCACCTCCCGCCTCCTATACACATGTCACCCCCGCCCCCTACAAGTTGACGTCATAAGTGTGGTGGGTTGTTGAAGAAGAGAACGGAGAAGTACCGCAAGGGTTTCACAATGACTAGTGGATAGTGGAGCAGTAGGAAGTGGGTACTGGAAGAAGGTGTGTGAAGGTAGAGAGGTGTCCCTGCCCCAACTTGAAGGAAGAAAGAGGTACGTGACCAGAGGAGGGACCACAACTTCCCAGCATGCCAAGGAAGCAACAACCCACTATATGAGGGAACTACAACTCCCAGCAATGCCTCCAGGAGCACACACACTATATGGAGGGAGCTACAACTCCCAGCATGCTCCCAGGAGCCACACACACTACATGGAGGGACAAACAACCTCCCATCCTGCTTCCAGGGAACACACACACCTATGGAGGGACTACAACTCCCATGCTCAGGCACACAACCTACATGGAGGGACTAACAACTCCCAGCATGCCCTAGGAGCACACCACTACTGGAGGACTACAACTCCAGCTATCATTTCCAAGAAGCACACACACTGGGACATGGAGGGACTAAACTCCCAGCCTGTCCAGGGAAGTCACACACTAATGAGGGGACTACAACTCCGCATGCCCAGGAGCTCACACACTATTATGGAGGGGCAAATCCCCACATGTCGGCCACACACTACAGTGGAAGGACTAAGCCACATCCTCAGGAGCCTCGAACCACACTAATATGAGGGACTAACAACACCTCCAGCATGCTCCAGGAGACACAACGTTATATGGAGGGACTACAAACTCCCAGCATGACCCGAGAGCACACACACCTATATGTCAAACCAGCTGTCAGTCATCAGGCTACAATTTGATCATTACAAGTGCCCATGTGAGAGAGAGCTGAAAGACTCAAGTGGGGAAGGGAGGCTGCAGGAACCGGATGGTATCCAGTGCGAGACTACTCACCTTTTGTGGTGAATCAGCTTTTTGGTATCATTGCACATATGTTCAACATGAGCCTGGAGTTAGGGAAGGGAACCACAACTGTGGAAAACATCTTGTGTGGTGCCAGTTCCAAAAACACTTCCACCCATCGGACCTCAAAAATTACAGACGGTGGAGCAAAATTAACATCCCCATTTGAGAAGGCCTTCGTGAAGTTGGTTCTCGCACAAATCTCCGCCCTCTAGTGAGCTCATCTATGGACGCCCACAGTTTTCTATCGGCCAGGCACTGGTGGTAGATGAGCCATCATCCACCTTCTACATCGAAACCTCTTCTCACTGGAAGAACGGGAACACTGTGAGAATGTTCTTTGATTTCTCCAGTGCTTTCAATACCATACAGCCAGGCCTACTAGGACAAACTGGATGCTGACTGGAGTGGACCCCCATCTCTCTAGTTGGATCCTAGACTAACTCACAAACCGGCCTCAGTATGTGAGAGCCCAGGACTGGGTCGGATACTGTCATGAGTTAGTACCGGTGCACCTCCGGGTACAAGTCCGTCCTCCCCCTTCCTTTCACATTGTACACAGCAGACTTCAGTACAATTCAATGTTAGCTGCGTACCTCCACAGTTCTCATGGACTCTGCAATAGTCGGCCTCATAACAGGTGAGAAACACAGGGAGTACAAAGAACTGATCCGGAAATTTGTGGACTGGGCCCAGCCCCCGAAACCACCTTAGGATAATGACTGGGAAGACCAAGAAGATGGTGGTGAACTTTCGTAAAGCACAGTCCTCTTCTCAACTGTGGTATCCCTGGACAACATTGAGGCAGTGAAGTCCTATAAGTACTTGGGGGTCCTCAACAATAAACGGGGAGTGGCAGAGACCATAACGCCACTTCACAGAGGGGTCAGAGCCGGCTACACCTGCTGAGGAGGCTGGAGGACTAGATGCACTTCTCACAGGAAAGGGGTCAGAGCCGGCTACACTGCCTGAGGAGGCTGAGGGCATTCGGAGTGCGGGGGCTCTTCTTAAGACCTTCCTTCAACTCTGTAGTGGCACCAGCATCTTCTTTGGTGCAGTCTGTTGGGGAAGCAACATCTCACGAGGAGAGGAGCAGACTGACAAACTGATAGGAAAGCCAGCTGCTGTCCTGGGGGCTCCTCTGGGCACAGTGCAGGTGGTAGCTGAGAGGAAGTTTGAAGTCTATTCTGGAGAAGCCTCCCCATCTCCTTGCTTGAGACTGTGGTGGCATTGGGGGAGCACATTCAGTGACCGACTGCTTCACCCCCCAAGGTGGAGGGAGCGTTATCGTAAGCATTCCCCCCCCGCTGCCATCAGGCTTTGTTCACCAAACAAGGCCCAAAACGAAGGTCCCTGCTCCCCCACCCACCACCAGTCCCTGCAGTCCCAATCCACCAGACTAAACATCAAACTCTGTCCGATCATCTTTGGCTGCTCTTTGTTTGTCTTTTTATCCCCCTTTTTCTATTTGTTCATTATCCCTAAATTAGTTTTGTATAGTTTGTTACTTTTCACTTCTCTGTACTCTCTCTGCTGCTGTAACGCTGTGAATTTCCCCACTGTGGGACAATAAAGGATTATCTATCTTATCTAATGGAGGACTACAACTCCCAGCATGCTCCAGCAGCACACACATAATGGAAGGACTAACAACTCCCAGCATGCTCCATGGAGCGCACACTCTATATGGAAGGACTACAACTCCCAGCATGCTCCAAGAACCACACACACTTATGGAGGGAACTACAACTCCCAGCTCGCCACCAGGAGCTTCACACACTACATGGAGGGACTCGACAACTCCCAGCATGCTCCAGGAGCTCACACACTAATAGGAGGGGCTACAAACTCCCCAGCATGCTCCAGGAGTCCACACACTATATGGAGGGACTACAACTCCCAGCATGCTCCAGGAGCACACAGTATATGGAGGGACTACAACTCCCAGCATGCTCCAAGCACACACACTATATGTCAAATCAACCAGCTTGTCATTCATCAGGCTACAATTTGATCATTACAAGTGCCCGGTGAGAAAGAGAGCTGAAAAAGACTCAAAGTGGGAAGCTGCAGGACCGGAGGTATCAGTGCGAGACTACTCACCTTTGTGGTGATCAGCCTGTGGGTATCATGCACATATGTTCAACATGAGCCTGGATTTTGGGAAGGAACCACAACTGTGGAAAACATCTTGGTGTGGTGCCATTCCAAAACATCTCAAGACACCCCATCGGACCTCAAAACGGCGGCATCCCAACCGGTGGCAAGGAAACATCCCATTTGATGAAGGCCCTCGTGAAGTTGGTTCTCGCACATCGCCCGCCCTCTAGTGAGCTCATCATGGACGCCCTACAGTTTTTCTTATCGGCCACCCCAGGCACTGGTGTAGATGAGCCATCATCCACCTTCACAAAATCGACCCTTTTCTCACCCTGGAGAAACCGGGGAACACTGTGAGATGTTCTTTGGTTCATTTCTCCAGTGCTTTCAATACCAACAGCCAGGGGCTACTACGGGACAAACTGGGATCCTGGCTGGTGGGACCACCATCTCTCTAGTTTGATCCTAGACTAAACTCACAAACCGGCCTCAGTATGTGAGAGCCCAGGACGTGTGTCGGATACTGTCAATGAGTATTACCGGTGCACCTCCCGGGTACAGTCCTGGTGTCTCCCTTCCCTCCTTCACATTGTACACAGCAGACTCACAGGTACAATTCATGTTAAGCTGCTGCCTCCACAAGTTCTCTGATGACGCGCAATAGTCGGCCTCAATGACAGGTAAACGACAGGGAGTACAAAGCACTGATCCGGAAATTTGTGGACTGGTGCCAGCGAAACCACCTTAGGATTTAAGATGCTGGGAAGACCAAGGAGAATTGGTGGTGAACTTCTCGTAAGCACCAGTCCTCCTTCTCAAAATGGGGTTTTATCAGTGGACAGACAGAGGCAGTTGAGGAGTGGAAGTCTAATAGTACTTGTGGGGCTCCTAAAACAATAAACTGGAGTGGGGCAGAGAACATAAACGCACTTAACAGGAGGGTCAAGAGCCCGGCCCTTACACCTGGCCTTGAGGAGC
The DNA here is from genome assembly GCA_019512145.1 of Engystomops pustulosus. Taxonomy (NCBI): domain Eukaryota; kingdom Metazoa; phylum Chordata; class Amphibia; order Anura; family Leptodactylidae; genus Engystomops; species Engystomops pustulosus. The sequence goes on along the minus strand of WNYA01000012.1, from coordinate 2,051,873 downwards.
TTTTGAGGAACATAGATGGCAAGTGGGATAAGGGGCACCTTCAACAGAGGGGGCCCCAGAGCCCGGCTTACAACCTGCTGAGGGAGGCTGAGGGCAATTTCTAAGTGCGGGGGGCGGGGGGCTCTTCTTAAGACCTTCTTCAACTCTGTAGTGGCACCAGCATCTTCTTTGGTGCAGTCTGTTGGGGAAGCAGCATCTCAGCGAGGGAGAGGAGCAGACTGGACAAACTGATTAGGAAAGCCAGCTCTGTCCTGGGGGCTCCTCTGGGCACAGTGCAGGTGGTAGCTGAGAGGAGTTGAAGTCTATTCTGGAGAATAGCTCCCATCCCTTGCATGAGACTGTGGTGGCATTGGGGAGCACATTCAGTGACCGACTGCTTCACCCCAAGTGTGAGAGGGAGCGTTATCGTAAGTCATTCCTCCCCGCTGCCATCAGGCTGTTCAACAAACAAGGCCCAAACAGAAGTAACCTGCTCCCCCCACCTAACCAGTCCCTGCAGGTCCCATCCACAGACTAAACATCAAACTGCCGATCATTGCTTGTCTCTTTTTTGTCTTTTTATCCCCCTTTTTCTTTTTGTTCATTTATCCCTAATATTATTGTTGTCATAGTTTGTACTTCACTCTCTGTACTCTCTCTGCTGCTGTAACGCTGTGAATTTCCCCACTGTGGGACTAATAAAGGATTATCTTATCTTATCTTATGGAGGGACTACAACTCCCAGCATGCTCCAGCAGCACACACACTATATGGAAGGACTACAACTCCCAGCATGCTCCATGAGCGCACACTCTATATGGAAGGACTACAACTCCCAGCATGCTCCAAGAACACACACACTATATGGAGGGACTACAACTCCCAGCATGCTCCAGGAGCTAACCTTCCACTGCCTATTCCACACAGCAGATGCTATACAGTACCATAACATATCTTTTTTTTCTGTAAAAACTAATTTATACGAAAACCTTTGCCTGAGTAGGGACGTATGCTCTGTTGGGGACTGGGGGATGCTAAAATGGGTCTCCCTGGTGACAGGTTCCCTTGAAGGCTCACCAAGGACGGCTTTTCACCTCCCTGCAGTTGAACCTTCTCTGGAGTGGCCAAACCAACCGATTATCCTTGGGCAAAATGTGAGGGCAAGACTGCCCGCTGTAACCTGCAGTGTAGTCTTTTATTGAACGCAAGAATGTTTTGGCCAGGCACAACACTTTTCTGATTTTGTCAGATCTCTCCCCTTACTAGACTTTTTTCTGGTTTTACAGCCTTATCCTCTTTGCCTTTTTACAACCCTAGAGCTCTTAATCCTGGGGAAAGCAAAAGGGAAACTAACTTGGTTTCAAAAAATAACACCTAGACCTCCACTGCAGCACCACTTGTGCACGTGTGTGCGGAGAGGTGGGTGCGCGCCGTGTGTGGAGGATGGTAGTGGTGCGCATGTGTGCGGAGGGGTAGTGGTGCACCAGTGAGGGAGTGTAGTTGTGCACAGCCGTGTCGGAGGAGGTAGTAGGGCACTGCCGTGTTGGAGGATGTAGTTGGGTGCACGGCCGTGTGTGGAGATGTTAGTTAGGTGCCCGCAGTGAGGAGGAGGTTGTGGTGCACTCCGTGTAGTGTGAAAGGTAGTGGTTGCATCCTTGTTCGGAGGAGGTAGTAGTGCACAGCCGTGTTGGAGATGTCGTTGTCACGCCGTGTGTGGAGATTAGTGTTGCACGCTGTGTGCGGCGGAGGTATTGGTGCACGCCGTGTGCAGAGAAGTTAATGGTGCACCCCATGTGTGTGGAGGAGGTAGTGTGGAAACGCCGTGTTGGAGGAAGGTAGTGGTGGCACGCCGTGTGTGGGATGAGGTAGTGGTGCAACACATTTGCGGATAAGGTAGTGGTGCCTGCCGTGTGCAGGGAGGTAGTGTGCACCCGTGTGCGGAGGAGGTATGTGCACCGCCGTGTGCAAGGAGGTAGTGGTGCACAGCCGTGTGCGAGGAGGTAGTTGTACGCGCCGTGGGTGCAGGGATGTAGTGGTGCACGCAGTGCCGTGTGATAGAGGTAGTGGTGCAACGCCGGTGCAGAGGAGGGTAGTGGTGCACTGCGTGGTTGCAGAGGAGGTAGTGGTTGCGCGCCGTGTGGGATTAATGTAGTGGTGCGCAGTGTGTGCGAGGATGTAAGTGGTGCGCGCCGTTGCGGAGAGGTTAGTGTGCGCGCGTGGTCGAGGAGGTATTGGTGCGCGCCGTGTGTGAGGGATTAGTGTGCCGGCCGTGTGCGGAGGAGGTAGTGTGGCGCGCCGGGTCGGATGAGGTAGTGGTTGCGCGCCGTGGTTGTGAGGATGTAGTGGTGCGCAATGTGTCGAGGAGTATTGTGTCCGCCGTGTTCGGAGGAGGTAGTGGTGCGCGCCGTGGTGCAGAGGAGGTAGTGGTGCGCGCCGTGTGTGGAGGATGTATGGTTGGCGCGCCGTGTGCGAGGGGTAGTGGTGCGCGCCGTGTGCGGAGGAGGTTAGTGGTGGCGCGCCGTGTGGGGGAGGAGGTATAGTGCACGCCGTGTGCGGCGGATGTGTGTGCCCCCATGTGTGGAGGTGTAGTGGTGCACCCCATGTTGGGAGGGGGTAGTGGTGACCCCATTGCGGAGCGGTAGTGGGTGCACCCCATTGCTGAGAGGTGTGTGCTCCGCCGGGTGCGGAGGAGTAGTGGTGACCCCATGTGTGGAGGAGGTAGTGGTGCACCCCTGTGCGGAGGAGGTAGTGGTGCGTCGCCGTGTGGCGATGGGTTGTGGTTCTCGCCGTTGTGCGCGGAGGAGGTATGGGGCGCGCGTGTGCGGAGGAGGTAGTGGTTGGACGCGGCCCGTGTGATGAGGAGGTAGTGGTGCAGCCTTGTTTGGAGGTGGTAGTTGGGTGCACGGCCGTGTGCGGTAGGATGTAGTGTGCACCCCATGTGTGAGGATGTTAGTGGTGCCCCCAGGGGGGGGTGTTGAGGATGTAGTGGTGCACCCCATGTGTGGAGGATGTAAGGGGGCACCCCATTTGTGGATGATTAGTGGTGCACCCCAGTGTGGAGGAAGTAGTGGTGCACCCCATTGGGAGGATGTTGTGCACCCCATGTGTGGAGGAGGTAGTGGTGCACCCCATGTGTGGAGGAGGTAGTGGTGCACCCCATGTGTGGAGGCGGTATGTGGTGGCACCCCCCAAAAAAAAATGTGAGGATGAGTGTTGCACCCCCTGTTGAGGAGGTGTGGTGCACCCCATGTGCGGGAGTAGTTGCAACCCCGTGTTTGGGAGGATTTAGTTGTGCACCCCATGTGTGGAGGCGTAGTGGTGCACCCCAGTTGGAGATGTCGTGGTGCTCTCCGTGTGCATAGGATTATTGGTTCACTCCAATTTGAGAACTTGCTACTAAAACTATAAATTCAAAATTCTAAAACAACTAAGCACAAGTAAGAAGTAAAAAAATCTTAGTATACGAATGCAACATTTTTCTACAGAAAATAATTTGTGGTATGCTTTTTGTCTAAGAAAATGTAGAACATTTGAAAATTGTATTTTTTTTTTAAAAAAATTTTCCCTAAAAATGTGTAGAATTTTAAAACCACCACACAACAATCAGCACAATTATACTAATAATATAAATTACAACATGTGTCACGAGAAAACAGTCAACTAAATCAGTTTGATGCGTTAAAGTTTTTAAAAAAGATTACCACGAAAGAACACTGGTCCGCCGATTCAAAACCTGCAATTGGCTGCGTCCTTAAAGGGGGTTAAAGCATCATGATCTATTATCTATCACTGAACCAAAGTAGTCACGGTGCTGGACCATGGCCCCAAAAAATAAAAGGTACTACTCACTCACCTTTCACAACTGTTCATTAAAGACTCCCTCCCCCTAATAACCAGCGCCGCCCTCCTAACGGATCACATGATCCCTCAACATCATCCACACGGTCCCTTCCATCCTCCGACTCTCCGCCTCTATACACATGTCACCCCCGCCCCCTACAAGTTGACGTCATACTGCATGGTGTTGTTGAAGAACGAAACCGCAGGTTTCACATGACGTGGATAGTGGAGCGGAGAATTACGAAAGGTGTGAAGGTAGAGAGGTGTCCTGCAACTGATGAGAAGAATAGGTAGTGACCAGAGGAGGGACTCACAACTTCCCACATGCCTCAAGGAGCACACAACCACTTATGGAGGGACTACACTCCCAGCATGCCTCCAGGAGCACACCACTATATGGAGGGACTACAACTCCCAGCATGCTCCAGGAGCACACACACTAACATGGAGGGACTAAACAACCTCCCAGTCTGCGCCAGGGCACACACACCTATGTAGGGACGACAATCCCACATGCTCCAGGAGCCACACACTACATGGAGGGACTACAACTCCCAGCATCCCAGAGCACAACACCTACTGGGGGACTACAACTCCCAGCAATGCTCCAGGAGCACACACACTACAAACATGGCTGGGACTCCAACTCCCGCTCTCCAGAAGCTCCAACCTACATGGAGGGAAATACAATCCCGCATGCTCCAGGATCTCACACACTATATGGAGGGGCTACAACTCCCCAGTCATGCTCCAGGAGCTCACACCACTATATGGAGGGACTACACTCCCGCATGCCTCCAGAGCTCACACACTATATGAGGGACTACAACCCCAGCATGCTCCAGGGCACACAGTATATGGAGGGACTACCACTCCCAGCAACTCCAGGATCACACACCACTATATGTCAAACCAGCCTGTCATGTCATCAGGCTACAATTTGATCATTAAAGTGCCCAGTGAGAGAGATGCTGAAAAGACTCAAAGTGGGACGGCTGCAGGACCGGATGGTATCAGTCAGACTACTCACCTTTGTGGTTATCACTTTGGTATCATTGCACATAGTTTCAACATGAGGCCTTGAGTGGGAAGGGAACCACAACTGTGGAAAACATTTGTGTGGTGCCAGTTCCAAAAACACTTCCACCCATCGGACCTCAAAAATTACAGACGGTGGCATTAACATCCCATTGATGAAGGCCTTCGTGGAAGTTTGGTTCTCGCACAAATCTCCGCCCTCTAGTGAGCTCATCTATGACGCCCACAGTTTTCTTATCGGCCAGGCACTGTGTAGTGAGCCATCATCCACCTTCTATATCTACATCGACCCTTCTCACCTGGAAAACCGGGAACACTGTGAGAATGTTCTTTGATTTCTCCAGTGCCTTTCAATACCATACAGCCAGGGCTACTACGGGACGCTGGATCTACTGGAGTGGACCACCATCTCCTCTAGTTGGATCCTAAGCCTAACTCACAAACCGGCCTCAGTATGTGAGAGCCCAGGACTGGTGTGGATACTGTCATGAGTAGTACCGTGCAACCCTCCGGGTACAGTCCTGCCTCCCTTCCCTCTTCACATTGTACACAGCAACTTCAGTACAATTCTGAGCTGCTACCTCCACAAGTTCTCTGATACTCTGCCTCAATAGTCGGCCTCATACAGGTGAGAACGACGGGAGTACAAAGAACTGATCCGGAAATTTGTGGACTGGTGCCCAGCGAACCACCTTAGGATTAATGACTGGGAAGACCAGAGATGGTGTGGAACTTGTCGTAAGCACTATCCTCCTTCTCAACTGGTGGTTATCCCAGTGGACAGACATTGAGGCAGTGAAGTCCTATAAGTACTTGGGGGTCCTCAACAATAAACTGGAGTGGGCAAGAACATAAACGCACTTCACAGGAGGGTCCAGAGCCGGCTACACCTGCTAGGAGGCTGAGGACGATAGATGCACTTCACAGGAGGGGTCAGAGCCCTACACCTGCTGAGGAGGCTGAGGGCATTCGGAGTGCGGGGTCCTTCTTAAGACCTTCCTTCAACGCTGTAGTGGCACCAGCATCTTTCTTTTTGGTGCAGTCTGTTGGGAAGCAGCATCTCAGCGAGGGAGAGAGCAGACTGACAAACTGATTAGGAAAGCCAGCTCTGTCCTGGGGGCTCCCTGGGCACAGTGCAGGTGGTAGCTGAGAGGAGTTGAAGTCTATTCTGGAGATAGCTCCCATCCTTGCATGAGACTGTGGTGGCATTGGGGAGCACAATTCAGTGACCGACTCCTTCACCCCCAATTGTGAGAGGGAGCGTTATCGTAAGTCATTCTCCCCGGCTGCCATCAGCTGTTCAACAAACAAGGCCCACACGAAGTACCTGCTCCCCCCCACCTACCAGTCCCTGCAGTCCCATCCACAGCTAAACATCAAACTGGCGATCATCTGCTTGTCTCTTTTTTGTCTTTTTATCCCCCTTTTTACTTTTTGTTCATTTAATCCCTAATATTATTGTTGTCATAGTTTGTATACTTTCACTCTCTGTACTCTCTCTGCTGCTGTAACGGCGTGAATTTCCCCACTGTGGGACTAATAAAGGATTATCTTATCTTATCTTATGGGGACTACAACTCCCAGCATGCTCCAGCAGCACACACACTATATGGAAGGACTACAACTCCCGCATGCTCCATGAGCGCACACTCTATATGGAAGGACTACAACTCCCAGCATGCTCCAAGAACACACACACTAATGGGAGGGACTACAACTCCCAAGCATGCTCCAAGGAGCTCCACAACTACATGGAGGGACTACAACTCCCAGCAGCTTCCCCAGGAGCTCACACACTAAGGAGGCTACAACTCCCAGCATGCTCCAGGAGCTCACACACTATATGGAGGGACTACAACTCCCAGCATGCTCCAGGAGCACACAGTATATGGAGGGACTACAACTCCCAGCATGCTCCAGGAGCACACACACTATATGTCAAACCAGCTGTCAGTCATCAGGCTACAATTGATCATTACAAGTGCCCAGGTGAGAAGAGAGCTGAAAAGACTCAAAGTGGGGAGGCTGGCGACCGGATGGTATCAGTGCGAGACTACTCACCTTTGTGGTGATCAGCTTTGTGGTATCATTGCACTATTTTTCAACATGAGCCTGGAGTTGGGAAGGAACCACAACTGTGGAAAACATCTTGTGTGGTGCCATTCCAAAACATTCAACCCATCGGACCTCAAAATTACAGACCGGTGGCTTAACATCCCATTTGATGAAGGCCTTCGTGAAGTTGTTCTCGCACATCCGCACTCCTCCCTCTAGTGAGCTCCATCATGGACGCCCTACAGTTTTTCTATCGCCAGGCACTGGTGTAGATGATGCCATCATCCACCTTCTCTCGAACCCTTTCTCACCTGAGAACCGGGGAACACTGTGAGAATGTTCGTTGATTTCTCCAGTGCTTTCAATACCATACAGCCAGGGCTACTACGGGACAAACTGGATCTGGCTGGAGTGGACCACCACTCTTCTAGTTTGATCCTAGACTACACTCACAAAACCGCCCTCAGTATGTGAGAGCCCAGGACTGTGTTCGGATACTGTCATAGTAGTACCGGTGCACCTCCGGGTACAGTCCTGTCTCCCTTCCTCTTCACATTGTACACAGCAGACGTTCAGGTACAATCCATGTAGCTGCTCGCTACCTCCACAATTTCCTGATGACTGCTGCAATAGTCGGCCTCATTACAGGTGAGAACGACAGGGAGTAACAAAGAACTGATCCGGAAATTTTGTGGACTGGTGCCAGCGAAACCACCTTAGTATTAATGGCTGGGAAGACCAAGGAGATGTGGTGGACTTTCGTAGGCACAGTCCTCCTTCTCAACTGTGTTTTCCAGTGGACAGACTTGAGGCAGTGAAGTCCTATAAGTACTTGGGGTCCTCAACAATAACTGGATGTGGGCAGAGAACATAACGCACTTCACAGGAGGGGTCAGAGCCGGCTACACCTGCTGAGGAGCTGAAAGACATGATGCACTTCACAGGGGTCAGAGCCGGCTACACCTGCTGAGGAGGCTGAGGGCATTCGGATGCGGGGGGCTCTTCTTAAGACCTTCTTCAACTCTGTAGTGGCAACCAGCATCTCTTTGGTGCAGTCTGTTGGGAAGCGAATCTCACGAGGAGAGGAAGGACTGGACAAACTGATTAGGAAAGCCAGCTCTGTCCGGGGGGCTCCTCGGGCACAGTGCAGGTGGTACTGAGAGGAGTTGAAGTCTATCGGAGAATAGCTCCCATCCCTTGCATGAGACTGTGGTGCATTGGGGAGCACATTCGTGACCGACTGCTTACCCCAAGTGTGAGAGGGAGCGTTATCGTAAGTCATTCCTCCCCGCTGCCATCAGGCTGTTCAACAAACAAGGCCCACACGAGTAAACCTGCTCCCCCCACCTAACCAGTCCCTGCAGGTCCCATCCACGACTAAACATCAAACTGCCGATCATTGCTTGTCTCTTTTTTTGTCTTTTTATCCCCCTTTTTCTTTTTGTTCATTTATCCCTAATATTATTGTTGTCATATTTTGTACTTCACTCTCTGTACTCTCTCTGCTGCTGTAACGCTGTGAATTTCCCCACTGTGGGACTATAAAGGTTATCTATCTTATCTTATGGAGGACTACAACTCCCCGGGCTCAGCAGCACACCCTATAGGAAGGACTACAACTCCCACTGCTCCTGACGCACACTCTATATGGAAGGACTACAACTCCCAGCATGCTCCAAACACACACACTATATGGAGGACTACAACTCCCAGCATGCTCCAGGACTCACACACTACATGGAGGGACTACAACTCCCAGCATGCTCCAGCCTCACACACACTATATGGAGGGGGCTACAACTCCCAGCATGCTCCAGGAGCTCACCACTATATGGAGGGACTACAATCCCAGCAATGCTCCAGGAGCACACATTATGGAGGGACTACAACTCCCAGCAGCTCCAGGAGCACACACACTTATGCCAAACCAGCTGTCATCATCAGGCCTACAATTTGATCATTACAATGGCCCAGTGAGAAGAGAGCTGAAAGACTCAAAGTGGGGAAGGGCTGCAGGGACCTCACACACTACATGGAGGGACGACAACTCCCAGCATGCTCCAGCTGCACACACTATATGGAGGCTCAGACCTCCCAGCATGCTCCAGGAGCCACACACTATATGGAGGGACTACAACTCCCAGCATGCTCCAGGAGCACACATATATGGAGGGACTACAACTCCCAGCATGCCCTCCAGAGCACACAGCAACTTATATGGTCCAAACCAGCTGTCAGGTCATCAGGCCTACAATTTTGATCATTACAAGTGGCCCAGGTAGAAGAGAGCTGAAAAGACTCAAAGTGGGGAAGGGCTGCAGGACCGGATGGTATCAGTGCGGAGCTACTCCCTCCTGTGGTGATCAGCTTGTTGGTATCATTGCACATATGTTCAACATGAGCCTGGAGTTGGGAAGGGAAACCACAACTGTGGAAAACATCTTGTGTGGTGGGCCAGTTCCAAAACACTTCATCAACCCATCGGACCTCAAAATACAGACCGGTGGCATTAACATCCCATTTGATTGAAGGCCTTCGTGAAGTTTGTTCTCGCACATCCCCTCCGCCCTCTAGTGAGCTCATCTTATGGACGCCCTACAGTTTTTCTTATCGGCCCCAGGCACTGGTGTAGATGATGCCATCATCCACCTTCTACATCGAACCCTTTCTCACCCTGGAGAAACCGGGGAACACTGTGAGAATGTTCTTTGATTTCTCCAGTGCTTTCAATACCATACAGCCAGGGCTACTACGGACAAACTGGATCTGGCTGGAGTGGACCACCATCTCTCTAGTTGGATCCTAGACTAACTCACAAACCGGCCTCAGTAATGTGAGAGCCCAGGACTGTGTGTCGGATACTGTCATGAGTAGTACCGGTGCACCTCCGGGTACAGTCCTGTCTCCCTTCCTCTTCACATTGTACACAGCAGACTTTCAGGTACAATTCATGTAGCTGCTACCTCCACAAGTTCTCTGATGACTCTGCAATAGTCGGCCTCATTACAGGTGAGAACGACAGGGAGTCAAAAACTGATCCGGAAATTTGTGGACTGGTGCCAGCGAACCACCTTAGGATTAATGGCTGGGAAACCAAGAGATGGTGTGGACTTTCGTAAGCACAGTCCTCCTTCTCTCAACTGGTGTGTTTCCAGTGGACAGACATTGAGGCAGTGAAGTCCCTATAAGTACTTGGGGGTCCTCAACATAAACTGGAGTGGGCAGAGAACATAAACGCACTTCACAGAGGGGGTCAGAGCCGGCTACACCTTGCTGAGGAGGCTGAGACATAGATCGCCACTTCACAGGCAGGACAGGATGGTATCCAGTGCGAGACTACTCCCCTTTGTGGTGATCAGCTTTGTGGTTCATTTCATCTGTTCAACATGAGCCTGGAGTTGGGAAGGGAACCACAACTGGGGAAAACATCTTGTGTGGTGCCAGTTCAAAAACACTTACCCATCGACTCAAAAAAATTACAGACCGGTGGCATTAACATCCCATTTGATGGGCCTTCTGGAAGTTGGTTCTCGCACATCTCCCCCTCTAGTGAGTCTCTTATGGAATGCCCTACAGTTTCTTATATCGGCAGGCACTGGTGTAGATGATGCCATCATCCACCTTCTACATCGAACCCTTTCTCACCTGTAGAGAAAACGGGGGAACACTGAGAATGTCTTTGATTTTCTCCAGTGCTTTCAATACCATACAGCCAGGGCTACTACGGACAAACGGAGTCTGGCGGAGGGACCACCATCTCTCTAGTTGGATCCTAGACTAACTCACAAACGCTCCTCAGTATGTGTGAGAGCCCAGGACTGTGTGTCGGTAACTGTCATGAGTAGTACCGGTGCACCTCCGGGTACAGTCCTGTCTCCCTTCCTCTTCACATGTACACAGCAGACTTCAGTTACAATTATGTAGCTGCTACCACAACAAGTTCTCTGATGACTCTGCAATAGTCGGCCTCATTAAGGTGAGAACGACAGGAGTACACAAAGAACTGATCGGAAATTTGTGGACTGTGGGGCCAGCGAAACCACACTTAGGTTAATGATGGAAGCCAGGAGCAAGGAGATGGTGGTTGGACTTCGAAGCACAGTCTCCTTCTCAACTGTGGTTATCCAGTGGACAGACATTGAGGCAGGAGTGAAGTCCTATAAGTACTTGGGGGTCCTCAACAAAACTGGAAGTGGCAGAGAACATAACGCACTTCACAGGAGGGGTCAGAGCCGGCTACACCTGCTGAGGAGGCGAGGACATAGATGCTCAACAGGGGGGCAGAGCCGGCTACACCTGCTGAGAGGCTGAGGGATTCGGAGTGCGGGGGCTCTTTTAAGACGTTCTTCAACTCTGTAGTGGCCACCGCGCATCTTCTTTGGTGCAGTCTGTTGGGAAGCACATCTCAGGAGGGAGAGGAGCAGAACTGGACAAACTGATTAGAAAGCCAGCTTGTCTGGGGGCTCCTTGGCACAGGCAGGTGGTAGTCTGAGAGGAGTTGAGTTATTATGAGAAGAATAGCTCCCATCCCGGCATGAGACTGTGGTGGCATTGGGGAGCACATTCAGTGACCGCACTGCTCACCCCAAGTGTGAGAGGGAGCGTTATCGTAAGTCATTCTCCCCGCTGCCATCATGCTGTTCAACAAACAAGGCCCAACAGAGAGTAACCTGCTCCCCCCACCTAACCAGCCTGCAGTCCATCCACAGACTAAACATCAACTGCCGATCATGCTTGTCTCTTTTTTGTCTTTTTACCCCCTTTTTTTTTTGTTCATTATCCCAATATTATTGTTGTCATAGTTTTTACTTCACTCTCTGTACTCTCTCTGCTGCTGTAACGCTGTGAATTTCCCCACTGGGGACAATAAAGGATTATCTTATCTTCTATTATGGAGGGACTACAACTCCCGTGCTCCAGCACACACACTAAATGGAAGGACTACAACTCCCAGCATGCTCCAGCGCACACTCTATATGAAGGACTACAACTCCGCATCCCTCCAAGAACACACACACTATATGGGAGGGACTACAACTCCCAGCATGCTCCAGGACTTCACACACTACATGGAGGGACTACAACTCCCAGCATGCTCCAGGATGCTCCACACACTATAGGAGGGGCTAAATCCCAGGCATATGTGCCTCAAGAGAGCTCACACACTATATGGAGGGACTACAACTCCCAGCATGCTCCAGGAGCACACAGTATATGGAGGGACTACAACTCCCAGCATGCTCCAGGAGCACACACACTATATGTCAAACCAGCTGTCAGTCATCAGGCTACAATTTGATCATTACAAGTGCCCAGGTGAGAAGAGAGCTGAAAAGACTCAAAGTGGGGAAGGCTGCAGGACCGGATGGTATCAGTGCGAGACTACTCACCTTTGTGGTGATCAGCTTTGTGGTATCATTGCACATATGTTCAACATGAGCCTGGAGTTGGGAAGGGAACCACAACTGTGGAAAACATCTTGTGTGGTGCCAGTTCCAAAAACACTTCACCCATCGGACCTCAAAAATTACAGACCGGTGGCATTAACATCCCATTTGATGAAGGCCTTCGTGAAGTTGGTTCTCGCACATCTCCGCCCTCTAGTGAGCTCATCTATGGACGCCCTACAGTTTTCTTATCGGCCAGGCACTGGTGTAGATGATGCCATCATCCACCTTCTACATCGAACCCTTTCTCACCTGGAGAAACCGGGGAACACTGTGAGAATGTTCTTTGATTTCTCCAGTGCTTTCAATACCATACAGCCAGGGCTACTACGGGACAAACTGGATCTGGCTGGAGTGGACCACCATCTCTCTAGTTGGATCCTAGACTAACTCACAAACCGGCCTCAGTATGTGAGAGCCCAGGACTGTGTGTCGGATACTGTCATGAGTAGTACCGGTGCACCTCCGGGTACAGTCCTGTCTCCCTTCCTCTTCACATTGTACACAGCAGACTTCAGGTACAATTCATGTAGCTGCTACCTCCACAAGTTCTCTGATGACTCTGCAATAGTCGGCCTCATTACAGGTGAGAACGACAGGGAGTACAAAGAACTGATCCGGAAATTTGTGGACTGGTGCCAGCGAAACCACCTTAGGATTAATGCTGGGAAGACCAAGGAGATGGTGGTGGACTTTCGTAAGCACAGTCCTCCTTCTCAACTGGTGGTTATCCAGTGGACAGACATTGAGGCAGTGAAGTCCTATAAGTACTTGGGGGTCCTCAACAATAAACTGGAGTGGGCAGAGAACATAAACGCACTTCACAGGAGGGGTCAGAGCCGGCTACACCTGCTGAGGAGGCTGAGGACATAGATGCACTTCACAGGAGGGGTCAGAGCCGGCTACACCTGCTGAGGAGGCTGAGGGCATTCGGAGTGCGGGGGGCTCTTCTTAAGACCTTCTTCAACTCTGTAGTGGCACCAGCATCTTCTTTGGTGCAGTCTGTTGGGGAAGCAGCATCTCAGCGAGGGAGAGGAGCAGACTGGACAAACTGATTAGGAAAGCCAGCTCTGTCCTGGGGGCTCCTCTGGGCACAGTGCAGGTGGTAGCTGAGAGGAGTTGAAGTCTATTCTGGAGAATAGCTCCCATCCCTTGCATGAGACTGTGGTGGCATTGGGGAGCACATTCAGTGACCGACTGCTTCACCCCAAGTGTGAGAGGGAGCGTTATCGTAAGTCATTCCTCCCCGCTGCCATCAGGCTGTTCAACAAACAAGGCCCAAACAGAAGTAACCTGCTCCCCCCCCACCTAACCGTCCCTGCAGGTCCCATCCACACCTTAAACATCAACTGAAACTGCCGATCATTGCTTGTCTCTTTTTGTCTTTTTATCCCCCTTTTTCTTTTTGTTCATTATATCCCTAATACTTATTGTTGTCATAGTTTGTACTTCACTCTCTGTACTCTCTCTGCTGCTGTAACGCTTTGAATTTCCCCACTTGGACTAATAAGGATTATCTTATCTATCTTATGAGGGACTACAACTCCCAGCATGCTCCAGCAGCACACCACTATAATGGAAGGACTCCACTCCCAGCATGCACCATGAGCTCGCACACGCTATATGGAAGGACTACAACTCCCAGCATGCTCCAAGAACACACACTATATGGGGAGACTACAACTCCCAGCTGGAGATCCCCATTGTCACATCACCCATGTCTGGACACAATTGCTCTATATAGAGTTTTGCTCTAGTTTCTTGTCATTTCCTCAGGTTTATAGATACCAGGACCTCCAGAGGTTTCTTCTAAAAGATGATCCTGTTCCATCAATGATCCACCAGGGTCCGGGAGAAGGACAGAGAGCAGTGGCGGCCAGATCTGGAGCTCACCCTGGAGATGAATCTCCTTGATAACAACCGGAGAGGTGAGAGTCTCCCAGGACACGTCTTCTCTAGGATAACCAGCGGGAATGACTGGAGAGTGAAGGATTCTTAGGATCTATGTTGATCAGGGTCTCCCCCATACACGGATTACACAGTAGGAAGAAGTTCGGTCTGGTGAGTGTGTGACCCTCCCGTTTGTCAGGAATGGACCCAGAGAGCCCCCATCACCAGCCCTCCACCCCATTCACGATGATGAGCAGAAGTCCTAGAACTTACCTCCAGATCACTGAGACTTGCTGAGCGGAGAGGTGTACGCTGCCGGAATGCTGGGACATTGTACAATAACCACAAGGGGTGGTCTGTGTGAACTGTGCATTGTGGGTGTCAGTTCCTAAGGTGTCAGGACGTCACCTGTCTATTTCTCCTGGAGGAGTGGGAGTAATAAGAAGGACACAGGACCAGTACAAGGACATCATGATGGAGGACCACCAGCCCCTCACATCACCAGGTAAGAGGAGACCTTCCTGATTATAGAGCAGGTGTGAGGCCTCCTGCCCTGTGAGTCTAGGCCGTGTGTATACAGTATTTTCCCTGAGTCTGAGCCGTACGTCACCCGTATCTGCGGATCTGGAAAATAAACCCACAAATAATGTCAGTAACTTGTACTAGATCCTTGGAGTGTCAGGTGATTGTGTTGTCTAGAAACTTATCTGCAAATATGTAAGAGATAAAATCACACACTGTTTGGCTACATTGAGACGATCCTGTGCCCGACGTAACACGGCGCACAGGAGAGGGAGGTGTGAGTGATGCTCGCCCCTCTCCATAGAGATACATGGCGCAATGTGCCGTAATATGGTGAAAGATAGGGCATGTCCTATCTTATCCCCGGGTACGGTACCGCTTAATGCGCCCATTGCTGGCCTATGGGGGATGTATATATGTCCCCCAACGGCCATGTGAATGGAGCCTTATAAGCAGTTTTCACATCCCCTGACTCCTCTAATGGAGGTCAGAGCCAAAAACTATGTGTTACTTACAAGCCGTGCGATAGTCGCCCGGCCTTGTGCACAGCTGTGGTTTGTGACTATTTCCATCTCTTGGCCAGCAGGGGGCAGAGGACTTGTCACGCCATGGAGTGCGCCGACATGGGGCATAGGCTGTAGCGCAATTCTAGGGATTATTAGGTTCCCATGCGTGAGGAGGAGGTGGCAGATATGGAGGGGCTGACCTACCCCTCGCGTTCCTCTTCACACCCAGTCAGTGTAAAGAGAAGGATATTGGGGTGCAGGCTGTAGGAGAAGGGGGGGGGGGGGCTCCATCACATCCATAAACATACAGGGCCTCAGCCGTCTATAAGAGTTCCCTGCTCTTGTGTCAGCTACATGTGGACCTGTCAGGGTGGCACCAAATCCCCCGTGGACCCTTATGGGCTGGTGGTTGTGTCCCAAGTCGGCCTTTGGCTTCTGCCTCTGTATTTGGTCCTGAGTTCTCAGGGATCTACTGCTTCGGCAGGGATGAGTCTAATGCGGCTCATGGGACCCAGCGACCAATGAGAGAATTCTAACAGTGTCATTAGGATCTGTGGGTGGTTTAGTGTCCCAGATCGCCCTGACCGGACCTCTTCAGCACTTTACTATAAACCCTAACAACATGTGAGCAGAATTTTTATTTATTAAATTATTTCATATTGTTCCCTTATAGAAAATGGCTGGGCCATTATACAATCTCTTTGACCTCTTGACCCCCTCATCCTCATAGACTGTAAGCTCTTGTGTCACCTCCTCATCCTCATAGACTGTAAGCTCTTGTGTCACCCCTCCTCATCCTCTAGACTGTAGCCTCTTGTGTCCCCCCTCATCCTCATAGCGTAAGCTCTTGTGTCACCTAACTCATCCTCATAGACTGTAAGCTCTTGTGTCACCACTCAGCCCATAACTGTAGCTCTTGTGTCACCACCCCCTCATCCTCATAGACTGTAGCTCTTGTTCACCCCCTCATCCTCATAGACTGAAGACTATTGTGTCCCAACTCATCCTCATAGACTGTAAGCTCTTGTGTCACACCCCCCCCCCTCCTCCTCATAGACTGTAAGCTCGTGTGACCCCTCATCCTCATAGACTGTCAGCTCTTGTGTCACCCCTCATCCTCATAGACTTGTCAGCTCTTGTTCTCATCTCCCCCTCATCCTCATAGACTGTAAGCTCTGGTGTCCTCCCCTCACCTCATAGACTGTAACTCTTGTGTCACCCTCAGCCTCATAGACTGTAAGCTCTTGGTGCCCCCCCTCCTCTCATAGACTGTCATCTCTGGGTCACCCCTCATCCTCGATAGACTGTAAGCTCTCTTGTTGCATCCCCTCATCCTCTAGACTGTAGCTCTTTGTCTCATCCCCTCATCCTCATAGACGTAAGCTCTTGTGTCACCGCCGCCCCCCTCATCCTCATAGACTGTAAGCTCTTTTGTCATCCCCTCATCTCATAGACTGTAAGCTCTTGTTTTCACCCTCATCCTCATAAGACTGTAACGCTTTGTCACCCCCTCATTCCTCATAGACTGTAAGCTCTTGTGTCATCCCTCATCCTCATAGACTGTAAGCTCCTGTGTCATCCCCTCATCCTCATAACGTATAGCTCTTGTGTCACCCCTCATCCTCATAGACTGTAGCTCTTGTCACCCTTCATCCTCACAGACTGTAAGCTTTGTGTCACCCCCTCATCCCAATACTGAGCTTTGTCACTACCCCGTCCTCATGACTTAGCTCTGTGTCACCCCTCATCTCATAGACTGTAACTTTGTGTCCCCCTCATCTAAGACTTAACTCTTATGATCAGGCCCTATCCTTTTGTTTCCATAGAACTGTTGTTTTGTGTAATGTAATATATATTTGTATATGTTCCCTATGATTTCCCTACGTAATTCGATGGTGCGATATAAAATTATTATTATTACAGTATATACTCATTACAAAAATGTGCTGAAAAACCTCACCTCGGGTTATACTCGAGTCAATAAAAACAAATCTCTTACATCCCCTCTCCCCCCAATGCTGGGCGCGGCTCCGCTGTCTTCTCTACGATGCTCCAGTCCCCGTGGCTCCTCTTCTATCTCCTGTAATAGCCGGCCCATACTATTACAGCAGCGGCCACATCTTAGGGTGTGCGGCCGTCAGAGTGCATGCCTGTCCTGCTGCTGTTCAAGATACAGAAGAGAGCCGCAGGGACTGGAGCATCGCGGAAAGACAGGAAGGAGCCGGCAGAGCAACGGGACCACCCGGGCAAGTGTTTTTCTGGTAATCACTATAGCCCACATGCAAAGCTGGTTGACTTGCGGAGGCGGGAGAGAATTGTGGTCAGGAACATAGCAGGAGGCCACAACAAATAATACACAGAATCGCAAATGAAGCTTTCTCTAGGGTGTGAGGCACAAAGATCCGAAAAGGGTCACAGGAAAGGCTATAAACAGGTCAGACGGCTGACCACGCCAATTAGCGGCACACTGGTCATTTTATTGTACAGAGCCGGCGTGGAGTGGTAAGAGTAATGGGGTTTCACCTGAATGGGAGCACCAGTGACACTACCTCCCCTTCCCCCCCCCTTTGGACTCCTCCTTTTCTTGGCCTAAAGGAACCTTTGAAGGACACAGGCCACAATGCCGTCTTCAGGCTCCCAAGACTTCTCCTCTCTCGCCCAAATCAAACGCCTCCCTCCCATCATCTCATGTCCAGGATCTCCTTTAAATTCAAGACATCGGTGGAATCGGCCTCAGGAAGGGAGCATCTACTTGCTGGAGAAGCGATTCGCGATGACAGGCTTTGAAGGAAGAAGTGGAAGTAATTCAGGATGCGCATGGGTGGGAGGAAGACAAGCTTGTAAGCCTGGGGTTAATGCGCTGGCACCTCGAATGGACCGGAAACGAGGACTGAGTTTGTAGAGCCGGGAATCTTAAGCCAGACTATTTAGACGACAGCCACGCTTTATCACCCAAGAAGACTGCAGTAGACCTGCATTTCTTGTCGGCCTGGGCTTGGTGCGAGCAGACCCTAAGAGATGTCACAAGTTTGCTCCCAGATGGACTTGAGTCTTGCCCAAGTCTTCCACGGCAGGAACATCTGATGGCACAGCACGGAAGGAGGAGAAGGTGGTCGAGGATCTTGTCCATAGACAATAAAAGGGAGCGGCGCAAGCAGATTCCAAGTCCAGGGAATTTAGGAGAATTCCGCCCAAGGGTACAGGGTGACCAGTCTTCTGTGATCAAAACAAGTGCTGTAGATAACAGCCCAGAGTCTGATTGACTCTCTTCACTTGCCCGTTTTGATTGTGGATGATAGGCAGAGGAAAAGTCCAGCTTTCTTTTCTTTAAGTTGGTTGCACAAGGAAGCCAGAACCTGGAAACAAACAGGACCTCCTCCGGTCCAGACATATGCTGAGGAAGTTCATGAAGCCGGAAGAATGTGGAGAAAGAACAAGCGGCAGACAAGGAGCTGAAATCATAAGGCAGAGGAATGAATGAACATTTTAGAGAAGCGGTCTATTACCACCAGATGACGCTATTACTGAAGAAGTGTGGAAAGTCTGTAATAAAGTCCCATGGCCATGTGAGACCACAGGCGACTGGGTAAGGTAGTGGCAGGAGCAGACCTGCTGGTTTGAGAATTGATGAACTTATTTTGGGAACCGGAACCGCAGGAGCTCACAAAGTCTCGTACATCCTTGATCAACCTGGCCACCAGTTAGATGAGAGTGCCAGATCTCGCACCCCAGGGTGCCCAGCCCACGACAGAGTCAGACAAGAAAAAAGATGAGTCTTGAAGGAGTCCAAGATAATATCCTCTCCGAGGCAGAATAGGTCTGCAGGAGGAATGCCGTAGTCCACAGGACGCACAACAAGCCTTTCTGTCTAGAGCTGGTTCGCCCCCAATAACTTGGAGGCACAAGAGGGGCATCGGTTTGACATTCTTATCTGCTGGATGGAAACTTGGAGCTGGAGTGAGCAACAGAAATAGAGACCAACGCCCTGTCACGGATTAAGGCGTTGACGGATGACAAGCTCCTCCAGAAGATAAGCCAGCTTTATGGCTGGACTCCTATATCCCTAGAGTAATTCTTCTCTGCGGTCTAGAAGGTTTTGAAGAAAAAACGCAGCAGAGCTCTGCCCTTTCTGGGTGAGAATGGCACCAGCTCCCACGAGCAGATGTCAACCTCTAGCAGGAATGCTCTCTCCGTATCAAAGTGAGTACAGAGTAGTAGCAAAGGCAGATTCAGCTGGAAGGCTTCTTCAGCCGGCGGAAGCCACAGCTTAGATTTTCATTTTTCTGGTCAACTCTGCATTGGGTGACACGACGGGAGGAAAAGTGAGGTATGAACTGCCGGTAGTAAATTAGTGACCCAGGAATCTCTGGATGGTATAAGTCCACTGGACAAGGCATGAAGGACCGCAGACAATTTTGGGATCCATTGTAGTACCTGTCAGATAATAGACACAAAACAGCAAGACTTTTGATGGAATAGTCACTTCTCAATCTTGGCGTATAGGCGATTGGCCGTAGGCGCCGAGAACTAGACGTACTTGAGCCTGATGGGACAGCGGTCCACAGAGAACACCAGGATTTGTCAAGGTCCACGACACAGTATACAGAAAGTCTCTGAAAATGTTGTTGACAAATTCCTGTAATACGGCTGGTGCGTTGTCATGCCATTTGGACACTGCAAGATACTCGAGTATGCAAATGAGATTATCCGCCCCACGTAGGTCTAATTTGGTGTATACCTTGGCTCCACCTAAGCGTTATTGTTAGAGACCGCAATAGTCAATGCTTGGCCACGGGAAGAACCCCGCACCAGCAGGAGAAGAGGACTTTAGTATGACCCATTCTGCAGATTCTCCTTCACAGGCTACATACCAGGTTTCAGGCAAGAAAGTGGGTACAAACCTACCCGTGGAGTAGACGTACCAGCAAAGTTTTCTAGGCAGTCATAGAAAAAAAAAAGGAGGACATGCGAGGCAGAGTCTGTTGCTTCGGGGACACCGAAAGAGCGTGGTGGACAGGGAAGAAGCACCAAACACGTAGCTGGCATTCCGTCCCCAGTCGCAAGAACTTTCCTGATTTGCCAGTGAGCACAGGATTGGAAGTAGAAACCGAGGTAGCACATAAAAGAGATCTGCTGATGACTGTTGATATGACCAGGACTTCTCAAGACCACAGTAAGAGATGCTTAACCGGGGCGGGCAGCATCCACGAAATTTCCTGCAGAGCTGGAATCCGGAATTTTTAAATCTTGAAACTGGCTACCTGTTCCCAGGGCTGAGTAGGACATGGATTTTGGACGGGAGAAGCTGTTCTCACTAGAGACTTTTTCTCCCAGATCCCAGAAACTCTAGGTGCATGCGTTTCCCGGATTCTGTGGACAGAGGGAAGAGATAATCCTGAGAAAGTGCTCTGGGCTAGCACAAAAGAGACAAAGATTCTCTTGTTGTTGTTGTCTGGAGCCTATTGGGGTTGTCACGTCGAGTTTTTGTCCACCTTCAATGGCCTCCTCTTCTTAGCAGACAAAGAGGGGGCTGTGTGATCTATGGAAAACTGGAGCTGTGTCAATCTGCAGTCTAGCATAATCAATACCCAGTGCAGTCTGCATTCCGATCGTAATAATCGCTATCCTGCCATTCGCACTCTGCAATCATTCCACAGTCTACTGTAATCACTGCAACCACTCAAATGTATATGAGCTTGACACAGATACCCAGCGCGAGCAGCAGGGTTTCCCCAGCGCGAGCAGATACAAGGGGTTCACCACCGACCGACAAGGGGTTCATCCGCGCGAGACACGTGGTTCACCCAGCGGAGCACAGGGGTTCACCCAGCGAGGCACAGGGGTTCCCCCGCGCGAACATAGTCAAAGGGGTTCACCCAGTCGCGCGGACACTGGGGTTTCGCCCAGCGCGAGTAACGATAGATACAAGGGTTCACCCAGCGCGAGACCACCTATACAAAGGGGTTCACCCAGAGCGCGAGACACAGGGTTCACCCAGCGTGAGGCACAGGGGTTCACCCACGCGAGCACACAGGGTTCACCCAGCCTGGCACCAGGGTTCACCAGCGGCGAGCACAGGTTCACCCAGCACGAGAACACATGGGTTCACCCAGCCGCGAACACAGAATACGAAGGGGTTCACCCAGCGCGAGACACAGATACAAATGGGTTCACCCAGCGCGAGACACAGATACAAAAGGGGTTCAACCCAACCAGACACGGGGTTCACCCAGGTAGACACAGATACAAAGGGGTTCACCCAGCCGAGACACAGGGGTTCCCCCAGCGTGAACACAGATACAAAAGGGGTTCACCCACACGATGACCACCAGGGGGTTCAGCCAGCCCGAAACACGGATACAATGGGGTTCGCCACCCTAGACACGGATACATGGGTTTAGCACCAGCCGAGACAACAGATACAATGCCGGTTCAGCCAGCCCAGACACCAGATACCATGGGGTTCGCCAGCCCGGACACAATACAATGGGGTTCACCAGCCCGAGACACGATCTGGGTCGCCACGAGACACAGATAAATGGGTTCAGCCAGCCCCGAGACCAGATATCAAGGGGTTCAGGGTTCAGCCAGCCCGAGACACAGATACATGGGGTCAGCCCAGCCCGAGACACAGATCAATGGGTTCAGCCAGCCCGAGACACAGATACAATGGGGTTCAGCCAGCCCGAGACACAGATACATGGTGTTCAGCCAGCCCGAACCACAGATACAATGGGGTTCATGCCAGCCCTAGACAACATAAATGGGTTCAGCCGCCCACACACAGATACAATGGGGTTCGCAGCCCGACACACATAACAATGGGGTATTGCCAGCCCACACACAGATACAATGGGGTATTGCAGCCCTACCCACGATATCATGGGGTATTGCCAGCCCGACACCAAATGTATCAGAAACCAATCCATGGGTTTCCCGCCCGACCACAGTACAATGGGGTTTCTGCAGCCGCCACAGTTACAATGGGTTCTGCCAGCCGACACCGATACAATGTGGTTCTGCCAGCCCGACACAGATCAATGGGGTTCTGCCGCCCGACCACAGAACATGGGTTCTGCCAGCCGACACTACAGATACAGTGGGCCCTCAAAGGCCGAGCCTGTAGCCATACCCCCCTTGCCCTCCTTTGGCTACGCTCTGTTCCCCTATCCATTAGAAACACACACACCACCTGCCTAGCACTTCTAGGACTGTTGGGCGCAGCTCAGTGAGGGAATCTCTAGTTAACAACATCTATGCTTGAAAAAGAAAAATCTGGTCATTAAGGATTTCATTATTTTCTAATAATTTTTTTAATAAAAGTTATTGTCAGTGGTTTATACGTAAAAATAATTTACATGATTTTTCTAGCCATAATGACTTTGTTACTGAAACATAACTTTACTTCTGCTTGTAACTGGGGAAAAGAAACATCTCAGCTTGACTTATTGATTCTATTTTTCAGAGATAAAGTACAAGAGGTCCCCATGGACTCCCCCCTCATCCTGTTGGTGAAGTAGAAGATAATCATTCACATCTTTCCACAGAGGAGGGAATCATGGAGTATAGAGACGTTCTCATGTCCCCAAATGTGCGAAGTCTTTCAGTCAAATCAAATCTTCTCATTCCTTCTCAAATTCATTCATGATGAGACCATTTTATGTACTGAATGTGGGCAATGTTATAACCCAGATTTATGTTCTTTTTAAAACCATCAGAGACTCCACAGGGGAGAAGCCATTTTTCATGTCCTGAATGTGGGAAATCTTTCAACCAGAAATCAAATCTTGTTCAACACTTACGAAATTCACACGGAGAGAAGCCATTTTCTTGCTCAGAATGTGGGAATGTTTTATTCAGAAATCAGATCTTGTTAGACACGGAGAATTCACTCTGGAGGAGCCTTTTCCTGCCTGTATGTGGAAAATCTTATTCAGAAATCAGATCTTGTTCAACACTTACGAATTCACCAGAGAGAAGCCATTTTCATTGTTCAGAATGTAGGAATGTTTTGTTCGAACAGATCTTGTTCAGACTCGGAGAACTCACACAGGAGAGAAGCCATTTTTATGTTCAGAATGTGGAAAATGTTTTAGCAGGAAAGAAAAGGTCTTCGACATCAGAGAATTCACACCAGGTGAGAAGCCATTTCATTCAGAATGTGGAAATGTTTTTGGCGGAAAGAAAAGCTTCTGGACATCAAAAATGATACGGGGAAGCCTTTTTCAACTCCTAATGCGGGAATGGTTTTGCCATCAATCAAATTTTGTTAAACAATCAGAAATGCATTAACATTTTTTACATTATAAACATTACCACATCTCAATTGTTGGATTTCCTTCTTTTTTTTGTACTTCTTCTCTTATCATGAAAAAAACATGGAGATTCACCAGCTCACGTCGAGGTGCATGGTCCAAGCGGATAATCATGTGTGCAACAATTTAGTAGAAAAAGGAGGTTTGACCTTCGATAATAAAAGGGATATTCTTTTGCTGGATTTCAGGTACTAGTTTGTATTTGCTGAACCCCCAAGATACTAGGCAGGCGTAACACCTCCAAAGATAGACCTTTTGAGGGGGGGGGCGCATGCGCGCATGAACATTTGGACATGTTGCTGCACAGCTCTGTACTGAACGAGGGCATGAAGGCCGAATTAAAGCTATCATAAAGAATATGCCATACCACCCGATAGACCAAAACTCACCTCTATGCTCCGATGTCCAAAGGAGCTTGCAAGTAAGGCGAAGATCCCATAATCAGATGCCCACATCTGAGCGGCTTCGTGCACGCCGGTGGAGAAGCGCCATCAGTAACACGGCCACGACTGGAGTGTACTGTGAGAGAGGCTCTGACCACACATCGCAGTATGTCGATCCCCATTTAATCATCGTGATACCAAGGTGGATTTCCCCCAATTATCCTGGGAACCACCACGCTGCTATCTACACAAGAGAACTTGGTCCGACGCCACAGCCCCATCACAGGACCGGATGGAGGAGACATTAGGCATGCTTGACAGAGTCCTCAAAGGTGAATTACTAATTTGGGGACTAGCTCACCGAGGTCCATCAAATCTCCACAAAGTGGGGGACATGTTGTCGTCAGCGAAGCTAAACAGAGAGCACCATCAAAAGAGTTATCAGAGCTCAAGCTTGTGGGCAGATGTTCACGTTGCATTGGACACTGCAAATGCTCATATTGGAGGCGCTATATTTTTGTCTGAAGCGCATACCGACGCACGTACCATTGTATGAGATTGATAAGACCTCTATCCCTGATGTTTCT
Source organism: Engystomops pustulosus (assembly GCA_019512145.1). Taxonomy (NCBI): domain Eukaryota; kingdom Metazoa; phylum Chordata; class Amphibia; order Anura; family Leptodactylidae; genus Engystomops; species Engystomops pustulosus. The sequence goes on along the minus strand of WNYA01000012.1, from coordinate 2,027,311 downwards.
GGCGCTCGTTTTTAGATAGATCGATAACATACGGCCTTGGGTGGCAGCTCCGGATTACCAGATATTCATTGTGAAACCCCATTTTTATTCATCAAGGAAGGAGTTATGAAGCGTCCAGAAAAGCTCTAACTTGTTTTCATGGACTCTGAAATACGATTCTGTGGATATAGCGCCCTCAGCCCATTCATAAAGGAGAGTGCGGCGTCCCGAATTCCTTCGAGTGGTTCAGACTTCTCTATGCTTAGCATGAGTATATTTTAATATAAATCCTAGTAATTTCCTGTAGCGCGGTGTAATCCCACTGTTCTGCCGGTTATTACTTATTTGGTGTTTTATGAGCAATACATATGAGAATGGTATATGTCGGTCATAGAGCCTGGTCCCCCTTTGGTTCTGCCCACTTTTACTCAGTCGCTAGGTCTTTAGACCAGTATTTCCTATTCTAGTATACGCTTGTCAGGAACTACTGTGTCTTATGTACAGTAATAGCCAGACTGTATGATACATTGTCTTATGTTTAATGTTGTCTGATTTGTTTTCGTGTGCCTCCATCCTTACCACCTTTTCCTTCACCCCCCTCCCCCCCCATCCCTGGGTTCCCCACCGGGTCTGTCTGAAATAACTCATTATCTGTGTCTACCCGTCCAGGCTGATTCCATCTCACTCTCCATATATTGTTGTCATATTAATCTATATGAACTTCTTCTAACTAACCACTCAGTACCCATGTATTTTGGGACCATGTTTAATCTTGCATCATATATTACACCTGCACCTTCATCAGTTTCAACGTCAAGCTCTGCAAGTGAAAGAAAATGGGAAGACCTTAACACTGAGCCACGGATTGCTACGGCCTTTGACAGAGAACGTCACAGTAAGTAGACTATAGAGTTGTAAGTAATTACACTAATGCAGAATTGTGGAATAGTCTATTTATCAATGTGGATGGGAAAATTGACCATTTGATAAACTGTTGTGTTTAGATAAGTACCAAAGAAATTAAGAAAGTATTAGATATGGTAAAGCTTTACAATTTATTGCTCATAATGACAGACACTTGGTTCAGTCACAAGAGTGAATGTTGTATAACACTCACCGGCCACTTTATTAGGTACACCTGTCCACTGCCGTTAACACTTATTCTATCAGCCAATCACTGGCGGCAACTCAGGCATTTAGGCATGTAGACATGGTCAAGACAATCTCCTCAGTTCAAACGAGCATCGTTGGGGAGAAAGGTGTATTGAGGCCTTTGAACGTAGCATGATTGTTGGTGCCGAAGCGGGCTTCTGTATTTTCAGAAACTGCTGATCTACTGGATTTTCACGCACAACCATCTCTAGGGTTTACAGAGAATGGTCCGAAAAAGAAAAAACATCCATGCGCGGCATGTTCTGTTGGGCGGGAAATGCCTTGTTGATGCCAGAGGTCAAGAAGAATGGGCAGACTGGTTCGAGCTATAGAAAGGCAACCGTGACTCAAATCGCCACCCGTTAACCAACCAGGTAGGCGAGAAGAGCATCTCTGACCACGGTACGTCGAACTTTGAGGCAATGGGCTACAGCAGCAGAAGACCACGCCGGTGCACGTCCTTTCATCGCTAGAACAGGAAACTGAGGCTAACATTTGCACAGCTCATCGAAATTGGACAGTAAAGATTGGAAAAACGTTGCCTGGTCTGATGAGTCTCGATTTCGGCTGCGACATCGATGGTAGGGTCAGAATTGGCGTCAACAACTTGAAAGCATGGCTCAGTCCTGCCTTGTATCAACGGTTTCTGCGGGTGGTGTGGTGGTGTCCATGGTTGTGGGGAATATTTTCTTGGCACTCTTGGGCCCCTTGGTACCAATGAGCATAGTTGCAAACCCACAGCCCCTGAGTATTGTTGCTGACCATGTCCATCCCTTGATGACCAATGTACCCTGTAACATCTGATGGGCTACTTCAGCAGGATAATGCCACCATGTCATAACAGCTGGAATCATCTCAGACGTTTCTTGAACATGACATGAGGTCACTGGACCAAATGGCCTCCACAGTCACCATATCTCAATCCAATAGAGCATCTTTGGGATGTGGTTGGAACGGGAGATTCGCATCATGGATGGGCAGGCCGAAAAAACGGCGGCACTGTGTGATGCCATCATGTCATATGGACCAAAATCTCTGAGATGCTCCAGCACCTTGTTGAATCTTGCACGAAGAATTGAGGCTTTTTCGAGGCAAAAGAGGGTCCAACCCTTTACTAGCATGGTGTACCTATAAAGTGGCCGGTGAGTGTAAGTAAAGACCAACAGGGACATACATATTAGGATGATTCTAACAGTTGTCCCAACTGTGAAATCCTGGCACAACACAAAGAGGAGCTGGAGGATGGCAGAATCCGTGGTAGTGGACTCTCTGTACTACCGCGGATGATTGACTAAGCCGACACCTGGGGAGCGAAGTCTAAGTGGTGCCCAGTTTTCACAGCCCAGAGCCCGCCGCAAAGCAGGTGGAACTTGTTGGGGCGTGGTACCACCAGGTCGCTTCACAGCACACTTTTGACCGCAGTCCGCCAATGGGGAGTCGAGAGGCAAATCCTGGTCGGAGACAGGCATGGTCAGGACAGCCAGCATTGGATCAGACTACCAGGACATTACAGCTTCAAGCTCTGCCTCTTGGGCTGAATAAATACAGTGTTAGAATTCGATAAGGAAGAGAACAGAGCCACTGGTTTTATTTACTAGTGACAGCTCATATTTGTTGTGATCTCTTTACAGATCACTTGGCAGTGTTGAGGATAAGGGTTTTTGGAGACTCTTCCAACAAAGTCCTGATGCACAGCGACACACTCAAAGCAATATTTGAGTTGGCAGCCAAAAATCCCAACAGCTTGTCAGTAGGTAAAGTCCCACAAATCAGAAGAGCTAACCATAGGAACAACAGCGCAACGACTAGCAAAAGAAGTGGCTAGAACTGGGGGATCATAGAAAACAAGAAGTCTTTGTAGGCAACTACGTCAAGAACACGACACGCATTCCCTTCTTTTGCAGAGGGACACCAAAGATCCATCCATTGCTGCTTTCCAGGTTGATCCAAAACCTTCTTTTTGTAACTTGAAACAGGATCTGCGCCTGTTGTACCAAAACAGTTGCAAATTGAGTTTACCAGTACATAGTAAAAGTTTAGGTCATTTGGGAACACAAATTGAAAAAAAAATGGAAAAGACTCCAGATGTTGTTCAGAGTCGTGTCTCTATTGTGCTCAAGTAACACACGCGCCTGAAGACAGAGCCTCCAGTTACAAATCGCACCTGCAATGGGCTACATTGCAGATTGACTCCATAGGTCCTTACCTCAGTGTAAACTTGGACTCGGTATGCTCTGGTGGTGGTTGACATATTTTCAACATGGTTGAAATCTTACTCAAGAAAAGATTATGCTCTATCCACACCAGGGCATTGGGGAATCATGTGTTTGTACTGGTGAATTCCAAACAGTATACCTTTAGACAGAGAACTCACTTCACTTTAAAAATTGTAGTGTCCAACAACCTTTTTACGATCTGCGGAATTGTGAAAGGATTTAACAGAACCATAAAGAGAAGAAATTGCCAAACTGTGCTTGACAAAGGAAATACCGTGGGTTTAGACAGTCCCCTTTGTTCTGATGAGTATAAGAGGATCAGTCTCCTCAACACCCAATATACCTCCTTTGAACTCATGACAGTGGAGAAAAAGTCATGGTTTTTCCAAAGAACCGTCTTGTCACGTTGTGAATGGAGCTTCAGTGAGGATTAAACTTTCAGGAAGATTGGACCTTGGGATGCAATTGGGAAGGTCCCTTTGAAATAATTCAACAATGGGACAATTAGTACTTTTGGTGCACGAGCTTTCCAATGCAGTAAAGATACTTGTTACAAGAATAGTCATGGGTACTGTATAGATCATACAAAATTGTATTTACCAAAATAATGATAGCATTGTTTCTACATGGATGAAACTCTTCAAGGAACCCGAAATCTGGAACCCATCAAAGATTGGTTTCGGAAAAGAACTTGTTTCGTAATTGGAACATCGCTATTTCTGCTGTGTTTGATGTTTTTGCCGTGAAACTTAAGTGTCACAATCTCAACCTGTAAAATAACGCTTCAATTACTACAAGGAAAGAATATGATTCAATCGTGAAGATTTCTTGGAAAGCGTATCCAGGACTATTCTCGAGACAGCTACTTGGTCTGGAGATTGTCACAACTCATATGATCTCTTCAGGGAAAGTAGAAGATCTCGAGAGGAATATGGTTTTACATCCCAAATTATTAACTCTAGATCCATCAATTCTTCCTATTACGAGAAGGGATGAGTAAGATTAGGAAATAATTTGGAGTTTACAAATTTAAGGGAATTAGAGTGGACCATATCCATAAGCGTTACACTCAAATGCAATTAAAAACCTGGAGTTAAATTGTGCCTCAATGGTAAATATGAATTAAAAACAAATCCACTAGTTTTTAGAAGGCAACACAAGGGTAGATCTTCCTTGAATCCACCTTAAAGGGACAAATGGATAGTCTTATTTGTAAAACTTCCCAAAAATCTAACTAAGTGATAAGGACAATATGGGATGTGAATGGTTAAATAGAATGAAAAGCAATTGTCCACACCAACCATCTCCCAAACTCGGTTATTCAGGGTTGCATATAACTGAGGCATTATAAGAGAGCGAATCTGTAAGTTCACGGTATGGTCACCCATACACGACTTGTACTTGGCTTTGTAATTTAGTCCATCTAGTCCCCTTCAGATTATTATTTCAGTATACACCTCTTTTGAAAAATGGTAAATTTGTCACTAAAATATGTGGACATAATATTTCTGATTGAAAAAATATCCACTGGATATCCTCAATGTAGACAATGGGGCACATTTACTTACCCAGTCCAGTCGCGATCCCCGATCCGGATGGTCCGCAAAGAAGTCCGTCGCAATTCCCCAAGATCATGCGCCCTATAATCCTGCATGTGTCATTTTCCCACTGAGGTCCGCCGGAGTTCACCTTCTTCTTCCTGGTGCATGTAAGTGCTAAGTATTTTGAACAATTTAATGTTAAATCCCGCCATTGTCCAAGATCTGTCGGATCGTCCAATGGCCCTTCCCCCGATTTGTGTCGCGTTGTGACACAATCCCCTTTTAATGCGGCGTAAATGGTAATTGGTCGGAATATCCGATATTGTCCACATCGCACCCTTAGTATCTTGCTAACCTGGAGAAGGATTGGTTTTAGAAAAGCCCTTTCAATCAAACAAGGTCCAAAAGAGAAATAACTGGAAATATCTTGGAGGATTGGACAACTGGAAGTGTAGTTATTGCACTGGATATTAACACACTACATTTAGACCTAAAATCCATAGGTTACTGGAGAGAAGAGGAGTTAGGGTTCAGAAAAGTCTGAACCAACTTCTAGAGACATGGGGCACATTACTTACCCTGTCCCCCGAGTTCACAAAGTTTATTTGTCCTTCTCCTATGCACTGTGCCGCAATTCATTACGATTGTGCGCCCGATATCATGAATGTGTCGCTTCCCGATCAGACAGAGTTCACCATCTTTTATTGGTGCACTTAGGGCGAGGGCTTGCGACACATGTTAAGTTAAATCCTGCCTCAGTCCAAATCAGTTGGATATCCAATGGCACACCCCCTAAATTTGTGTCCAAATGGAAGCCAACGCAGCCGTGCCAAAAAAAGGGTCATTGGCAACACAATCGCAACGCACCCCGATTCTTAAATACCTGTTAGCACGCCGTTTTCCCATTAAAGTACGCACGTCCGAAAAAGTGCAGCGCAAAGCCTAAGTAATGTGCCCCAATGATTGTTACTCTGTGTAGTATTGGAGCAATCTGTTTCGCCTCTGCAGAGACCGTTATTTGGAACTATTTGACACAACTCAAGAGGTGCAGGTAACCGACTTGTATGGAGATACAAATGAATATTCTACTAATCTTAAATAATAGCTCACATATTACAAAGTACTCCTTTTGGAATATTAGAAATTGGGCCACAAAATATGTTTTGGTACTAGACGAATAGACTTCTAGGTAATAAGTGGCTTAGGTGTAATGAAAACGTGCATCTAGCCACTTCATTATTCCCAAAATGCTGGGAAGAACAAATGATGTTCCTGTAACTGCTTTAGGGGTTCCTGTCCTAACCTCAATTGATTATTATCAAGTGTACTGAATCTGCATATGATGGTTCTCACCTGGAACAGTTGTATCAACTCTTCATGTTTGCATTTTCCTTCTAAGATAATTGCTTGCCAGATCAAGATAAGTAATTTGTCAACATGGAGAGAGAGAGCTGGACCGCCCAGCCACACATCACACAATGATACACTGCCGTTAGGCTACATTACTAACGAACCTCCAGGTTCTTTGTTACATTGTGATCAAATTGTGTAAGCCAATTACCCCTTCATGGTGATCTCGTTGTAGTGGTCCTACGCTATTGAGTGCGGCATCACTGGCATCCACCACAGCACCTCAGTGACCAAAACCGTTTTTCCCCCAGCACCCATACTGGCAAGCGTGGGGACCCAGGCCTGGAGCCATGGGGCTATGCCTCAGTAAGTGCTGGGGACAACCGGGTCTTGGAGGACCCGAAGGTGCGGTGCGGCGGCGGTGGATGCCATGCATGCCGCACTCAATAGCGTATGGACCCCTACAACGAGATCACCGTGAAAGTGGTTGGTGGGCTTATACAATTTGATCAAAATGTAACTAAGATCCCGGTTTTGGTTATATAATGTGCCAAGCGGCAGGAGATCATTGTGTGATGTGGTGGATGTCGGTCCAGTTTTCTTTTTTCTCCCATGTTGATAAGTAAATTGGTCACTCTTGTTTTCATAATCAGACGTTTTGCCATACAACGGATTGAAGTGTCCCCTCAATCCATGATGTGGGGACCCAAGTTGCTCATATAAGACTTTTTTCAAGTTGAATGATGAAAGGAAAAATGTGTCAACACGTCTTTCTTTCTTGTTTACATTCTAAAACTTGACACGAAAACTGTATTGTATGGAAGGAAATATGAAACTACTTTTATGACTATGGGGAAGATGAATATTTCTTCCATAAGCCCCCAATCAATTAAGAGTCCTTTCCTAGACAATATAATCTCATGCAGATTGATCGTTCCTGGGATATTGGACAAAGACATAAGTATAAAGGTCTTTTAACCCTAGGGGAAAATTGAAACTTCTTATTTTCACGTTCAATTCTCTACTTTGATGCATAGTCATGCACCCAATAAATTCATAACTTACATTTCCCAATGTCTGCTTATGTTGGCATGGTTTTTTTAAGACCACATATTTTACTAGAATGTTATGAGGCTCGATTTAGGTATCATTTTTCACATTTTTGTAAATCACCAAACTGTATTAGATGACCGCTCAACTTCTATTGACACTGAGAGGCCGAAATAATAGCGAACTCGTAAATTACCCATGTGGAAACTAACCACCTCAACGTATGAAAAACCACTTTAAGAAGTTTGTGTTACGCTTTACGTTGTTTTATAGGGGTTAAAACAAATGGAGGGTCATCTGCAATTGTAATTTTTTTTCACAATACACCCATTTTGTGGGGAATTTTAACTTACAATGGATTAAAATTAAAAAAGCTCCACAAAGTTGATACCCAATCCTCCCGAATGCAACCGATACCCTATATGTGGTGGTAACCTGCTGTCTGGGCGCACGCCGGGCATGAAGGGAAGGAGCGCCATCCGATCAGATTTTCTTGTCACATTGTACGGCTATAATTTTTTCTTTTTTTAAATGTGCCTATAGGGGATTATTTCTTTTGCCACATGAGATGCACTTTTCTGGTACGTAATTTAGGGGAATCTATAGCTATTGTGAGATTTTATTAACTCTTTTTGGGGAGAAATGAAAATCATCACTTTTCAGGAGATTTTTATGGTTTGTTTTTTTTGCCCGTTTTAACCATACCATAAAATAGTATATTATTTTTAATTCTATGGGTCGCCACGATTAACAAAAGACCTCAATTATATAAGATTTTTTTTTATTTGTTTTCCCATTTTTTACTGCATACAACGTAATTTGGCAAAAATGTTGTTAATTTAGCATCACCGTCTTTCATGCATAATCTTTTTTATTTTTGGCCTCACAAATTTTTAAGGGCTGTTTTTGCGGAAGGATTGTTCTTTTTAGTGGTCTTTATTTAGAGTGCATAACATTTTTTAAATCCCTTTTTAGAAGCATTTTTATAGGGTGACATTAATTGAAAATGATCTTTTTTATGGAGCTTTTTTTTTTGTTTTGTTTTTACGGGTCACTTTGACGGAACTAATACGATTCTGTTTTATTATGGCAGATTGTTACGGACGCAGGGATACGAAATATGTGGGGGTTTGTGTATTTATTCAATTGTACTGAATAAACCAATTTGGAGAAAATCTTGTTCATTTTAGCATCACCATCTTTTCCATATGCAACTTTTTTAATTTTTTTTCGGCGACAAATCTGGTTAGGGCTTATTTTTTGCGAAACAGTTGTTCTTTTTAGTGGGCTTATTTGGAGTGCATAACATTTTTTAAATTACTTTTTAGGAGCATTTTTTGAAAGGTATTATTAAAAATTAGTCTTTTTTCGGAACGTTTTTGCGTTTTTTTTGCTACGGCGTGTACCGTGCGGGTCCAGTAACGATTCTGTTTTATTATCCGATTGTTCGGACGCGGCAATACCAATATGCGGGGTTTTTTTTTGGTTTTTGTGTTTTTATACTTTATTAAGTTTTTTATGAAGTGACATTTGGGCTTATATTTTTATGTATTTATTTTTTATTTATTATAAGTGGTAGTGTTTAGTGTTTTTGCATATTTTTACTTCTACATACTTGAACTTAAACAGTGATCTCTGACCTCTCTGATGCTCTGATCACTGTTTTAAGTTCAATACAACTGCTCTACATACATTTTTTATTGTAGATCATGTAAACTGTCTGAGCAGCTTGCGCATGCTCAGACAGTTTACACCAGACCGGAGGGTCTGGCTGCCATGAGACTGGGCAGCTCCGGGCACATGCCAGTCCTCGGAGCTGCCCAGAGTGGATCGGATCCCCCGTTAAGCGGCACGGGGGATCCGATCCACAGCGCCAACCCCTTACACCGCCGCGGTCATGTTTGACCGCGGCGAGTAAGGGGTTTTAACACCCCGCGATCGGAGCCGGCTCCGATCGCGGGTGTTAGCGCAGGCCTGTCACTGTTACTAGACAGCTGACAGGCCGCTGCTTCGGTACCGGCTCGTTCGTGAGCCGGTGCCAGAGCAGGACGTTATAGACATCCCCTTGCGCTAAGCATTCTAGCGCCGGGCGTACTATAACGTCCTGGTGCGCCTAGGGGTTAAAACCAACTGAACGATTAAGGAACAATTGTGTTTTAGACATGACAAGGCAATTATCGAAATAGAACTTGAATGGATTTCGGGACACTCGGTGGGGATCCGTGAACTTTTGGTCAAAATCCTCAAACTGCTGTACAGAAAATCTGTGGAATCTATTATTATTTATATCATTCTCACTTTGTGTGTTTAATTCCAATTTCATACTGTGTAAAATCAGAAGTATAAAGAAACGCAAGGTAGAACTGAAGAAAGGAAGACAGAATGTAAAAAGATATCAATGTGCCAGACGGTGGGTCTGTTTTCGAAACCTAACATAGTCAGCCACCGTGCTACTACATGTCCAGGGAAGAATGTTTGAATTTGATCAATGGTGAATGTGACTGGAACGTTATGATTGGGAATTGTTTCCAATCCTATTCGGGAGGAACTGTTAGATATTAAACATATTATAAGAAAACCAGCGGGTTAAGCACCAGCTCCCCTATCGGCGTAGCAATGCACAAATCAACGTCCGACAAAATAAAAAGAATGTCTTCACAAAGGGCTCTAGATAGTGCAAAAACAATCGTCAATATTTTATTAGTACACGACGACAATGACCAGTTGCTCTAGAGACTTTAAAATACAAAAATGTACATTCAAAAGCAACATGTAGCATTGACCTGGTATACGTGCACGTAACTGCCCACGTCACTCCTGATAAGTGTATATACCTCCCCGGAGTTCTCTGCCTGGAAATGACAGGATCGATAAAGTGCCAAAAGTGCTATGTGCATGAGTCTAACGTGCTCCGATCTCCAAGGCTGGAGAAGAAAAAAACAACAATCCTTGTGTCTCTGGTTAAGATGCATATCAATATGCTGGTACTAGCGTGAAATCAAAGAACACTAGCGGATAAAGATATGAAAGGTGACCACAACAGACCCAGCATGGGATTGATGGAGGTAGTGGGACAGGTGCACGACTCCCCACGTGTTTCGTCGCCAAGGAGGGGCAACTCCTTGCTCAGGGGTATAGGCCACTGATGAACATGTCTCACCTTATATGCAGTCCAATGTGAATTAGGGATCCTTAGCGTCTTCATGCTCATCTAGGCTCTAAACTGGGAAGGACCTTTGCTATGCACTCTTGAATGATACTGCCGAGGTTCCTACGTTAAGAAGGAGCTTATACACTACATATGTCTGGCAGCAAGATAGCCAAAGATACTTGAAAACCCCGACAATCTTCCTGTTGAACCGAAACTTTGCGTGATCATGGTCACAGCTCTGAGTACTTTTTCGCTGGTACCGTCAAAACAATTGTTTAATCTGTATGGGGCAATGGCCGTCATTGTTGCAGAGGGATCGGGAACACGATAACAGAGGCCAGATATACTGTAGAATTTTTAACCACCCTTCGCAGGAGACAGTCAAAACGGCAGGACCCTTCCAAGGACCCTTTGAAATCCCCTATGGCCTTCTTTCTGTTGCCCCTTCCCTTAAACCTTTGTCTTAAGTTTTATCTTTGTGTCTTCTGTTGGGCTACCGGGTATACTAATTGGATATATTTGCATTCCCGCGTACACCAGTCACCCGGGTGGCGGCCTTGTATCCCCACCATGGATTGGAGCCTCCCTTGGAGTCCATAATAGGAGGGACTCAATGTATTTCATACATCCAAGGACTTTTTGCTTACCCCCTTGTCTTGTATTGTATTTTTTTGTCATTTTGTCTTTGTTAGACTACTGAGCCTCTATTCACAAGATGCCTCGCTTTAAGAGGAGATGAAAACAAGAGTGACCCATTTGAAAATTAGACCCTTAATGAATACAGTAACACTACAATGGGGGGCACAATACACACATTGTTAAAAACCCCTTCAAGGATTTTGCCTCTAGACCCCATCCCCCCTCATCCTCATAGACTGTCAGCTCTTGTGTCACCCCTCATCCTCATAGACTGTAAGCTCTTGTGTCATCCCCTCATCCTCATAGACTGTAAGCTCTTGTGTCATCCCCTCATCCTCATAGACTGTAAGCTCTTGTGTCACCCCCTCATCCTCATAGACTGTAAGCTCTTTTGTCATCCCCTCATTCTCATAGACTGTAAGCTCTTGTGTCATCCCCTCATCCTCATAGACTGTAAGCTCTTGTGTCACCCCTCATCCTCATAGACTGTAAGCTCTTGTGTCACCCCTCATCCTCATAGACTGTAAGCTCTTATGATCAGGGCCCTCAATCCTTTTGTTCCATATGACTGTTTGTTCTGTGTAATGTAATATTATATTTGTATATGTTCCCTATGATTTCCCTACGTAATTCGATGGTGCTATATAAAGATTATTATTATTACAGTATATACTCATTACAAAAAATGTGCTGAAAAACCTCACCTCGGGTTATACTCGAGTCAATAAAAAAAAATAATCTTACATACCTTCCGGCGCCCCCGATGCTGGGCGCGGCTCCTCTGTCTTCTCTACGATGCTCCAGTCCCCGTGGCTCCTCTTCTATCTCCTGTAATAGCCGGCCCATACTATGACATCATCAGCGGCCACATCTTAGTGTGTGCCGGCCGGCAGAGTGCATGGCCGTGTCTCTGCGGCTGTTACAGAATACAGAAGAGGAGCCGCAGGGACTGGAGCATCGCGGAGAAGACAGGAGAGGAGCCGTGCAGAGCAACGGGACCACCCGAAGGCAAGTGTTTTTCTGGTAATCACTATAGCCCACTGCAAAGCTGGTTGGACTTGCTGAGGCGGGAGAGAATTGTGGTCAGGAACATAGCAGGAGGCCACAACAGATAATACACAGGAATCGCAAAATGAAGCTTTCTCTAGGGCTGTGAGGCACAAAGATCCGAAAAGGGTCACAGGAAGAGGCTATATAACAGGTCAGCGGCTGACCAGCGCCAATTAGCGGCACACTGGTCATTTTAATTGTACAGAGCCGGCGTGGAGTGGTAAGAGTAATGGGGTGTCACCTGAGATGGGAGCACCAGTGACACTACCTCCCCTTCCCCCCCCCTTTGGACTCCTCCTTTTCTTGGCCTAAAGGAACCTTTGAAGGACACCAGGGTCCACAATGTCGTCTTCAGGCTCCCAAGACTTCTCCTCTCGCCCAAATCAAAACGCCTCCCTCCCATCATCTTCATGTCCAGGATCTCCTTAAATTCAAAGACATCGGTGGAATCGGCCTCAGGAGAAGGAGCATCTACTTGCTGGAAGAAGCGATTCGCGATGACAGGCTTTAGAAGGAAGAAGTGGAAGTAATTCAGGATGCGCATGGTGGGAGGAAGACAAAGCTTGTAAGCCATGGGGTTAATGCGCTTAGCACCTCGAATGGACCCAGGAAACGAGGACTGAGTTTGTAGCCGGGAATCTTAAGCCAGACGTATTTAGACGACAGCCACGCTTTATCACCCCAAGAGAAGACTGCAGTAGACCTGCATTTCTTGTCGGCCTGGGGCTTGGTGCGAGCAGACCCCTGAAGAGATTGTCAAGTTTGCTCCCAGATGGACTTGAGGTCTTGCACCAAGTCTTCCACGGCAGGAACATCTGATGGCACAGCACGGAAGGAGGAAGAGGTGGTCGAGGATCTTGTCCATAGACAATAAAGAAGGGAGCGGCGCAAGCAGATTCCAAGTCCAGGGAATTATAGGAGAATTCCGCCCAAGGTAACAGGGTGGACCAGTCGTCCTGTTGAGCAGAAACAAAGTGCTGTAGATAACAGCCCAGAGTCTGATTGACTCTCTTCACTTGCCCGTTTGATTGTGGATGATAGGCAGAGGAAAAGTCCAGCTTTACTTTTACTTTAAGTTGGTTGCACAAGGAAGCCAGAACCTGGAAACAAACAGGACCTCCTCGGTCCAAGACAATATGCTGAGGAAGTTCATGAAGCCGGAAGATGTGGAGAAAGAACAAGCTGGCAAGACAAGGAGCTGAAAGCAAATAAGGCAGAGGAATGAAGTGGAACATTTTAGAGAAGCGGTCTATTACCACCCAGATGACGCTATTACTGGAAGAAAGTGGAAGATCTGTAATAAAGTCCATGGCCATGTGAGACCACAGGCAGCTGGGTATAGGTAGTGGCAGGAGCAGACCTGCTGGTTTGAGAATTGATGACTTATTTTGGGAACCGGAACCGCAGGAGCTCACAAAGTCTCGTACATCCTTGATCAGACCTGGCCACCAGTATAGATGAGAGTGACAGATCTCTGCACCCCAGGGTGCCCAGCCACACGAGCAATGTCCCCAAGATAATATCCTCTTCCGAAGGACAGACATAGGTCTTGCCAGGAGGAATTTGCCGTAGTTCCACAGGAGCGGCAACAACAAGCCTTTCTGTCGAGAAGCTGGTTCGCCCCCAATAACATTGGAGGCACAAGAGAGGGCATCGGCTTTGACATTCTTATCTGCTGGATGGAAATGGATCTGGAAGTTGAAGCAACAGAAAAATAGAGACCAACGACCCTGTCACGGATTAAGGCGTTGAGCGGATGACAAGCTCCTTCCAGAAGATAACGCCAGCTTTATGGCTGGAGGCTCCTGATCACCTACAGAGTAATTCTTCTCTGCGGTCGAGAAGGTTTTTGAGAAAAAAAACGCAAGCAAGAGCTCTGCCCTTTCTGGGTGAGAATGGCACCAGCTCCCACGAGCAGATGTCAACCTCTAGCAGGAATAGTCTCTCCGTATCAAAGTGAGTACAAGAGTAGAGTAGCAAAGGCAGACTTCAGCTTGGAGAAGGCTTCTTCAGCCGGCGGAAGCCACAGCTTAGGATTTTCATTTTTCTTGGTCAACTCTGCATTGGGTGACACGAGGGAGGAAAAGTGAGGTATGAACTGCCGGTAGTAATTAGTGGAGCCCAGGAATCTCTGGATGGTAGAAAGTCCCACTGGACAAGGCCACTGAAGGACCGCAGACAATTTTGTGGGATCCATCTGTAGTACCTTGTCAGAGATAATATACACAAGAACAGCAAGACTCTTTTGATGGAATAGTCACTTCTCAATCTTGGCGTATAGGCGATTGGCCCGTAGGCGCCGGAGAACTAGACGTACTTGAGCCTGATGGGACTCAAGGTCCACAGAGAACACCAGGATATTGTCAAGGTAGACCACGACACAAGTATACAGAAAGTCTCTGAAAATGTTGTTGACAAATTCCTGTAATACGGCTGGTGCGTTGTCATGCCATTTGGACACTGCAAGATACTCGAAGTATGCAAATGAGATTATCCGCCCCACGTAGGTCTAATTTGGTGTATACCTTGGCTCCACCTAAGCGTTATTTTGTTAAGACCGCAATAGTCAATGCCTTGGCCACGGAGAAGAACCCAGCACCAGCAGGAGAAGAGGACTTTAGTATGAACCCATTCTGCAGATTCTCCTTCACATAGGCTGACATAGCCACGGTTTCAGGCAAAGAAAGTGGGTACAACCTACCCCGTGGAGTAGACGTACCCAGCAACAGTTCTAGGGCAGTCATAGGGACAGTGCGAGGCAGAGTCTCTGCTTGCTTCGGGGACACCGAAGAAGCTGTGGTGGACACGGGAAGAAGTGCCACCAAACAGCGTAGCTGGCATTCCGGTCCCCAGCGAAGAACTTTCCTGATTTGCCAGTTGAGCACAGGATTGGAAGTAGACCGAGGTAGCACATAAAAGAGGATCTGCTGACTGACTGTTGATATGACCAGCGACTTCTCAAGACCACAGTAAGATGATGCTATTAGACCGGGGCAGCATCCACGAAATTTCCTGCAGAGCTGGAATCCAGGAATTTTAAATCTTGAAACTGGCTACCTGTCCCAGGGCTGAGTAGGACATGGATTTTGGACGTGGAGAAGCTTTGTTCTCACCTAGAGATGCTCCTCCCAGAAACTCTAGGTGCATGCGTTTCCCGGATTCTGTGGACGGAGAGGACAAGTCCTGAGAAAGTGCTCTGGGCTAGCACAAAAGAGACAAAGATTCTCTTGTTGTTGTTGTCTGGAGCGCTATTGGGGTGTCAGTCGAGTTTTGTCCACCTTCATGGCCTCCTCTGTAGCAGACAAAGAGGGTAGCTGTGGTGATCTATGGAAAACTGGAGCTGTGTCAATCTGCAGTCTAGCATAATCAATACCCAGTGTCAGTCTGCAGTCTAGCGTAATCGCTACTACCTGCCATTCCGCACTCTGCAATCATTCCACAGTCTACTGTAATCACTGCAACCACTCAAATGTATATGAGCTTGACACAGATACCCAGCGCGAGGCACAGGGGTTCACCCAGCGCGAGACACAGATACAAAGGGGTTCACCCAGCGCGAGGACCAGGGTTACCCAAGCGTGAGGCACAGGGGTTCACCCAGCGCGAGGCACAGGGGTTCACCCAGCGCGGAGACAAGATAACAAGGGGTTCACCCAGCGCGAGGACACAGGGTTCGCCCAGCGCAGAGACATAGATACAAGGTTCCCACCCAGCGCGAGACACAGATACAAAGGGGTTCACCCAGCGCGAGACACAGGGGTTCACCCAGCGTGAGGCACAGGGGTTCACCCAGCGCGAGGCACAGGGGTTCACCCAGCGCGAGGCACAGGGGTTCACCCAGCGCGAGGCACAGGGGTTCACCCAGCACGAGACACAGGGGTTCACCCAGCGCGAGACACAGATACAAAGGGGTTCACCCAGCGCGAGACACAGATACAAAGGGGTTCACCCAGCGCGAGACACAGATACAAAGGGGTTCACCCAACGCGAGACACAGGGGTTCACCCAGCGTGAGACACAGATACAAAGGGGTTCACCCAGCGCGAGACACAGGGGTTCACCCAGCGTGAGACACAGATACAAAGGGGTTCACCCAGCACGAGACCCAGGGGTTCAGCCAGCCCGAAACACGGATACAATGGGGTTCAGCCAGCCCGAGACACAGATACAATGGGGTTCAGCCAGCCCGAGACACAGATACAATGCGGTTCAGCAGCCGAGACACAGATACAATGGGGTTCAGCCCAGCCGGGACACAGATAAATGGGGTTCAGCCAGCCCGAGACAACGATACAATGGGGTTCAGCCACCCGAGACACAGATACAATGGGGTCAGCAGCCCGAGACACAGATACAATGGGGTTCAGCCAGCCCGAGACACAGATACAATGGGGTTCAGCCAGCCCGAGACACAGATACAATGGGGTTCAGCCAGCCCGAGACACAGATACAATGGGGTTCAGCCAGCCCGAGACACAGATACAATGGGGTTCAGCCAGCCGAGACAACAGATACAATGGGGTTCAGCCAGCCCGAGACAACAGATACAATGGGGTTCAGCCAGCCCGACACACAGATACAATGGGGTTTCAGCCCAGACCGACACAAGATACAATGGGGATTGCCGCCCGACACACAGATACAATGGGGTATTGCCAGCCCGACACAGATACAATGGGGTATTGCCAGCCCGACACACAGATACAATGGGGTATTGCCAGCCCGACACACAGATACAATGGGGTTCTGCCAGCCCGACACACAGATACAATGGGGTTCTGCCAGCCCGACACACAGATACAATGGGGTTCTGCCAGCCCGACACACAGATACAATGGGGTTCTGCCAGCCCGACACACAGATACAATGGGGTTCTGCCAGCCCGACACACAGATACAGTGGGCCCTTCAAAGGCACGAGGCCCTGGAGCCACTACCCCCCCTTGCCCTCCTGGTGGCTACGCCTCTGGTTCCCCTAGCCAATTAGAAACACACACACCACCTGCCTTAGCCACTTTCTAGGACTGTTGGGCGCAGCTCCAGGGTGAGATGGGAATCTCTAGTTATACAACCATCTTATGTCTTGGAAAAAGAAAAATCTGGTCATTAAGGATTTCATTATTTCTAATAAAATTATTTTTAATAAAATTATATGTCAGTGGTTTATACGTAAAAATAAATTTACATGATTTTTCTAGCCATAGATGACTTTGTTACTGAAACATAACTTTACTTCTGCTTGTAACTGGGGAAAAGGAAACATCTCAGCTTGACTTATTGATTCTATTTTTCAGGAGATGAAAGTACAAGAGGTCCCCATGGACGTCCCCCCTCATCTCCTTGTGGTGAAGTAGAAGATAATCAGTCACATCTTTCCACAGAGGAGGGAAATCATGGAGATAAGAGGACGTTCTCATGTCCCAAATGTGAGAAGTCTTTCAGTCAAGAATCAAATCTTCTCATTCCTTCTCAAATTCATTCAGATGAGAAGCCATATTTATGTACTGAATGTGGGCAATGTTATACCCAGAATTTATGTCTTTTTAACCATCAGAGAACTCACACAGGGGAGAAGCCATTTTCATGTCCTGAATGTGGGAAATCTTTCAACCAGAAATCAAATCTTGTTCAACACTTACGAATTCACACAGGAGAGAAGCCATTTTCTTGCTCAGAATGTGGGAAATGTTTTATTCAGAAATCAGATCTTGTTAGACATCGGAGAATTCACTCTGGAGAGAAGCCATTTTCCTGCCTTGTATGTGGAAAATGCTTTATTCAGAAATCAGATCTTGTTCAACACTTACGAATTCACACAGGAGAGAAGCCATTTTCATGTTCAGAATGTAGGAAATGTTTTGTTCAGAAATCAGATCTTGTTAGACATCGGAGAACTCACACAGGAGAGAAGCCATTTTTATGTTCAGAATGTGGAAAATGTTTTAGCAGGAAAGAAAAGCTTCTTCGACATCAGAGAATTCACACAGGTGAGAAGCCATTTTCATGTTCAGAATGTGGAAAATGTTTTGGCAGGAAAGAAAAGCTTCTTGGACATCAAAGAATGCATACAGGGGAGAAGCCATTTTCAACTCCTTAATGCGGGAAGTGTTTTGCCCATCAATCAAATTTTGTTAAACATCAGAAATGCATTAACATTTTTTACATTATAAACATTACCACATCTCAATTGTTGGATTTCCTTCTTTTTGATGACTTCTCTTGATCATGAAAAAAACATGGAGATTCACCAGCTCACGTCGAGGTGCATGGTCCAAGCTGATTAATCATGTTGGCAAACAATTTAGTAGAAAAAGGAGGTTTTGACCTTCGATAAAAGGTATTCTTTTGCTGGATTTCAGGTACTATGTTGTATTTGCTGAACACCCAAGATACTAGGGCAGTAAAACCTCCAAAGAGTAGACCCATTTTGAGGGGGGGGCGCATGCGCGCAAATGAACATGGTGGACATGTTGCTGCACAGCTCTGTACTGAACGAGGGCATGAAGGCCGAATATAAAGCTATCAGCTAAAGAATATGCCATCACACACCCCGAATAGACCAAAACTCACCTCTATGCTCCGATGTCCAAAGGAGCTTGCAAGTAAGGCGAAGAATCCCAATAATCAGATGCCCACATCTGAGCTGCTTCGTGGCACGCCAGGTGGAGAAGCGCCATCAGTAACACAGGCCACGACTGGAGTGTACTGTGAGAGAGGCTCTGACCACACATCGCAGTATGTCGATCCCCAGTTAAGCCATCGATGATATCCAAGGTGGATTTCCCCCAATTATCCTGGAACACAACCACGCTGCTATCTACACAAGCAGACATTGGTCGACGCCACAGCCCCATCACAGGACCGGATGGAGGAGGACATTTAGGCATGCATGGACAGAGTCCTCAAAGGTGAATTACATAAGTTGGGGACTAAGCTCACCGAGGTCCATCGAAATCTCCACAAAGTGGGGGACAATGTTGTCGTCAGCGAAGCTAAACTAGAGAGCACCATCAAAAGAGTTAATCAGAGCTCTAAGCTTGTGGCAGATGTTCACGTGCAATTGGACACTGCAAATGCTCATATTGAGGCGCTATAATTTTTGTCTGAAGCGCATACCGACGCACGTACCATTGTAATGAGATTGATAAGACCTCTCATCCCTGATGTTTCTGGCGCTCGTTTTTAGATAGATCGATAACATACGGCCTTGGTGGCAGCTCCGGATTACCCAGAGATATCATTGTGAAACCCCATTTTTATTCCATCAAGGAAGGAGTTATGGAAGCGTCCAGAAAAGCCTCTAAACTTGTTTTCATGGACTCTGAAATACAGATTCTTGTGGATATAGCGCCCTCAGCCATTCATAAAAGGAGAGTGCGGCGTCCGATTCTTCGAGTGGTTCAGAGCTTCTCTATGCTTAGCATGAGTATAGTTTTACATATAATATTCTAGTAATTTCTGTAGAGCGGTGTAATCCCCACTGTTCTGCACTGTTATTACATTATTTGGGTGTTTTATGAGCAATACATATGAGAATGGTATAGTGTCGGTCACTAGAGA
The DNA here is from genome assembly GCA_019512145.1 of Engystomops pustulosus. NCBI lineage: Eukaryota > Metazoa > Chordata > Amphibia > Anura > Leptodactylidae > Engystomops > Engystomops pustulosus. The sequence continues at coordinate 2,007,624 of WNYA01000012.1, read as the reverse complement.
CCTGGTCCCCCTTTGGTTCTGCACCCCTTTACTTCAGTCGCTAGGTCTTTAGACCAGTAATATCCTATTCTAGTATAGCTTAGTCAGGAACTACTGTGTCATTATGTACAGTAATAGCCAGACTGTAATGATACATTGTCTTATGTTTAATGTTGTCTGATTTGTTTTCGTGTGCCTCCATCCCTTACCACCCTTTTCCTTCACCCCCCTCCCCCCCCATCCCTGGGTTCCCCACCGGGTCTGTCCTGAAATAACTCATTATCTGTGTCCTACCCAGTCCCATGGCTGATTCCCATCTCATCTCTCCATATATTGTTGTTAAATATTAATCTATATGAACCATTCTTCTAACTAACCAACTCACGTACACTAATGTATTTTGGGACCATGTTAATCTTGCATCATATATTACACCTGCACCTTCATCAGTTTCAACGTCAAGCTCTGCAAGTGAAAGAAATGGGAGAACCTTAACACATGAGCCACGGATTGCTACGGCCTTTGACAGGAGAACGTCACAGTAGAGTAGACTATAGAGTTGTAAGTAATTACACTAATGCAGAATTGTGGAATAGTCTATTTAATCAATGTGAATGGGAAAATTAGACAATTGATAAACTGTTGTGTTTAGATAAAGTACAAAGAAAATTAAGAAATGTATTAGATATGGTAAAGCTTTACAATTTATTGCTCATAAATGACAGACACTTGTTCAGTCACAAGAGTGAATGTGTAATACACTCACCGGCCACTTTATTAGGTACACCTGTCCAACTGCTCGTTAACACTTAATTTCTAATCAGCCAATCACATGGCGGCAACTCAGTGCATTTAGGCATGTAGACATGGTCAAGACAATCTCCTGCAGTTCAAACCGAGCATCAGTATGGGGAAGAAAGGTGATTTGAGGCCTTTGAACGTGGCATGGTTGTTGGTGCCAGAAGGGCTGGTCTGAGTATTTCAGAAACTGCTGATCTACTGGGATTTTCACGCACAACCATCTCTAGGGTTTACAGAGAATGGTCCGAAAAAAAACAAACATCCAGTGAGCGGCAGTTCTGTGGGCGGAAATGCCTTGTTGATGCCAGAGGTCAGAGGAGAATGGGCAGACTGGTTCGAGCTGATAGAAAGGCAACAGTGACTCAAATCACCACCCGTTACAACCAAGGTAGGCAGAAGAGCATCTCTGAACGCACAGTACGTCGAACTTTGAGGCAGATGGGCTACAGCAGCAGAAGACCACACCGGGTGCCACTCCTTTCAGCTAAGAACAGGAAACTGAGGCTACAATTTGCACAAGCTCATCGAAATTGGACAGTAGAAGATTGGAAAAACGTTGCCTGGTCTGATGAGTCTCGATTTCTGCTGCGACATTCGGATGGTAGGGTCAGAATTTGGCGTCAACAACATGAAAGCATGGATCCATCCTGCCTTGTATCAACGGTTCAGGCTGGTGGTGGTGGTGTCATGGTGTGGGGAATATTTTCTTGGCACTCTTTGGGCCCCTTGGTACCAATTGAGCATAGTTGCAACGCCACAGCCTACCTGAGTATTGTTGCTGACCATGTCCATCCCTTTATGAGCACAATGTACCCTGTAACATCTGATGGCTACTTTCAGCAGGATAATGCGCCATGTCATAAAGCTGGAATCATCTCAGACTGGTTTCTTGAACATGACAATGAGGTCACTGGACTCAAATGGCCTCCACAGTCACCAGATCTCAATCCAATAGAGCATCTTTGGGATGTGGTGGAACGGGAGATTCGCATCATGGATGTGCAGCCGAAAAAACTGCGGCAACTGTGTGATGCCATCATGTCAATATGGACCAAAATCTCTGAGGAATGCTTCCAGCACCTTGTTGAATCTATGCCACGAAGAATTGAGGCAGTTCTGAAGGCAAAAGAGGGTCCAACCCGTTACTAGCATGGTGTACCTAATAAAGTGGCCGGTGAGTGTAAGTAAAGACACACAGGGACATACAGATTAGGAGGATTCTAACAGTTGTCCCAACTGTGAAATCCTGGCACAACACAAAGAGGAGCTGGAGGATGGTCAGAATCCGTGGTAGTGGACTCTCTGTACTACCGCGGATGATTGACGTAAGCCGACACCTGGGAGCGAAGTCTAAGTGGTGCCCAGTTTTCACCAGAGCCCGCCGCAAAGCAGGTTGGACTTGTTGGGGCGTGGTACCACCAGGTCGCTTCACAGGCACGACTTTGACCGCAGTCCGCCAAGGGGGAGTCGAGAGGCAGAATCCTGGTCGGAGACAGGCAAGTGGTCAGGACAGCCAGCATTGGATCAGACTACCAGGACATTACAGCTTCAAGCTCTGCCCTTTGGGCTGAATAAAGACAGTGTTAGAATTCGATAAGGAAGAGAACAGGAGCCCACTGGTTATTTATAGTGACAGCTCATATGTTGTGAGATCTCTTACAGATCACTTGGCAGTGTGGAGGATAAGGGGTTTTGGAGACTCTTCCAACAAAGTCCTGATGCACAGCGACACACTCAAAGCAATATTTGAGTTGGCAGCCAAAAATCCCAACAGCTATGCAGTAGTGAAAGTCCCAGCACATCAGAAGAGCTAACCATAGGAAACAACAGCGCAGACGAGCTAGCAAAAGAAGTGGCTAGAACTGGGGGATTCATAGAAAACAAGAAGTCTTTGTAGGCAACTACAGTCAAGAAAACAGACACGCATTTCCCTTCTTTTGCAGAGGGACAAACAAAGGATCCATCCATTGCTGCTTCTCAGGTTGATCCAAAACCTTCCTTTTTGTACTTGAAAACAGGATCTGCGCCCTGTTGTACCAAAACAGTTGCAAATTGAGTTCACCAAGTACAATAGTAAAAGTTTAGGTCATTTGGGACGACAAAATTGAAAAAAAAATGGAAAAGACATCCAAGATGTTGTTCAGTCGTGTCTCATTTGTGCTCAAGTAAACACACGGCCTGAAGGACAGAAGCCTCCAGACTTACAAATCGCACCTGCAATGGTCTACATTGCAGATTGACTTCATAGGTCCTTTACCTACAGGTAAACATGGACTCGGGTATGCTCTGGTGGTGGTTGACATATTTTCAAAATGGGTTGAAATCTTACCTGCAAGAAAAGATTATGCTCTATCCACAGCCAGGGCATTGGGGAATCATGTGTTCTGTACTTGGGGAATTCCAAACAGTATACCTTTAGACAGAGGAACTCACTTCACTTTTAAAAAATTGTAGGTGTCCAACAACCGTTTTACGATCTGCGGGAATTGTGGAAAGGATGAACAGAACCATAAAGAAGAGAATTGCCAAACTGTTGCTTGACAAAGGAAATACCTGGGTTGATACAGTCCCCTTTGTTCTGATGAGTATAAGAGGATCAGTCTCCTCAACAACACAATATACTCCTTTTGAACTAATGACATGGAGAAAAATGTCATTGGTTTTTCCAAATGAACCGTTCTTGTCACGTTTGTGAATGGAGCTTCAGTGATGATTAAAACTTTCAGGAAGATTGGACCTTGGGATAGCAATTGGGAAGGTCCCTTTGAAATAATTCAGACAATGGGACAAGTAGTACTTTTGGTGCAAAGAGCTTCCAATGCAGTAAAGAATACTTGTATACAAGAAAGAGTATGGGTACATGTAGATCATACAAATTGTATGTACCAAAATAATGATACTGCTTGTTTCTACATGGAATGAAACTCTTCAAGGAACCCGAAATCTGGAACCCATCAAAGATTGGTTTCGGAAAAGAAATTGTTTCGTGATTGGAACATCGCTATTTCTGCTGTGTTTGATGTTTGCCGTGAAACTCTTAAGTGTCAACAATACTCAACCTGTAAATAACGCTTCAATTACTACAAGGAAAAGAAGATGATTCAATCGTGAAGATTTCTTGGAAGAACGTATCCAGGACTATTCTCGAGACAGCTACTTGGTCTGGAGATTGTCACAAATCATATGATATCTTCAGGGAAAGTAAGAAGATCTCGAGAGGAAATATGGTTTTACACCCAAAATTATTAACTCTAGATCCATCAATTCTTCCTATTACGAGAAGGGATGATGAAGATTAGGAAATAATTTGGAGTTTACAAATTTTAAGGGAATTAGAGTGGACATATCCATAAGCTTTACACTCACAAATGCAATTAAAACCTGGAGTTAAAATTGTGCCTCATATGGTAAATATGAATTAAAAAACAGATCCACTAGTTTTAGAAGGCAACACAAGGGTAGATCTTCCATTAGAATCCACCTTAACATGGACAAATGGAGATAGTCTATTTGTAAAACTTCCCAAAAATCTAACTAAAGTGATAAAGGACAATATGGGAATGTGAAATGGTTAAATAAGAAATGAGCAATTAGTCCACACCAACCATCTCCCAAAGACTCGGGATTATATCAGTGTTGCATAATAACTGAGGCAAATTATAAGTAGAGCGGATCTGTAAGTGTCACTGTATGGTCACCCATACACAGGACTTGTACTTGAGTTTTGTAATTTAGTCCATCTAGTCCCTTTCAGATGTATTATTTTCAGTATAAACCTCTTTTGAAAAATGGTAAATTTGTCACTAAAATGTGGACATATAATATTTCTGATTGGAAAATATCCACTGGATATCCTCAATGTAGACAATGGGGCACATTTACTTACCCAGTCCAGTCGCGATCCCCGATCCGGATGGTCCGCAAAGAAGTCCGTCGCAATTCACCAAGATCATGCGCCCGATATCCTGCATGTGTCATTTTCCCACTGAGGTCCGCCGGAGTTCACCTTCTTCTTCCTGGTGCATGTAAGTGCTAAGTATTGTGACACAATTTAAATGTTAAATCCCGCGCATTGTCCAAATCTGTCGGATCGTCCAATGGCCCGTCCCCCCGATTTGTGTCGCGTGTGACACAATCCCCTTTTAAATGCGGCGTAAAATGGTAATTGTCGGAATATCCGATATTTGTCCCACATGCGCACCCTTAGTATCTTGCTAACCTGGAGGAAGGATTGGTTTAGAAAAGCCCTTTCAAATCAAACAAGGTCCAAAAGAGAAATAACTGGAAATATCTTGGGAGGATTGGGGACAACTGGAAGTGTAGTTATTGCAATGGATATTAACACACTACATTTAGACCTAAAATCCATAGGTTATCTGGGAGAAAGAGGAGTTAGGGTTCAGAAAAGTCTGAACCAACTTCTAGAGACAATGGGGCACATTTACTTACCCTGTCCCCGGAGTTCACAGAAAGTTTATTGTCCGTCTCCTATGCACTGTGCCGCAATTCATTACGATTGTGCGCCCGATATCATGAATGTGTCGCTTCCCCGATCAGACAGAGTTCACCATCTTTTTAGTGGTGCACGTTAGGGCGAGGGCTTGCGACACAATGTGAAAGTTAAATCCTGCGCTCAGTCCAAATCAGTTGGATAGTCCAATGGCACACCCCCTAAATTGTGTCAAATGGAAGCCAACGCAGCCGTGCCAAAAAAAGGGTCATGTGCAACACAATCGCAACGCACCCGATTCTTAAATACCTGTACAAGCCGTTTTCCCATTAAAGATACGGCACAGTCCGAAAAAAGTGCAGCGCAAAGCCTAAGTAAATGTGCCCCAATGATTGTTAACTCTGTTGTAGTATTAGGATCATCTGTTTCACATCTGCAAGACCGTATATTGGAACTATTTGACACAACTCAAGAGGTGCAGGTAACCGGAGCTTGTATGGAGATACAAGTAGAATATTCTACTAATCTTAAAATAATAGCTCACATATTACAAAGTACTCCTTTTGGAATATTAGAAAATTTGGCCACAAAATATTGTTGTGGTACTAGACGAATAGACTTCTAGGTAAATAAGTGGCTGAGGTGTAATGAAAACGTGCATCTAGCCACTTCATTAATTCCCCAAATGCTGGGGAAGAACAAATGATTGTTCCTGTAACTGCTTTAGGGGTTCCTGTCCGTAACACTCAATTGATTTATTATCAGAGTGTACTGAATCTGCATATGATGGTTCTCACCTGGAACAGTTGTATCACTCTTCATGTTTGCATTTTTCCTTCTAAGATAATATGCTTGCCAGATCAAGATAAGGTAATTTGTCAACATGGGGAGAGAAGAAGAGCTGGACCGCCCAGCCACACATCACACAATGATCTACTGCCGCTAGGCTACATTACATAACGAACTCCAGGTTCTTTGTTACATTTTGATCAAATTGTGTAAGCCAATTACCACTTCATGGTGATCTCGTTGTAGTGGGTCCATACGCTATTGAGTGCGGCATCACATGGCATCCACCACAGCACCATCAGTGACCAAGAACCGGTTGTCCCCCAGCACCCATACTGGCAAGCGTGGGGACCCAGGGCCTGGAGCCATGGGGGCTATGCCTGCCAGTATAGGTGCTGGGGCACAACCGGGTCTTGGACCCGGAAGGTGCTGTGCGGCGGCGGTGGATGCCATGCGATGCCGCACTCAATAGCGTATGGACCCACTACAACGAGATCACCGTGAAGTGGTTGGTGGGCTTATACAATTTGATCAAAATGTAACTAAGATCCTCGAGTTGGTTATATAATGTAGCCAAGCGGCAGGAGATCATTGTGTGATGTGTGGATGTGCGGTCCAGTTCTTTTTATCTCCCCATGTTGATAAGGTAAATTGTCACTCTTGTTTTCATAATCAGACGTTTTGCCATACACGGATTGAAAGTGTACCCTCAATCCATGATGTGGGGACCCAAGTTGCTCAATATAAGACTTTTTTTCAAGTAATGAATGAGAAGGAAAATGTGTCAACCGTCTTTCTTTCTTGTTTACATTCTGAAAACTTGACACGAAAACTGTATTGTATGGAAGGAAATATGAAAGCTACTTTTATGACTATGGGGAAGATGAATATTTCTTCCATAAGCACCAATCAATTAAGAGTCCTTCCTAGACAATATAATCTCATGCAGATTGATACGTTTCCTTGGGATATTTGGACAGAAGAAATGAAAAAGTATAAAGGTCTTTTAACCCCTAGGGGAAAATTTGGAAAAATTCTTTATTTTCAACGTTCTAAATTCTCTACTTTTGATGCAGATAGTCATAGCACCCAAATAAATTCATAACTTACATTTCCCAAATGTCTGCTTTATGTTGGCATGGTTTTTTAAGATTCCACATATTTTACTAGAATGTTATGAGGCTCAGAATTTAGGTATCATTTTTCACATTTTTTGTAAAATCACCAAAACCTGTATTAGATGGACCTGCTCAACTTCTAATTGACACTGAGAGGCCTAAATAATAGCGAGACTCGTAAATTACCCCATTGTGGAAACTACACACCTCAACGTATGAAAAACCACTTTTAAGAAGTTTGTTAACGCTTTACGTGTTTTATAGGGGTTAAAACAAAATGGAGGTGCAGTCTGCAAATTGTAATATTTTTTCACAATACACCCATTTTGGGTGGAAAATTAAACATTTACAATGGATTAAATAAAAAAAGGCTCCACAAAGTTTGATACCCAATTCCTCCCGAATGCACCGATACCCTATATGTGGTGGTAACCTGCTGTATGGGCGCACGGCCGGGCATAGAAGGGAAGGAGGCGCCATCCAGATCAGATTTTCTATGTCACATTGTACAGGCTATAATTTTTTTCTTTTTTTAATGTGGACCTATAGGGGATTATTTCTTTTGCCACATGAGATGCACTTTTCTGGTACGTAATTTAGGGGAATCTATAGGCTATTTGGTGAGATTTTATTAACTCTTTGTTGGTGGAGGAAATGAAAATCATCACTTTTCAGGAAGATTTTTATGGGTTTTTTTTTTTGCCCGTTTACCATACCATAAAAATAGTATATTATTTTTATTCTATGGGTCGCCACGATTACAAAAAGACCTCAATTATATAGATTTTTTATTTTTTTCCCATTTTTACTGCATAAAAAGTAATTTGGCAAAAATGTTGTTAATTTTAGCATCACCGTCTTTCATATGCATAACTTTTTTATTTTTTGCCTCACAAATCTGTTTAAGGGCTTATTTTTTGCGAGAAGGATTGTTCTTTTTAGTGGTCTTATTTTAGAGTGCATAACATTTTTTAAATCCCTTTTTAGAGCATTTTTATAGGGTATTAATTGAAAATGATCTTTTTTATGGAGCTTTTTTTTGTTTTGTTTTTTACGGGGTTCACTTTGCGGAACTAATAACGATTCTGTTTTATTATGCAGATTGTTACGGACGCAGGGATACCAAATATGTGGGGGTTTTGTGTATTTTATTCAATTGTACTGAATAAAAACCAATTTGGAGAAAATCTTGTTCATTTTAGCATCACCATCTTTTCATATGCATAACTTTTTTATTTTTCGGCTGACAAATCTGGTTAGGGGCTTATTTTTTGCGAGAACAGTTGTTCTTTTTAGTGGGCTTATTTTGGAGTGCATAACATTTTTTAAATTACTTTTTAGAGCATTTTTTGATAAGGTATTAATTAAAAATTATCTTTTTTCGGAACGTTTTTGCGTTTTTTTTCTACGGCGTGTACCGTGCGGGTCCAGTAACGATTCTGTTTTATTATACAGATTGTTACGGACGCGGCAATACCAAATATGCGGGGTTTTTTGTGTTTTTGTGTTTTTATACTTTATTAAGTGTTTTTATGGGAAAGTGACATTTTAGGGGCTTATATTTTATGTATTTATTTTTTATTTATTATAATGTGTAGTGTTTAGTGTTTTTGCATATTTTTACTTCTACATACTTGAACTTAAACCAGTGATGCTCTGACTCTCTGATGCTCTGATCACTGGTTTAAGTTCAATACACTGCTCTACAATACTATTTTATTGTAGAGCAGTGTAAACTGTCTGAGCAAGCTTGCGCATGCTCAGACAGTTTACAGCCAGACCCGGAAGGGGTCTGGCTGCCATGGAGACTGGGCAGCTCCGGGGCACATGCCAGTCCTCGGAGCTGCCCAGAAGTGGATCGGATCCCCCGGTAAGCGGCACGGGGGATCCGATCCACAGCGCAAACACCCTTACACGCCGCGGTCATGTTTGACCGCGGCGAGTAAGGGGTTAACACCCGCGATCGGAGCCGGCTCCGATCGCGGGTGTTAGCGCAGGCTGTCAGCTGTACTAGACAGCTGACAGCCGCTGCTTCTGGTACCGGCTCCGTTCGTGAGCCGGTGCCAGAAGCAGGACGTTATAGAACATCCCCGTGCGCTAAGCATCTAGCGCCGGGGACGTACTATAACGTCCTGGTGCGCCTAGGGGTTAAAAACCTCAACTGAACGATTAAGGAAACAGAAATTGTGTTTAGACATGAACAAGGTCAATTATCAGAAATAGAACTTGAATGGAATGTCGGGAACAGCTCGGTGGGGAAATCCGTGAACGTTTGGTCAAAATCCTCAAACTGCTGTACAGAAGAATCTGTGGAATCCTATTATTATTTATATCATTTCACTTTTGTGTGTTGTAATTCCAATTTTCATACTGTGTAAAATCAGAAAGGTATAAAGAAACGTCAAGGTAGAAATGAAGAAAGGAGACAGAAATAGTAAAAAGATATCAATGTGCCAACGGTGGGTCTAGTTATAAACCTAAAAATAGTCATCCACCGTGCTACTACATGGTCCGGGAATGAATGTTTTATGAATTTGATATGAATGGTGAATGACTGGAAGGTTATGATTGGAATTGTTCCAAATCCTATTCGGGAGGAACTGTTAGATATTAAACAATATTAATAAGAAAACCAGCGGGTGTAGCACAGCTCCAACATAGGCGAGCCAAATGCACAAAAGCAAAGTCCGACCAAAAAGAAAAAGAATGCATTCAAAAGGGCTCATAAGATAGTGCAAAAACAATCGTCAAATTTTATTAGTACACGACAGACAATGACCAGTGCTCTAAGAACATTTAAAATACAAAAATGTACATATCAAAAACAATGTACAGTGACCTGGTATAGGTGCACCGTAACTGCCCACCGTCAATCACTGAATAGTGATATAATACCTCCCCGGAGTTCTCTGCCTGGAAATGACAAGGATATAAAGTGCCAAAAGTGCTATGTGCATAGAGATCTAACAGTGCTCCGTATCTCCAAGGCTGGAGAGAAAAAAACAACAATAATTGTGTCCTGCGGTAAAGATTGCTATCAATATGCTGGTAAGCGTGACAAATCAAAGACATACAGGATAAAGATATGAAAGGTTACCACAAGCAGACCAGCATGGGATGATGGGAGGTAAGTAGGGACAGGGGCACTGGACTCCCCACGTGTTTCGTCGCCAAGGAGGGCAACTTCCTCAGGGGTATAGAGCCCTAGATGAGCATGTCTCACCTTATATGCAGTCCATATGTGAATTAGAGATCCATTAGCGTCTTCATGCTCATCTAGGGCTCTATAACTGGAGAAGGACCCTTTGATAGCACTCTTGAATGATACTAGTCCAGAGGTTCCTACGGTTAAGAGGAAGCTTATACAATACATATGTCTGGCAGCAAGAATAGCCAAAGGACACGTGTGGAAAACCCCGACAATCTTCATGTTGAAACAAAACTTGCGTGGATCATGGTCAACAAGCGTCTGAGTAACTTTTTCGCGGGTACAGTCAAAAAAATGTAATCTGTATGGGGGCAATGGCGCTCATGTGTGCAGAGGGATCGGGAACAGGAGTAACAGAGCAGATATACTGTAGGAATGTTTTAACCACCCTTCGCAGGGAGACAGTCACGGCAGGACCCTTCCCAAGGACCCTTGAATCCCCTTATGCTCTTCTGTTTTCCCCCTTCCCTTAACCTTTGTCTTAAAGTTTTATCATTTGTGTCTCTGTTGGGGCTAACCGGTGTATACTATAATTGGATATATTTGCATTCCTCGCGTACAAGCCAGTCACCGGGTGGCGGCCTTGTATCCCCAATGGATTGTGAAGCCTTCCCTGGAGAGTCATAATAGGATGGACTCATGTATTTCATACATTATCAAGGACTTTGCTTACCCCCTTGTCTTGTATTGTATTTTTTTATGTCATTTTTGTCTTTGTTATACTGAGCCTCTATTCACAATGATGCCTCGCTTATAAAAGAGAGATTAAAACAAAGAGTGGACCCATTTTGAAAATTAGACGCCTTAATGAATACAGTAACACTACATGGGGGGCACAATACACCATTGTTTAACCCCTTCAGGATTTTGGCCTCTAGGACCCAGCCCCATTTATCAAATCTGCCTGGTGTCACTAGAAGTGGTTATAGGTTAGGAATGATTTAACATATTTTCTAATTACACATTGGGGCAGATTTACTTACCCGGTCCATTCGCAATCCAGCGGCGCATTCTCTGCGATGGATTCGGGTCTTCTGGCGATTCACTAAGGTAGTTCCGCTGAAGTCCGCTGAGGCCCGCCTGAGTTCACGATCCATTGGCGGGTGAAGGTAAGCACGTGTCCAGCAACACTTTTTTTTTTTTTTAATGCGGCGGTTTTTCCGTATCCGTCGGGTTTTCGTTCTGCCACGCCCCCGATTTCCGTCGCGGAAAAATTCACGTAACCCGCCTGTAAAAACGCGATTCGGGCCCTTGGTAAATGACCCCCATTGTGCTTCAAATTAGTTTAAAAATTTGGATGACATCTTTTGTGTTTAGTTATGAAAAAAACTGAAGTTTGGCAAAGATTTCGAAAGATTCTCCATTTTCAAAGTTCTAAATTCTCTACATTTGATGCAGATAGTCATTGCACCCAAATTAAATCATAACTTACATTTCTTAAATGTCCTCTTTATGTCTGGATGTTTTTTTAAGAATCCACATATTTAATAGAATGTTATGGGCCAGAATTTAGAGCCATTTCTAATTTTTTTTTGGGAAAATATCCATCCCTGTATTTTGAGGGATTTACTCAACGTTCAATTGGGTGTGAGAGGCCAAAATAATAGCCAGACTCGTAAATTAGCTAATTTTATGTGAGAAGATTGTTCTTTTACCGTCTTATTTTGGAGTGTCTAACTTTTTTTATTACTTTTAGTGCATTTTTTAAGGTTGTTAATCTAATATAATCCTTTTTTAGAACTTTTTTTTAAGGATTCTGTTTTATTATACAGATGTTTATGACAGCGCGAACCAAATATGTCGGGGGCTTGTGTATTTGTGTTTTTTATACTTTAATATAGTTTTGTTGTTGGAATGTGTTATTTAGGGGCTTTTTATTTAATTTTTTTTTACTTTGTTTTTTTTTCACTTTATATTCAAACTTAGGCTTCGATTGCGGTTCAAGTCCCAAGACACTGAACACATACTACTTACGCAACAGTTACAGTCATACCATAAGGGTTGGACTTGCTACTGCATCGGTCAACCCCTTGGAACTAGTAGACACTCGGAGCTGCTAAACAGCTCTGATCGCAGGTGTAAGCGTTCCGGGTCAGCTGCAATATACAGCGACACCCACTGCTTCTGCTGCCGGCACCGTTCATCAAGTACTTCCCACAAGGAACATACATTACGTCCATGTGTGTGAAGGGTTAACTTTAATCAACATTTTCGGGGGGTGGGCAAAAAAATTTGAGGCATAATTTTTTTATTTTTTTAGCTGTTTTAGAGCTATTTTTTTGCAGGACAGTTTTTACTTTTTAATTGGTATTATAATTGGGTTATTGTGACTCTCTGATCACTTTTTGTTGTGTTTTTTATTGGGGTTGGCTGCAAACAATTTTAATTTTAAGGCCTTTTCCAAGTGGGGATACAAGGGGAAGGGGTTAAAAGCATTGCCCTTATCCCTAAATGGTTCATTTCCATTGCAATGTTAAAATCAGTTTGAAACTTATAGCAACTCACCTGATGAATGAAATGTCCTATGCAGTCCAATTGAAGCCCTGTATAATCATGAGTTACTTGCATTGCTCCGCCTCCTTGTTCCTGATTGACAGGTCTCACTGCTAAAACATCTGCTATGTGTGACATTGAGAGAGAGCTCTGTTAATCACTGGCCACTACATGTCTGTAGCAGGTTGACTTCATTAAGTTCGTACATTTGCACATTCTACTCCATGTATGTATCTGATCACATGAAATCACAGCAGCCTCCATGGAGGCATGGGAGAGTAGAACTCCATGGAGCTGCTGTGATCATGCCATTATACTGCCATGTGATCAGATTAAATTACAGGGGCAGCTTGTGAAACTTAACTGATAAAGCACTGTACAAACTACCTCAGTCACGTTTTGCTTCCTTGCCCGACCCTGGTTCCGCTTCCTCCTACAGCATATAGCATACACACATGCCCCAATATATTGCTATTCTGCTCCAAAAAAAACAAAAACCGATTCAATATCACAATAATAAAAATTTATTATAAAGCTCTACTCTGGGTTTTTAAACCCTTTCAGGATGCGCCAGTTTTGTAGCTTGAGGCTCAGCCCCCATTTTTTATTGTGACTTACATCGGTTTTATATGGTTATAACTTTTGAACACTGTTACTTATCAAAGGATTCTGAGATTGTTTTGTTTGTTTTGTTCATCACTATGTACTTCATTGTATTGGTAGATTTTGGCTGATAGGTTTTGCATTTTTTTATTAATTAAAAATTGGCCATTTTCAAAATTCAAATCATTGCGTTTCAGGCCGATAGTTAACCACCTAAATTATGTCGCTGAGTAACGTTTCCCATATGTCTGCTTACCACTTTTCATAATTTTGAAATGTTTGGAAAATTTATGTGTTTGAAAAATTTATGTGCGGAGGGTATGTATCATAGGATTGTAGTGTAGAAGCACGTGTGCGTAGGAATTTAGTGTCGCAGCCGTGTGCGGAGGAGTCGTAGTGTAGCGTGTGCGGAGGATGTAGTGGTGCTCGCCGTGTGCGTGTGCATGTAGTAGTGGGCGTCCGTGTGCGGAGGAGGTATTGGTGCGCTCCGTGTGCGAGGAGGTAGTGGTGCTCAGCCGTGTGCGAGAGTAGTGGTGCCGCACGTGGGCGAGGATGGTAGTGTGGTAAGCCGTGGTGCGAAGGATGTGTAGTGTAAGCCGTGTGCGGAGGATGTAGTAGTGTAACCTGTGTGCAGAGGATGTAGTAGTGTACCTGTGTGCAAGGATGTAGTAGTGTAAGCCGTGTGCGAGGATGAGTGGTGCGCGCCATGTGGCGGAGGATGTAGTGAGTGTAATGTCGTGTGCGAGGATGTAGTGGTGCGCGCCGTGTGCGGAGGAGGTAGTGGTGCGCGCCGTTTGCGAAGGATTAGTAGTGTAACCTGGTTAGCAAGGATGTAGTAGTGTAAGCCGTGGTGCGGAGGATTAGTAGTGTAACTGTGTGCAGGTGGATGTAGTAGTGGAAGGCCGGTGCGGAGGATGTAGTAGTGTAACCTGTGTGCAGGGATTTAAGTGTAAGCCGTGTTCAGGATGTCGTAGTGTAGCCGTGTCGGAGCATGTAGTAGTGAACCTTTGTGCATAGGATGTATAGTGGAACCGTGTGCGGAGGATGTGTGGTGCGCGCCATGTGCGGATGATTAGTAGTGTCAGTCCCGTGTGCGAGGATGTATGGGTCGCGCTCGTGGCGGAGGATTTATTGTGTCGCGCCGTGGCGAAGGATGTCGTAGTGTCAGCCTGGTGCGAGAGTAGTTGTGCGCTCCGTGTGCGAGGATGTAGTGGTGCGCTCGTGTGCGAAAGGATGTAGTATTGTAACCTGTGTGCAGAGATTTAGTAGTGTACGGCCAGTGTGCGAGATGTAGTATTGTACCCGTGTGCTGAGGATGTAGTGGTGCGCGCCGTGTTGCGAGGATTTAGTGGTTCGCGCCGTTTGCGGAGGAGGTAGTGTGCGCGCCGTGTGCGAGGATGTAGTAGTGTAACCTGGTTCATAGGATGTTAGTGTAAGTCGTGTGCGGATGATGTATTAGTGTAACCTGTGTGCCGGAGGATGTATTAGTGTAACCGTTGCGAGGATGTAGTAGTGTAAGCCGTGTGCGAGGATGTCGTCGGTGCGGCCGTGTGCGGAGATGTAAGTGGTGCGCGCCGTTGCGAGAGATGGATGGGTGCACGCCGGTGCGGAGGATGTGTCATGTAAACCGTGCGCGGAGGAGGTAGTGGTGCCGCCCGTGCGCGGAGGATGTAGTGGTGCGCGGAGAGGTAGTGGTGCACCACATTTGAGAACTTGCTACTTAAACTATAAACCTTCTAAAATTCGTAAAAATAAGCAAACTAAAAAAATAATGGAAATAGAAGGACGACAAATGGCAAAGGTTTGCACCAACATAATTTGTGGTATGGCTTTTTTGTTAAAAAACCTTGAACATTGAAAGTTTTAGCAAATTGTATTTTTTTTTTTTATTGTTCCTAAAAGTTGAATTTTTAGCCAAATTTTAATACGAATACGAAGTACAATGTGTCAACGAGGAACACTCTCAAGATCAGTTTGATAGTTACAGTGTTACAAGTTTTTTTACCTCCAAGAGACACTGGACCGATTTTAAAACAACGGGTTGATCCGTACGGGCAAACTGGGTGCGTCTTAAGGAGGTCAACACCCGCTTCCCTTTGTAGTGTTTGTTTATGTTTGTTTTTACTTTTTGTCCTTGTATTATAAATGTATACGGAGGAGTGCGTCTCTGACCACTTCCCTTTAAAAAAATCCGATGTTGAGACTCATTGGGGCACCTTTACTTACCTTTCCCTACGCGCTCCCCCCGACGAGAAGGCCCAGCTGCCGCGGTTCACTTACAGTGTGTGCCCGATAATCCTGCCGGTGTCTCTCCCCGCTTCGGTCCGCCGGATTCACCATCTTCCTCCCGTGTAGTAAGGTCAGTGCTTATATGCGACACCCAATTTTAAAGTTACATCCCGTGGTTTGTCCGAATCCGTCAGATTATTTGCCTGGCCTGCCCCCGATTTGTAATTGATGAAAGCCGGCGCAATTTCGACACAATATGATGCCCGTGCCAACAGAAATCGTCATGTAACCCGACGGAAATGCGGTCCGCAGACCCTTAGTAATGTGCCCCATTTTGTCATTAATAGGACGGAGCCAGGAACGCTTCGTGTGAGATCCAATTTTTTTTTCTCTGTAATTTTGATGCTTCTAATATGGAATACTTGGGGGTGGGTCGGCTTTTCTAACTACTAGCTGCTTTGTAAACCTTGGTGGCTGCAGGCTAGCAGATCGGGCCGTGTACTGTTGGTCCTTGAATACATCTTTTTCCTTCCCGCAGCTGTTTAAACGGGTTCAGGCCCGGGCCCTTCCTGTTTTTTACATATCCAATTTTTCAACTCCCCACCTTCAAAATCCTATAACTTTTTAATTTTTCCATGTCCGTAGCGGGGTGACGGCTTATTTTCGCTGCCGTAACACATTGCTCTTCATAGTGATGGTATTAAATATACCATGCCCTGTACTGGGAAGCGGAAAAAATTCCAATGCATGAAATGGTGAAAAAGCGTGGTTTGGCGGGCATTTTCTTGTAGCTTGGATTTACTTCTTTCACTTCCCTCCACACATGACATGTCTGCTTTATTCTTTCGGTCAATACGATTTACTTGGATCCAAATTTGTAAAGTTTTATAATGTTTTCATACATTTACCAAACATTAAAACTCCTGTAAAAAATTTTTTTATTGCTTTATTTTGCCGTCTTTGCGCGATAACTCTTTTCATACTTTGGTTGACGGAGCTTGGGTGGTGTCAATTTTTGCGACTTTTGATGATGTTTTCAATGATATTATTGTTTAGGGACGTAACGAACTTTTGAAATCACTTTTTATAGAATGAAAAAAAAAATTTGGCGCAATTTTCCGTTACGGGGTTAAATTCAGTGAAAACCATTATATATAACTTTTTTATTTTTACTATGTTAGACACGTCCCTAGAGTACTTTAACCCTAGGTGTGTCGATCAATTCTACTCATATGCTGCCATACTACAGTAGGCAGTATCTGGGGATTTAACTCCTCATTCTTCCAACTGTGCTGATAGCCATTGTATGAATGGGGTGTTAAAGCGAAGTAGCCTCGGGTCTTCGGAAGACCTGATACTGCCATGGCTACGGAGCCTCCCCCCCGCTGGCTTTTTCCCCGATGACGTACTGGTAGGACAATCCTCAGCAAAGATCCCTCGGCGATCAGCAAAAAAATCCTCATCTGCTAGCACCGATCCGCAGGTTGTTACGTAGTCTTTGCTTCAATATGCTTGAATTTATGGACTATACAAGATCTGTAAGCGATGAACTTCCTATTTATTGATTCTGTACGACTGCTGATCATATGCAATTATGAAACATTGTTGATCTGGAGAAGCTTCTGAAGAGCGAGTCACTCCACACTCTGATGAAAGTGTCTTAGACGTGTATATAAAAGAAAAACTCCCCCGTAGAGAATCTAAGATTACGTCCAGAATCTGACTTTAGAGATGAAAAATTGTTTCGTGAAAGAAGGACGCAATATGTACATAATGCTCCAGTTCTTATACTAGAAAGTTTGTTCTTCTCGGCGCTATAATACACTAACCATGAACTGCCCACCCCCCCCCCTTTCGCACTACTGAGACTATCAGCAGGCTATATAAAACACAATTGCACTAGATATTAGCAGAAAAGGTTACTAGCAAAATGTAGTAAGAGGACAACGTATGCATCCGGTTACCCATCAAATTGGCAGATAAAACAATAGATACAGGAACTTCGACGTAACGGCCTACACAAAGGAGGAAAGGAAAAGTATATAATGGAGGGCGTCTCACAACATTGCAATGTGAAAACCAACAGACCAATAGATCTAATAACTGCCACTGGCGGGAATGAAACTCCATTCCAAAACCCCCACAGTAAATATCCCCCAAAAGCCCTCTGACCAGAGACAATAGATCAGATCCCTGTTTTCACGTCCTGATCACACGGGCGGGGATCATCGCCATAGAGCAGATGTTAAGAATAAGAACCCACATTCCACCTTACGACACGTCGCGCCAACAGTAAGTCTCCTACCAATCAGTACTACTAACCCCGAAAATAAAAACAACCCACCATCACGACTTATTTCTCGTTCTTTATCCATAATAATCGTCCGACTCCAGCTGAATAGACGGCCACTAACCGCCACCTGGAGACTCTGAGGTCTTAAAGGGAACTGTTACCAGTCTAAGAGCCATTTTTAGCACTCCCCCAGTCCCACAGAGCTAGTCCCTACTCTGATCCCAATAGTGTTCGTTTAAAATGCAGAGAAAAAGATCTTTTTATTTGTACCTATTGTGGTGCTAGGCACTCGTCCCCGGGAAGTGCTGGAAAGGCAGCCAGTGGCCACCCCCCCTCCCCCCGGGAAACTGCTCCTCCTGTGTCCTTTCATATAAATGAATAACTCCCTCACTTGGGATGTGTGTAGAGTAGAAGGGGCGTTGCTACGAAAGTGATGGGTGTTTTCATTATGAAAAAGACACATGGACGGAGCGGTTTTCCCAAGTGGTGGGGGGGTAATGCTCCTTTCCAGCCCCTCCCAGGAGACGGTGTCTGTCACCACATCAACGGTACAATATAACATAACTTTTTCTTGCTGGTAAAACCTCATTTTTTATACAAACCACTTTGGCAGTGGATGTACTATGCTGGGGACTGGGGGAGGCCTAAAGTCCTTGGACAGGTTCCCGTTTAATACTCTGCAACACCTCGCCGATGCAATGGCGAGGGAGTGTTTTGCGAATACGTCCACCTGCATTTTATCACATCACCTACATGGTCCTTATAGGACATAGGGATATTGCAGTGGTATCCTCCTGCAGGCAGAAGTTCAGTATTTTGTATGATGCAAGATGCTACTATCCAATGATCTGTGTTTACATCCTGTGCTCTGTACGCTGAGATGTGATTGGATACACCACCACCTGACCAGTGGAACAATAAAACCCCTGCCAGTAAGTCTGGTCTGAGATCTCAGAGAAGTCTCTCAAGAGATCTAGTGTAGGAGAATCCTAAGATCAGTGAGTAGTGAGCCAATCTCTGTCAGCCCATACCAGAGCAGGAAGAGCCTAGCCCCTCCTCCTCCCCTTTGAAAAGTGGAGTATAACTAGTTAGTATAGGTGAGGAAAGGGGTATCATTTACCTCTACAGGTGTCCTGAAGCCCTACAGGACAAGCTGAAGCTTCTACCAGTACACGCTGCCTCCCATCTCCTATACATCCAGGCTGGTGAACTCTCCTGAGGCCCGCCAAAGCATCTCAGCACTCCCCATCTACCTGTGAAAGGCAACTTGCTGCGGTTCCTTCCTGTTCAATAAAGAACTGTCAGTGTGTTGTCTCACTTCGTCTCCGTCTGGTCCCTCTAAGACGGCTGCCTTCATCACCGGCACCCTGTTCCATCACCCAGAGACTCACACACTCTTGACATTAAGTGTTGCCACAAGGGAGGATCGCCTTATAGCCGCCTCTTCCCTATCATTTCGTGCCAACCCACCCGCTGAGACCTGCCAGGCGTAGGACAGCCCTCTCCGGTTCCCCATTACCAAGCCTGTGACACTAGCGTGCCTAGGCCGCAACCCGCACCTCACGGCGTGGCCCCTGCTGACTCCGGCCCCGAGAAAAGGGCTAGGCCCGGTGGGTGTGTTCAAGTGGCGTCACAACTATTGAATACTTCATTTGCCTATTCCGCATAAAGACTTTCCTTTATTTGCAAAACCTGGGGGTGTTTGTGCTGCCTCCCTGCTGCCATCCGTGTTTAGCCCAATAATTGTGTGTTTCTGGATTGAAACTGTTGTTATAAACTGCTGCCACTTGCTGTCAGCACGCGCTCCAGCCTCAAGATGTTATTCCTTCAGAACTTGTCGGCTCTGCGGCATCCGCGCTGCTGCGTCCTGAGGCATTTACCATCAGAGGCGTGTGGCGCAGCACGTATTTCCAGCCGCCAAATCTCACTGGCCGGGAACTCCAGAGGCGTCACTAGGTTCCGCCCCTGCGCGAGTGCCGCGAACTACCGTGGATGAGGACTGAGCGAGTGCGGCCGCACTAGAGTGTTAATTCCATCGTGGGATTTCGCGCCGGCCACTGCCTGCAGCCGCCAGCGCGGCGCCCTCATCCGGGTTCCGCAGCACGTGTGCCTGCTACTGGAGGATAACACAACCACGCTGAGCAATCACCGAGCCCGCCCTGCTGCCTGCCGGACCTCGGGAACGAGTCCTTCATGCACCGGAAGCTTTCCTGTCCACCACCAGCGCGTCTGATCCTGAGTGAGTATCGCTGGGGAAGTTAAGGGGGTTCGATCTTGTTTCCACGCTATGTTATTGCTCACCTCCCATGAATAGTTGACGTGTATTACAAGTGCCCCCTCCCATTCTATCCATCGCCCCTTCACGGACATTGTGTAAACCCTGCAGACTTCCTCAGCTAGGCCAGTCATGGTCCGTCCAGGACTAGATACGTACCTGGACAGTCCCGTCTCCTGGTCCTCCTCCGCTACCGTACATGTTAAGTCCTCCAGATCCCTTCAGCCCTGCTACAGCTAGTGTCCCGGGACGCCCACCATGATGCCCTCTGATATGCCTACTATCTGGGGGCCCCTGGTTTACCCTACTACGATGGAGAATCACTACTCTCTCTGACTTAGGGACACGTTGTTAGCCACCTGCGCCTTGCTCCCGTTCACAGAGCAGAAAGTGGGCCTCCTCATCGGGCAGTTGAAAGGACCCGCTCTCTTCGGGAATTTCATCTTGCCCCGAACAGTGGTCAGAATTGGTCCAACTTCTTGATAGGCTATACGCAACACCTTTGACAGTGTAACCGTCCTCCGATTTGAAGTGCAGAAATTCTTGGGAAAAGAACAGAACCCCGAAGGTCCCCTCCGAGACTTGCCCTCTCCCTACAGGAAGACATGAAGGCCATCACCTGCTTGCCCAAATACGCTGCACCCTCTGATCAAACCTTAAGGGATCAATTTTATTAATGCTTGTTGATAGTGAAATCAAAGGTGTCAACTAAAAGATCACTCCTCTACCAGCCCAGGCCTCTTTCCTGAGTTTTAAGGAAATTGCCATTGACCAATTAGGAACGACCCCTATGACCGCAGAAAGCCTGAAATCCGTGAAATGGGCAGAATCTGCTCCTGCTTCTTGCCTCCCACGCATTCAGCATCACCTACTCCTGCGGCTATGGAAGTACTGGCAATAACAGGACCGTTCCCTAATCTGCGAAAACCCTGCATCAAATCCTGATACGGTTGCCAGTTGAAGTAACTTTTCGCTAGGAGGAACCTCCGAGAACCCGGTACTGTCAGCTACTCCTCGGAATCTCCGACTAAAACAACGCCCAAAAGACGCGAAGTCCGTGAAGCACCTGGAGTCAGATGAAACCCTGCCCGTGCAGCTACGCCGTAAATGTGGGGCATGTAGAAGGATGGATGTCGTCCGTTAACTACAACCCCTTGGATGCTAAGGAACGACCTCAAGGGCATAACTTGTAATCCCCGAGATGCAAACTGTATTCCAGGTTTCGTGGGGACTCGCCCATGTTTCATGTAACCATCACGGAGTTTACCCACCGGGGCCTTAACTGTATACCGTCTCTCAAGTGACCACCTCCGGAGTGCTGCCCTTCGAGAAGGCCGAGGGGAGCATCCTTAGTCCAGCCTCCAAAGGCTTACTTGAACAGTATTGCTCGAACGGAAAACCTGTCACCATCCGCGCTACTGGGGCCACGCTAAACCCATTGGAGACACTGAGTTAACCAGACAGGGCTATGGTGACACATGCCCGAAAAACGGTAACTTCTTCTCCCTGGTAACTGGTACCAATGTCCTTCCGCCACTGCTACCCTGAAGTGCTGAAGCTCTCCACGACTCCATGTCCACCGTGCCCACGTTCCCCCCCCCGGAAGTAATTCAGGAGAGATGCCAGTTTCTAGCGGCGCTAACTCCAGAATTTGCTGGCCCTAATGGAGAATCTGCAGAGCCCGGATCAGGATCCCCCACCTTCGCCTTCACCTGGGACGAGAACGTTATATGGTGTCGATCCTGCATGGGGCGTCCAAGTCAAGACTACCAGGGCCGATAGTAGAACCTCTACCAGCTGATGAGACCTGCCCATTCTATCGCCAGGAGCTAGTCATGTATCCCGAGATACCCATTCGATTACTAAATGTGGGGAGACTCCCCAGTTGGATCTGGAAAGTAGCCAGCCGTGCCACTCTCTTTCAGCGTCCCCCTGTCAAGACTTGGTGGAAAACCTCTCTATCTGCTCCCCACAGTTGGAAATGAGCACGTGCTGAAGGTGACCTACCGAGCAATCCTGGTGGCTTGAGCTCAATTATTGGGAGACGACGATTTTTACTCCTTGCAGACCCAGTACCAGGTGTCCTTTATGTCCGTTTATTAAAAGCCACCATCAGCCTTTCAGCAACACCCACTGGATTTTGGCGACATACACCCCTGTCCAACATCCTGCCCATCCCTACTGGCTCCTCATCCCCCTATCAAGGAGTCATACCTGCCCATACCTCCCAGCGCCCCGACCAAGAGTGAAGAAGCTGTACAGAAGAATGAAGACATCCAATGTTATCCGGGAAAGTCACAACAGCCATGGGCCTGCCCCTCTTGGTCCTTGTGAAAGAAGAAGGATGGAACCCTTCGGATTCTGTTTGACTATATAGAAGATCAACAATATCACCCCAGACCCTATCCTCTGCCTCGAATCGAGGAATCCCTCGCATACTATGGTCAGCTGCCTACCTTCTCCACCCTGGACCCGACCAGGGCTAACTGGCAAGGTGGCATGGCCGCCCGGAAGACAGAGAGAAGACCTCTTTCATTCATCACCACCCCAATGGCCTTTTCGAATTTCCAACCAACTGCCGTTCGGGCTATGCAAACGCCCCAGGCACATTCAACGCTGAGGGAGAGATGTTTGGGGTCATCGCAAAACTTCGGACCGTCTGCTATATTTGGACACATCATCATTTACTCCAATACTTACGAGACCACCTCCATCATCTGGCTGGCTGAAGTCTTCGAAATCCTGACCCCAAAAAATGGGTTTGCAGGTCCAGCCATCCAAGTGGCCCCCTGTACAGACCTAGCGTCAAGTACCTGTACATTGGTGAGCGCTCATGAATTGAACCAGATCCATAGATATTGGCAGCTGTCCACGACTAGCCTACCCATCAACCGTACGGGACAATCAAGCTTCCTGGGAGGTGCCAGTTTATTTACAGTCGTTTCATCCCGAAGTTTGCCCCGCTGGCGGCTCCCCTGCAAGAGCTTCTAAGGGCCTGCCAAAGAGGAGCCAACTTCCCTCCGAGTATCCCTTGAGTGACGGTGACGAGAAGCTGCCTTCCAGAGGCCCCCGTTTCAAAAACAACGTTTGATGAGCCTCCGGTGTTTGGATATCCAACTACAATTGCCTTTCCCCTATCCACGTGCCCCAAGCACGGCGAGGGGCTTACTATCCCAGCGCAACACGGAAACTGAAAGGGTCAGAGGCCTACGCCAGCGTTTCCCTCCGAGAACCGGAGCAAAACGACCAGAACTACAGTTCCTTTCAATTGGAGTTTTCTGCTGTTAGTCCTGGGCTGTGCCCGAAAAGTTCAAGACTACCTTGCTGCATCATTCTTCACTGTCTCACAGACCATATCCCTTGGCGCATCTGAACCCGCTCGTACTTGGAGCACTGAACAACCACGGTGGGCCCCTCCAGACTTACCAACTTCAACTTTACCATCAAGTACCGGTGTAAGACCAATGTGACAACGCCGACGCTCTGTCACGTCTCCTGAACCAGTGGGAAGGAACCCTCCACGATGCTCAGTGGGAAGATTTGGAGATGCCATCGTTCTATCCCGGTTGTGCGTCAAGATGCCAGAGATTTACTCCCCTACCGACAGGGCAGTGCCCAGCTTACTCCTCAGAAGTGTCAGAGCCACCCTGCGGAAAAGGACTCTGGAGAGTCCTTTCAGGCTGATAGCGTTCCATAGGATAAGTAATGGACTCTCTCTCTATTGTGCGAGTGCCTGAAAGAATCCGGCGCCGAAGAGCTGATGTAGAACTGTCTCAATTGTGGCGCCAGAGAAAGACTCCTAGGCATGCACCAGTTCCTGCTAAAGAGAAGAACTCTGACCCTATCACTTAATGACCGGCTAAAACCAGATTGTGATTCCCAGGAGGGACGCCAAGATTTACTGGAAATGTACCATACCATTCCCTACACTTTGTCGTTCTCAAGACTGAAGCCACCCTCCTAAGGCTATTTCCTACTGGGTCAACAATTAAGTCCGACTTTGAAGCCTGTGTGAAGAAGGCCCAGCCTGCGCCATCGTCGAAGGAAGCGCCCCAATCAAAAGGGCCTCCCTCTACTCCATTGTGAGCCAACGGCCCTTGGAGATCCTGTGCATTTGGACACGTGGAAGTTGGATCCCATCAGATCCGTCACAGTTCTGCTCTTACGAGCATCGACCACTATACCAAACTTGTGGTGGCAGTACTGTCAGAGATCTGTCTGCAAGGACCCAACCGCACGCCCTTGTGGAATAGCTTCATCCTCCCCTATGGCTGTCCGGACCAGATCCTTACAGACCAAGACAGCATTTGAGTCCCAAGTCTCAGGAGCTGTGCACTCTAGAGGGCTTCAAATAAGCCGATGACCACAACCTATCATCCCCAAGGCAAACGGTCTTTGGCGAAAAGATGAATCAGACTCCTCCTCCAACATGCTGAGGAGTCGACCCCTGCAAAAAGGGCGACTGCCGAAACTGTTGCCCGATTAGTGTACGTAACCACAATACCACTCTTGCTCCCAGATACACCCCGTATTATCTGGATGTCGGGAGACACTACCCTCTCCCTGCTGATATGACCTGGTACATGATCCCTGATTCCCAGGCTTACCTCCCACCAGATGACTGGGTTCACGAACACCATAGCGCCTGGCGGATGCCAGAGAAGTTTTGATCTGCGGTTGGAATAGGCCCGAGAGAAACAAAAAGGACTTCTAATCGTAATGCCTGTGCTAGCCTCTTGCCCCCGGAGATCGAGTGTGGCGCGCACAACAACCATCCCACAGGTAAGCTATATGGGCGTTTGGGAGCTGAGCATACCTTATAGGGACAGTCTCCTCCCCTAATTCTACAGATTTCAGAGGGACCGTCCACTACTGCCGGGGACATAGCCGCGAAGAGATGTCTTCGTCCTTTTGCCCTATGTCCACAACCTCTCACTCGACCCCACTTACGACCTCTGTATTCAGCTACCACCCCCATTTCTTAGAACTTGGTGACTGTGCTCACGCTTTTTGTTTTCACACTCCAGTAAGAGTACCCCCAGAGATACCAGCATCCCCAACACGCAGCATCCCTCCAATAACTGCTGCCTTTTTAGGAGTCCGCTCCAGTGTCTGCACCCCTGAAGCATCAGAGCCATCTGAGACTCCGACTCCACGCCTGAATCAGAGTAAGGACGATGGAGGAGATTGTTCTCTCCTCTCCCAGCCGGAATTTGCGGTAGGTCTCAAGGGAACAGGTAAAGCATCCTGTCTACCTGCAGGAAGTATCAGCTGGTGTCCACGACGGAAGGAGGCCGTTAGTTTTTTTCTTTTTCTCTGGACACCAAAGTAACTTACCCCACCGAAGAAGATACTGAGTAACCCCTTAAGGGCTGGAGCCCACTTCCAGGTACTGTCTGTGGTGCCTATTGTGTAATTTATCTCCATTTTCCCTAAAGAGAGACAGAGACCTTCCTGAGACTCTCATCCCGCTTTATCTCATCAAGAGACATAATACCTGAACTGATTATGTCCTGTGCCTATTGATGCACCCTTCCTTCCTGCCACGCAGAGATTTCTTCAAAGGACTTCTGCCCTCTACCATAGAGGACCCTTTGCTTCTTAGTGCACTTTTCTCACAAGGTCTGTACTAGAAATGAACTTTGTTAATAAGCCTTCTGAGATACTTTTCGCCGGATACTACAGGAAAAGTTGCCCATGTAATTTCATTACTATTTGCACTTAATCCTTTCCTTTTAGGTACGGACATTATGCTTGCACTTTTTTTTATGGCTTTTCTTTTTCAAGGTAAGAGACATTTATTCTGCTACCCTGCGTACGCCTACCTCTGTAATTTTTGTAACGTTTTAGATGTGTACCCTTGGTCTCTAAGCCATGTGAAATTTACCAAATGTTTGCACACGTCAAATTATCCGTAGTCTGCATTAACCTTTGTAGTCTTTTCAGGTTGTAATTGTGGCTGTGTCGGGAACCGTCTATTTGTAAACCCTGACTGCTTACTATCCTCAAACCGAGGTTGCACATGGGGGTAGTCCGTAACTGCGGGTCCCTTCGGGGCCCGGGGGTGTCCCATTAGCACCTGGATGCCCACCCATACTATGGGAAGGCTGTTAGTCCGGATGTATTTGTCGCATATGCTAACGCAATGCAATATACACACATATATTGCCGCCAGGGAGAAGCGTTGATAGAACAATATACCGGCCTTGGAGCAAGATTGATTACAGTACATGAACACCACACCTTTCCTACTGTACAGTTTCCGTTTTATGGTCAGCGACCAAATGTCATACGCTACCTGTGTTTTGTCTTTATAGTCCGACACCACATGGGTTCCTGTCCTCCGACCATGGGCGGTTTGGTTCTCCACACCTCATATGCCTCACCTGGGCCCAGTGCCCTTATCCACCTCTGCCCCCTCAAGCCATCTGTTAGTCGAGCCGGGCACTCTTTCAATTGCCCGCTGGTTATGCAACACCCTCGCCGATGCATGGCGCGGAGTGTTTGCCAATACTCCCACCTGCCATGTAATCACATCACGCACAAATGTCCTTATGGACCTAGGGGATATTGCAGTGGTGTAATCCTTCCTGCCTGGCAAGGCAAATTATTATTTTGTATTATGGCAGAGCTATTATCCAATGATCTGTGTTACATCCTGTGCTCTGTAAGCCTTAGGATTGATGAGAGGAGAAGCCACCACCCTGTACCAAGTGAAGCAATAAACCCCCTGGCAGGATGTTCTAGGTCTCGATCCTCAGAGAAGTCTCTCAAAAGATTCTAGTGTAATGGATAATCCTAGAGTCAGTGAGTGAGTGACAATCTCTGTCTAGCCTAACACCTACCCAGAGCAGGAAGAGCCTTAGCCCCTGCCTCTGAAGAGTGGAGTATAAGCTAGAGTTAGTATTGTGAGGAAAGGGGTATCATCTTACCTCTACAGGTGATACCTGAAGCCCTACAGGACAAGCTGAAATCATTCCTGCCAGGACACAGCTGCCCCCAGCCTGCCCTCTACTCAGGCTGGTGAACTTCCTTCCTGCGGCTCCCTCCAAAAGCATCTACAGCACTCCATCACCTGTTAGGCACGTTTCTAGTGCGTTCTGCCGGTTCAAATAAGACCTGTAAGTTGTTTTCTTCAACTTCTGGTCTCCTGAAAAAAAAAAAAAGTAAAAAAAATTAAAATAAAAGCCCCTAAAATAACACATTCCCATACAAACACTTATTAAAGTATAAAAAACACAAATACACAAAGCCCCCGACATATTTGGTCTCGCTGTGTCCATAAAAATCTGTATAATAAAACAGAATCCGAGGACCACCGTTGGCACAGGACTTATCTTACCATTTCTGTCTCCTTTCTTCATTCTACCTTGAAGTTTCTTAACCTTTCGATTTTACACAGTATGAAAATTGGAATTACAAACACACAAAAGTGAATGATAAAATAATAATAGGATTCCACAGATTCTCTCGTACAGCAGTTTTGAGGATTTGACCAAACGTTCCGGATTTCCCACCGAGCTGTTCCGACATTCAATCAAGTTCTATTTTCTGATAATTGACCTTGTTCATGTTACAACAACATTTCTGTTCCTTAATCGTTCAGTGAGGTTTTTAACCCCTAGGCGCACCAGGACGTTATAGTACGTCCCCGGCGCTAGGGATGCTAGCGCACGGATGTTATAAACGTCCTGCTTCTGGCACACGGAGTCAGAACGGAGCCGGTACCAGAAGCAGCGGGCTGTGTAGCTTCAGTACAGGTGACAAGCCTGCGCGAACACCCGGCGATCGGAGCCGCTCCGATCGCGGGGGTTAAACCCTTACTCGCCGCGGTCAAACCTGACCGCGGCGTGGTGTAAGGGTGTTGCGCTGTGGATCGGATCCCCCGTGCCGCTTTACCGGGGGATCGATCCACTTCTGGGCAGCTCGAGGACTGGCATGTGCCCGGAGCTGCCCAAGTCTCATGGCAGCCAGACCCCGTGTCCTGGCTTGTAAAATGTCTGAGCATGCGCAAGCTTGCTCAGACAGTTTACACTGCTCTACAATAAAATAGTATGTAGAGCAGTGTATTGAACTTAAACAGTGATCAGAGCATCAGAGAGTCAGAGATCCAATGGTTTAAGTTCTTAAGTTAGTAGAAGTAAAATATGCAAAAACACAAAACCACTACACATATAATAATACAAAAATAAATACATTAAAAAATGCACTAAAAAGTAATAAAAAAAAGTTAGACACTCCAAAATAAGACGGTAAAAAGAACAACTCTTCTCACATAAAATTAGCTAATTTACGAGTCTGGCTATTATTTTGGCCTCTCACACCGAATTGAACGTTGAGCAAATCCCTCAAAATACAGGGATGGATATTTTCCCAAAAAAAATTAGAAAATGGCTCCTAAATTCTGCGCCTCATAACATTCTATTAAAATATGTGGATTCTTAAAAAAACATGCCAACATAAAGAAATAAAGAAACATTTAAGAAATGTAAGTTAGAAGGGTTGTGACTGCTACATGCATCGGGCAACCCCTGGGCACTAGGTAGACCTCGGAGCTGCCTTAAAGAGTATCGGATCCTCCAGTTAGCAACAAAGGAATCCGACCCCTGGGGGGAAGACCCAACTGCAGAGTGTAAGAGGTCTCGATCAAAGGCTGCTCTGATCGCAGGTGAAAGAGTGCCGGGTCAGCTGCAATATACAGCTGACACCCGCTGCTTCTGCTGCCGGCACCGTTCATCACGTATCTTCCCACAAGGACATACTATTGCGTCCATGTGTGTGAAGGGGTTAACTTTAATCAACATTTTCGGGGGTGTGCAAAAAAATTTGAGGCATAATTTTTTTATTTTTTTTGCTGTTTTAGAGCTTATTTTTTTGCAGGACAAGTTTTACTTTTTATTGGTATTATAATGTGGTTATTGTGACTTCTGATCACTTTTTGTGGTGTTTTTTGATTGGTTGGCTGCAAACAAATTTTAATTTTAAGGCCTTTTCCAAGTGGCGAGTACAAAGGGGGAAGGGGTTAAAAAGCATTGCCCTTATCCCTAAATGGTTCATTTCCATGGGTGCAATGTTAAAAAAATCAGTTTGAAAACTTATATGCAACTCACCTGATGAAAGTGAAATGTCACTATGCGAGTCCAATGAAGCCCTGTATAATCATGAGTTACTTGCATTGCTCCGCCTCCTTGTTCCTGATTGACAGGTCTCACTGCTACAGAACATGCTGCTATGTGGAACATTGAGAGAGAGCTCTGTTAAATCACTGGCCACTACATGTCATGTGAGCAGGTTGACTTCATTTAAGGTCCTGTTACATTTGCACATTCTACTCCATGTATGTATCTGATCACATGAAATCACAGCAGCCTCCATGGAGGCATGGGGAGGAGTAGAACTCCATGGAGGCTGCTGTGATCATGCCATGATACTGCCATGTGATCAGATATATACATGGGGCAGGCGTTGAAAACTTAACTGAGTAAAGCACTGTAAAAAAACTACATCAGGCACGTTTGGCTTCCTTGCCCGACCCTGGGTTCCGCTTCCTCACATACAGCATATAAGCATACACACATGCACCAATATAATGCTATATCGCTCCAAAAAAAACAAAAACCGATTCAATATCACAATAATAAAAATTTATTATAAAGCTCTACTCTGGGTTTTTAACCCTTTCAGGATGCAGCCAGTTTGTAGCTTAAGGCTCAGCCCCATTTTTTATATTGTGACTTACATCGGTTTATATGGTTATAACTTTTGAACACTGTTACGTATCAAAGTGATTCT
Source organism: Engystomops pustulosus (assembly GCA_019512145.1). Taxonomy (NCBI): domain Eukaryota; kingdom Metazoa; phylum Chordata; class Amphibia; order Anura; family Leptodactylidae; genus Engystomops; species Engystomops pustulosus. The sequence continues at coordinate 1,977,594 of WNYA01000012.1, read as the reverse complement.
GAGATTGTTTGTTTGTTTTTTCATCACATATTGTACTTCATTGTATTGGTAGATTTTGGCTGATAGGTTTTGCTTTTTTATATTAATTAAAAATTGGCCATTTTCAAAATTCAAAATCATTGCGTTTTCAGGCAGATAGATTTACCACCTAAATTAGTCGCTGAGTAACATTTCCCATATGTCTGCTTTACACTTTTCATAATTTTTGAAATGTTTGGAAAATTTATGTGTTTGAAAAATTTATGTGCGGAGGAGGTAGTATGCATAGGATGTAGTAGTGTAAGCCGTGTGCGTAGAATGTAGTGGTGCGCGCCGTGTGCGGAGGAGGTAGTAGTGTAAGCCGTGTGCGGAGGATGTAGTGGTGCGCGCCGTGTGCGGAGGATGTAGTGGTGCGCGCCGTGTGCGGAGGAGGTAGTGGTGCGCGCCGTGTGCGGAGGAGGTAGTGGTGCACGCCGTGTGCGGAGGAGGTAGTGGTGCGCGCCGTGTGCGTAGGATGTAGTAGTGTAAGCCGTGTGCGAAGGATGTAGTAGTGTAAGCCGTGTGCGGAGGATGTAGTAGTGTAACCTGTGTGCAGAGGATGTAGTAGTGTAACCTGTGTGCAGAGGATGTAGTAGTGTAAGCCGTGTGCAGAGGATGTAGTGGTGCGCGCCATGTGCGGAGGATGTAGTAGTGTAAGTCGTGTGCGGAGGATGTAGTGGTGCGCGCCGTGTGCGGAGGAGGTAGTGGTGCGCGCCGTGTGCGAAGGATGTAGTAGTGTAACCTGTGTGCAGAGGATGTAGTAGTGTAAGTCGTGTGCGGAGGATGTAGTAGTGTAACCTGTGTGCGGAGGATGTAGTAGTGTAAGCCGTGTGCGGAGGATGTAGTAGTGTAAGCCGTGTGCGGAGGATGTAGTGGTGCGCGCCGTGTGCGGAGGATGTAGTGGTGCGCGCCGTGTGCGGAGGATGTAGTGGTGCACGCCGTGTGCGGAGGATGTAGTAGTGTAAGCCGTGCGCGGAGGAGGTAGTGGTGCGCGCCGTGCGCGGAGGAGGTAGTGGTGCGCGGAGGAGGTAGTGGTGCACACAATTTGAGAACTTGCTACTGAAACTATAAACCTTCTAAAATTCGTAAAAAATAAGCAAACGTAAAAAAAATAATGGAAATAGAAGGAAGACAAATGGCAAAAGTTTTCTACAACATAAATTTGTGGTATGGCTTTTTGTTAAAAAACCTTGAACATTTGAAAGTTAGAAAATTGTAATTTTTTTTTTTTATTTTTCCTAAAATGTTGAATTTTTAGCCAAATTTT